>JANHFF010001264.1:0-295327 GCA_024542945.1 allo-octoploid hybrid of Carassius auratus x Cyprinus carpio | reverse complement strand
ACATCACAGTGATAATAAGATCTCAAGAAGATATTGATCACTTGAATATGAGTCTGGATCTGTTTCAGAAAGCGTCCTCAGCGCAGGTAAACTGGAATAAAACTAATGCACTTCTTCTGGGCCAGTGGCAAGAAGAAAGTCCACCTCATCTTCCTCAAATGTGTCAGTGGAAAACAGATGGCTTTAAAATTCTTGGAGTCTTCTTTGGTACCGAGCAATATATGACAAAGAACTGGGATGGAGTAGCAGAAAAAGTGTTGTGGAAACTTTAGAAATGGAAGTGGATTCGACCTCAACTGTCCTATAGAGGAAGGGTATTAGTCATAAATAATTTGGCTGCTTCTATGTTGTGGCATCGTCTGTCCATTTTAGACCCTCCAACAGACCTTTTACAACTACTCCAGAGACACTTTGTGGATTTCTTTTGGGGAGGACATCACTGGCTGAATTCAGGAGTTTTGAGTTTGCCAGTATTTGAGGGCGGTCAAAGCCTTATCCATCTAGTCTCAAAAGTTAAGGCAATGAGATTACAAATAGCTCAAAGACTGCTTTATGATCAGAACCCTCAGCTATGGATTATGTTTAGTTTAGCCATTTTATGGAACACTGGTGGAAGAGGACTTGACAGACAATTATTTCTGATGTCAAATGAAATGTTTAAAAATTCGTCTTTTACTAGTTTTTATAAGAATGTTCTAAGTGTCTGGAATCAATTTAAAACAGACTGAGAAGAGCATTTTGGCCTTGACGAACCACTTTTTTATAATTCATGGTTTTGCCAAAAAGATAATATGTCAGATACCGAAATTAAGAATTTTGTTTCAGCAGGTATTTCAAAAGTAGAAGATTTAATTGATTTAGAAGAAAGAAAATGGAATTTAGTGCAAGAAATTTGTAGACAAGTTGGGGGAAAATCTGAGAGAATTGTTGGAAACATCTTAAATAAGCTGAAAGAATCCTTTCCGGTGTTGCTTAGACAGTTTATTGAAAGGTTTTTGTCTACTGGGTTAAAGCAATGCCTCTTTCCTGAGGTGTTTATTACTCCACAGAATTATCAAGATGATAAAAAAGAAAGACAGCTCCTTTCATTTCGAGAGCTAGAACATGAATCGTTTCTGGAAATAAATAAAAGACAATTGTATATTGTATGTGTTAAAATTACATTTTCTAAACAACTAATAGGGAAGAAAGATACAAAATGGAGAGGTTTCTTATCTGTATCTTACGAACAGTCACCTTCTTGGCGGTTGTTTTATAAAAGTCCTTTACCTAAGCGGTCAGGAGACCTTCAGTGGCGTATTTTGCATTCTGCAATGCCAACAAAAACCTTTCTGCTTAAATGTAATCCTGATATATTACCAGTTTGTAGTTTTTGCAATGTATTAGAAGCTGTGTTTCACACTTTTTGTGAATGTCAAAGACTGTGTGCTCTCTTTAGTTTTTTAGAGGGTATTTTATCAAGTCTTGGTTGGGTTTTTTCAAAAACACTTTATTTTTGGGTGTAAATATTCACGTTCTCAAAGAGAACATTGTACTCTCTCAAATTTGTTGATTGGTCAAGCAAAATTATCTATTTGGAAGGTATATAAAATTAAAAATGAAGGAAGAAATGCTAATATATTAGCCTTGTTTAAAGCTTTGGTAAAATCTAGAATTAAATTAGAATATGAATATTATAAAATGAATGATGATATGTTAAGTTTTGGAATGAAGTGGTGCTTAAGCACAAGTTTGTTTTCTTTGATGGAGGATGGAGAGTTATTTTTCCCTTGGTAGTAATGGGAAAGTTGTAAAGTTATATTAAGCACCTTTTTTGGTTAATGTAACAATGTCAAATAAAAAGGTGTTTAAAAGTCAAAAAAAAAAAGTCTCTCCTCTCTCTCTCTCTCTCTCTCTCTCTCTCTCTCTCTCTCTCTCTCTCTCTCTCTCTCTCTCTCTCTCTCTCTCTCTCTCACTCTCTCTCACTCTCTCTCTCACTCTCTCTCCAGGGTTCCTGTGGGGCCTTATAAGTCTTAAAATGTCTAAAATGTACTTGTATCAAATTTAAGGTAGTAAAAAGTCTTAAATTGTACAAGAAAGTCTTAATTATAATTTCAAGCGGTCTTAAATTTGGGTACTGACCAGAATTGTGATATGGCTTAATGTGACGATTAAACTTCAAAAGGCTATGATTTTATTAAATAAAAATGAGTGCTGGTGCAGCGCTGCTTTGTGTTCTGTTACCGGGGAAACAGTTATTTTTCTGTTCCTAAAGCGCCATCTGCTGGCAGAGAATGAATGTGTATTTTCAGTAAGGCTGTTGTTGTGAGTAGTTTTAAATTATTTAATTTAATTTAATTTCATTTATTTTTGTATGTATGTATTAGCAGCTCATACTATTTTATAGCACTTGCTATTCAATTCTGATTATTATTTTAAGAAATTATGTATTTGTTTACTTGTATCCACTTCATTATTGTCCTAACCATCTCCTTACCCTAAACATTCCCTTTGGTAACCCTCTTGAAATATTTAACCAAATTTATTTCAAAGTATTCTATATATATTCTGGTTTTCAATTCCGTTTTCTTGGAAAGAAAGGCTTGTGTCTGTGCGAGACTTCAGTTCATTAGCCGCAGCGCAGCTTCACGTCTGATGTGTGACACACTTAAAGTGCAGTAAACGTAAAACAATTGCGCTACAAATTGGGTGATTATTAATTAATTATTAATACTTTAATGAATGTAAAATAATTTGAATACAAATACTAGTTTACAACATCCAGCAGCAAAATGAGCTGTTTTGCACAGATAAATAGATTAATGGAGATTGCTGACACCCCCTCGAACACTCAAGTTCATGCTAGCTCTTACATTAAAAATAAGATAGAAAGATAAAAAATGAATTGTTTCCGTGGATCTAGTCTTTGCATCAGTTTGTTTGATGTTTGAATCAGGTCTGCTCTGTTGAAATATAATCGGCTAGATGGTGCTGTCCCAAAATATAGTGTCCTAGATCTGCAGCCTCCGGTATTGCAGGAACATTGGGTTGTTTTTGATCAGACTAAAGTGAAAATCAAGCCATGTTTTACCCTGAAAACACACAGAGCTGTAAATGTGAACTGCTGGATCGATAAGAAGATTATTCATTATAAAAATAACCCTAACCAGTAAAATGTGTCTGTACTGTATGTTATGTAATTAATATAAAAATTCATTGATAATAATTATTTAAATTAATATAATAATACTTTTAACTCATCAATTTTCTTAAAAATGTTTCGAAGGCTGAAATGTGACGTGTATCATTTTATAAAACACTCATTTATCTATCATTTATCTATCTATCATTTATCTAAAACTATCATTTTTGTTATTGTGAAAACTTGTATCTGAACTATAAATCATGCTTTTAACAGTAATTTTGCAGTTTAATCTTATATCATAGACACTGACCAACCGCTCGTATGATATTCATTTTATTTGTGCAGGTCTCTCTCTCTCTCTCATAAATAAACACTTGATGTATTCCACTTTTCTGAGAATAGAATATTTAAGTGGAGATGGGGTCTTCTGGGTCTTGTTGTTGAATTATTTATTTGTGTCTGATGTGAAGTAGTGTATTATGTGATGTAAGTTGTCTCAAATGAATGAAGTGTTTGGTTCTTGATTGTGTATTATCAGGTTCTGGGACATTTATAATGAAGAAGGGATGTCTGCAGTCAGATTCCTGCTGAAGCTCTGTGTTGCTGCAGTAGAAACTGATGAAGAAACACGATTCTTGACTCTGCTGTCATCTGTGTGCAGCTACAAAACCTTCCCTTTTGATGCAGAGTTTGGTGATTATGATGCTGGTGTTCAGTGTGATTTCCTGCTGGATCTGTGCTCTCATGTGAGGAACTATGAGACTCAAACAGGCAGGAGTTTTCTTCCAGCATTACAGTCAGTTTTCCAGTCACCTGATGTCTGGATCATAGATCTCTCAGAGAGAAAGAGCTCGGTCCTCCTGGAAGTGCTGAAGCTCCAGACAGAGAAGAAACCAGTAAATCTGAGTGGATGTTCAGAGAAAAAGAGAGACGTGAAGAGTTTCCTTCAGTGTCTGCAACACATCTCACAGCTGAGGTGAGAACATCTCTGGCATCTTACAGTTATTGTGAAATATGATTTCTGTATAAGCTGGGACATGTTTTTGGTCTTAATTAGGGTTGGGTACCGAAACCCAGTACAAATATGGCACCGGTACCTATGTAACCAGTATGTACTAGAACCGAATCAGAACACAGATTTCAGTGCCATGCCTGAGCGATCGATTGAAATATGTGTCTTCTCCGAAACGGACGTATGAAGCATCATCACCGGCACCACACGTGCTTTAAGCTAAACATGCTAAAATTAAAATGCCTAAAGCTAAACTTCCCTTGTATTCACATTTCTAAACCTGTTGTCCAACAGAAGAGAACATTATAACCACAACAGCAGTCAGATGCTTCCTTGTGTGATCTGATGTGGCTTCTTGTCACAGAACGAGGCAGAAAATATGTTCCATAGACCACTTTAAACAGAATTCATCGATTAGCAATGGATTATAAATATACTTAATTATTATGAAAATACCACAGATGGCTTGAATAACACAGATAGACTATATTGTCGAGGTCGAGTGTTTATTGTCTTTGTTTTACCATTCAAAAGGTGTATATGTTCTGTTTCCTCCGTTACAGCTATAATCGCGATGTCTTTCTCCATATCAGGGATTCAGTGTTGCAACTCCTTTTCAGGGAAGTGGCTAAAGGTAGATCGATTTGTTGCTATAAGTCTCTAAATGACGTTGTGATGTCATCGCATGATGACGTCATCGCCTAACCATGACACAAAACAGCGTTTTTATGTAGAATACACAATGAGATTACTCAAATCTCAGCGAAAAGTTTTTGTATTTTTTTTATTTTGTTCATAAAAATATTAACTTTTATTAAACTTATAATTATAAACAAAATGTTTTAAATTGTAAAAGTAATCAGTAACATCTTTATGATCAGATTTTTTACAACACTGAATTACTAAACAGTTACACATCGATGTATTTTCTTATTAACTAGTAAAACTGTACATTCTGAACAGTTATAGTTTGAGCAGTGTACTGGTAGTTAGTTAGTGTGCTACACAAAACTCTGTAAAATAGGACACAATGTGCTGTTAATATGAAGAACAATCCGTATTTATTTTTCACAGCTCTTTTACCTGTATGTTAAATTACACATTGTATTTTGTGTTTTAAGGTTACAGGGTTACAATTTAAAGGATAACATCCCGGCAGAAGATGACTAGTACCTTTTCAGTTTCTCCACATTTTGTTCTTACAGTGTACCTAACTGAACAACAATTATATATACAAGCTGATAACATGCTGTATCATAAATATGCGTTTATTATTGACCGATTGCACATTGTATGTTTGTACTGTTAGCATCTTTCTCCAGCTCTCTCCAGGTTGATGTGCTGCTCGGCTGGATAGCTGGTCAGTGGTTTCCTCGTTTTGTGTAATTTAGATTAAAATATGTGCCTTTTTTATCATTTGAGTCACTTTACAAAAGTTGCCAAAAACTTTTTAAAAATAGCTAAATTTGTTGCTAGGTGCTTTTTGAAAAAAAAAAGTTGCTGAGGTAGTCTGAAAAGTTGCTAAATCTAGCAACAAAATTGTTAAGTTGGCAACACTGAAGGGATTTCCTGGAGGGTCATGAGTTCTCTTCTTCTGTGACTGGATATGTGTGTGTTTTCTGTGAGAGGGCGCCCTCTGGCGTCGAGTATGAATGAATCAGACATCATGTGTTCACAGTGCTCATGGCTAATCCATGATTTTTTGGGGATTTTTAATTTTAATTTTTTTAATAAGTATTGGTTTAGGCACTGGATCTGTTTTAAAAGTATTGATTTGGCACCGGTATCGAAAAACAAAACCAAACGATAGCCAACCCTAGTCTTAATGAGTGTCTTTAGGGGCTCTGTTTGTTTCAGTGTTAGATACAGAGTGATGCATTCTGATCAAAAATATAGTAAACATTTCTCAGATAATTCTGTACTGCGCGCGTCAAGCTCTGTTTCAAGGATTACGTGTCTTTATATCAGTCAAGTCCACCCAGTTGTGTTCCTCTGCGGCCAGATTCAACCTAGTTGTAGCCTATAGATTATACTCTATTCATTATTTATTAGAAACCTTGCACTTTTTCACTCTGTTTTAAACGCTGTTCTTGTATTTAAATTAAGCGAGGTCCACTGCTGCGTATCAACACAGAAACAGCTCGATAGCGTATCGTCAAATATCTGCAGAGATACTTCATCATATCAAACACAGCTCTACTGGGTACCTCCAAGAAATTGACCATCTTCCTCCTCCTCCTCCTCCTTCATACCCACAGATTTGCACAAATGACATCCCATATAGCACTGCATTTCAGCTAAAACATGATCAAATTACATCCCTTTTTGTTGAATTATGTACAATAGAATATTAATTGAAACTGACTCAAATGAATGAAGTGTTTGGTTCTTGATTGTGTATTATCAGGTTCTGGTTCATTTATAATGAAGAAAGGATGTCTGCAGTCAGATTCCTGCTGAAGCTCTGTGTTGCTGCTGGAGAAACTGATGAAGAAACACGATTCTTGACTCTGCTGTCATCTGTGTGCAGCTACAAAACCTTCCCTTTTGATGCAGAGTTTGATGATTATGATGCTGGTGTTCAGCGTGGTTTCCTGCTGTATCTGTACTCTCATGTGAAGAACTATGAGACTCAAACAGGCAGGAGTTTTCTTCCAGCATTACAGTCAGTTTTCCAGTCACCTGATGTCTGGATCATAGATCTCTCAAAGAGAAAGAGCTCGGTCCTCCTGGAAGTGCTGAAGCTCCAGACAGAGAAGAGAACAGTCGAGCTGAGAGGATTGTCAGAGGAAGAGAGTGACGTGAAGAGTTTCCTTCATTGTCTGCAACATATCTCACAGCTGCGGTTGGTCTTTGTTTTGTGACACTCATGTCTTATCTTGTCTTTAAGTGTAGCTTTCAAGTCCTCGGGCTGTTCATTTACCTCATCAGTCCTCCCTCATTATCCTTCTCGTTTGTGTCCTTCTGTTCTGTGTCTGATTGTCATCTCTGTCTTGTCTTGTCTTGTTGTGTATTATAATACAGGCCATTAAACTCTACACTTCAGTCCCCACAATCCATTCAGCCAAAACTTGACAAAGTCTTTGTTATAAATTTGAACATGTTTAAGTTCTTAATGAGTCTTTTAGAATTTGCATGAATGTATTGCCTAAAATGCAAGCAGATTCTTACATTTCTCTTCTGACAGACTCGACCTCTCTCTCAAACCTAAAGCTGTCTCTGTCAGAAGAACAAGGCTTCTCTTCAGACACCTCACAAACATACACACACTCAGGTACAGACCGGATTATTAATAACTTGAAGCACAATATGTAAGTTTCACTGCTAGAGATCATTTATTCCAAACAATAACATAGATGTAGCTGGATGATACAGTCACAGAGAGTGAATCATGGGGTTTGTCATGTTCACCTCCACAGCAGTTTTCATTTATGGGGTTATTTTTGGCGACAGAACCCTTACCCAGTGATCATGAATGAATGTGGCACATCGTGAAAGTGTAAAACAGACAGCTGTGGCTTGCTAGATGCTACCAGAGATCATTGGCTTTGGCACTAGCACTACATCTTCCACATTGTTTCAAGAAGCGTGCTGTGTTTCCATGATTACTACTAACAACCGAGAGTACAGAGAAATGACCCCACTGACACATGACACAAACACTTGGACCGTTTTACTGCTTAAAATTGTGAATTTCTCTGAATTTAAACATTGTTGGAAACGTTTAGCATGATTTAAGTACACGGGTTAGGTTAACAAAATATCTAGTTTTAAAATATCTAGTAAAATCTTACATATTGTGCCTCTAACATTTCAGATGTTGATCTTGTTTATTTTTTTGCAAATGGTGATTTGCTTATATTTATAATGTGTGTTGTTGTTGTTGTTTTCAGGCTGAGTGGTTATATGCTGGTGAGAGTTGTGCAGGCGTTGAGGTTTATGAAGGTTCGAGCTCCCATCACCGTTAATGAGCTCACACTTGATCTGAATGAGGAACAGCAGTCAGAGATGAATCTGTCCAGGATCCTGAGCAAATTAGCCATCCTTCTGAGACTCTGGACGGTCAAGTGTTTGAACTTGACTGAATACAAGATTCAGTCTGTTTCTGTGTCTGTCCTGCTGTGTCACCAGGGACCAGTGACTCTCAGGTCTGTCTGTAGGACACATTTCAAGTGTTTGATTTTATATCTACAAATATAATCAACTCTCTCTCTCTCTGTGTGTGTGTGTGTGTGTGTGTGTGTGTGTGTGTGTAGACTGTCCAAAGAGACTCTCCAGAAGCTTGTTAATTGTGTTTATGAAGCTCAGGAAGAGGAACTGACTCGGTGCTTCCTGCAGAAAGTGGGCAGGGATCTGACTTCCTGTTCCTTCAGCTGGGAAGAGCTTCGTTATTTCCTGCAGCACAGAATTCAACAAATCACTCTGAACCTCAGAAAAAGTAACATTCAGGTCAACATCAGAGAAATTCTGCCATTCCTGAACCGGATAAAGTTTAAACGGTAGACAAGTAATTATTTCTTTGAGAAAATCTGCATGTAAAATGTAGCCTATCGTTTTTCATTTTTGTGCATAAAAATAAATTAATAGTATGCTAAAGAAAAAATACAGCAATGTAATAAAGATAAATATGATGTGTCTGTACAGGATGAGCTCTGCCTTCATGCTGTGTGTGATCAGAGAGATCTATGAGTCCGGCTCTGCTGGGTTTGTGTCCAGTCTGTTGAGTTCAGTGAAGAACTACATTAACCTGCAGAGCAGAGATCTGGACTCTGTTCACTGTGCGGCCCTGCGCTTCACACTGCAGCACTGCACGGCAGCTTCACTCAACCTGCTCTGGACCTCCATACCAGAGGAAGAGCTGCAGAGCATTCTGCCTCTCTTCACACACCTCTCCCACCTCAGGTCTCGCTGCTTTCCTCTCTATCTCCATTCTTCTGTTTCTCTGTATCAGGTCAGCCTGTGTCTTTCATTCAGAAGCTTTCTGTGTGATGTCTACTACAAGCCTTAAAGTGGCATTGAATTATGTTTTAACTAGTTAAAGGCATGTTGTTTTGTTAGTAGTATTTTTTATAATTATTTTAATATTGTTATTTAATATGTATTTAAGGCCAGTTATTGGTTTGCATTTATGGTACCTCTAAAAAACACAGTCCTTTAAAAGTCTACGTAAACAGCTGTTCAGTTAATTGAAATGATCCTAATCAAACATTTCTATCTCAAAAATACTGAAAAATGTATTTATGAAAGTAACACCCAGAATCATTAAGAGCCTTCAGAATAATATCATTCTTTAAGATTCCCATTCATACTAAATGGTTTAACAAGATTATGAGATGCATTATTTGAATAATTGGCCAAAGAGCTGTGTTTTTAAGCTAGATTTAAACAGAGAAAGTGTGTCTGAACCCCGAACATTATCAGGAAGGCTATTCCAGAGTTTGGGAGCCAAATGCGAAAAAGCTCTACCTCCTTTAGTGAACTTTGCTACCCTAGGTACTATCAAAAGTCCAGCGTTTTGTGACCTTAGGAAGCGTGATGGAGTGTAGCGTGGTAGAAGACTAGTTAGGTACGCAGGAGTTAAACCATTAATGGTCTTGTAGGTAAGTAATAATATTTTGTAACTGATACAGAACTTAATAGGTAGCCAGTGCAGAGACTGTAGTATTGGGGTAATATGATCATATTTTCTTGACCTGGTAAGGACTCTAGCCGCTGCATTTTGGACTACCTATAGCTTGTTTATTGAGGATGCAGGACTACCACCTAGAAGTGCATTACAATAGTCCAGTCTAGAGGTCATGAATGCATGAACTAGCTTTTCTGCATCAGAAACAGGTAACATGTTTCGTAGCTTGGCAATGTTTCTAAGATGGAAGAATGCTGTTTTTGTAACATGGGAAATATGATTTTCAAAAGACAAGTTGCTGTCTAATATAACACCAAGATTTTTGACTGTAGAGGAAGTAACAGTGCATCTGTCTAGTTGCAAATTGTAATCAAAGAGATTTTGTGTAATGTTTTTTGGTCCAATAAGAAATATCTATTTCTTATCCAAATTCAATAGGAGAAAACTTACTGGTTATCCAGTCTTTTACATTTTTAACACTCTGTTAGCTTAGATAATTTAGAAGTTTAAGCTGGTCTTGTTGAGATATATAGTTGAGTATCATCACCATAACAATGGAAACTAATTATGTATTGTCTAATGATATTACCAAGGGGCAACATGTATATTGAAAATAGCAGAGGACCTAGAACAGATCCTTGTGGCACCCCATACTCTGCTGGTGATAAATAAGATGACTCCCCCGCTGAAATAAACAAAGTGGTAGCGATCGGACAGGTAGGATCTAAACCATCTTAAAGCCTGCCCTTGGATACCTATATAGTTTTGAAATCTATCTATGAGAATGTCATGATCTGTGGTGTCGAATGCAGCACTAATATCAAGTAAAACTAGCGATGAGATGCAGCCTTGGTCTGACGAAAGCGTAATCATATTTAGTTTTAAACAGTGCAGTTTCTGTGCTATGGTGGGGCCTGAAACCTGATTAAAATTCTTCATAGAGATATTTTATTTATTTATTTATTTATTTATTTTTTTGCAGGAAGGAGCACAATTGAGCAGACAACTTTTTCTAAAATTTTAGACATAAATGGAAGATTTGAAATGGGTCTGTAATTTGCAAGTTCACTAGGATCTATTTGTTATTTCTTAATAAGATGCTTAATAACTGCCATCTTGAATCGTTTTGGGATGTGACCTAAAGATAACGATGAGCTAATAATATTGAGAAGTGGTTCTTTTGCTACAGCTAACAACTCTTTCAGTAATTTAGTGGGTACAGGATCTAATAAACATGTTGTTGGTTTAGATGCAGTGATAAGTTTATTTAGATCTTCCTGTCCTATAGTTGTAAAGCACTGCAGTTTATCTTTGGGTGCGATGGATGAAACTGAAGTACTAGACGCTGTAGAATCTACATTTGTTATTGTATTTCTGATGTTATCTATTTTATCAGTGAAGAAATTCATAAATCTGCAAATTCTTTTAGGAATTCTGTATATGGCCCTTGTGGTCTATACACAGTAGCCAGAGCAAGAGATAAGATAGATTTATTTTGCATATCTGACAGTGTAACATTAAACAGAAGTATTTCGAATGAGGTAAACCTGTATCCTGTTTTCTGGGTAACATTGAGAATATCACTATATATTGTTGCAACACCTCCCCCACGACCAGTCTGACGGGGCTCATGTTTATAACAGTAGTTTGGTGGAGTAGACTCATTTAGACCAATATAATCATTTGGTTTTAGCCAGGTTTCAGTCAAGCAGAGTGCATAAAAACTATTATTTGCGATCATTTCATTTACAATAACTGCTTTGGGTGTGAGTAGACGTGCCGGTATTCGGTAATGCGATATGTCGCGGTAATAAATATATGCACGATATTGTTATTGTTATCGTGGGCACTTCTAAATACCGTGAATAATTATATATTACAAATTATTTTGAATTTGGAATGCATTTTAAGAAAACTATTCACATCAACTGGTCAAAATTCACAACACCGCTCTATGCTGCTTGAAAGATGCATGCACTCTGATGTAAACAAGCACACATGAGAAGCACATGGAGGAACACGTGACAGACGCGCTGAATGAAAGCACATTCACTCTCTGACAGCAGATGGCGCTAAACTGCAGAAAATGCAGCCCTTATCCTGGAAACCCCATAAATAAAGCAGCTGTGCTACTTTCTAAACATATTTATGTGGTGAATAATGAGAGGATGCAAGTTAACAAGTTTAATAATAATGAGGGTCAGAGTAAAGACACAGGCCGGGGACAAACAATCAGGTGGTGGTGGTGAAGCAGGGACGAGATGGCGATCCGGTGGTGGTGCGGTGAAGAGCGTGAAGAGAAACCCAGGAACCGTTGAACATCCAGACGACACGAGGAACTGACGAAATCCAAACAACACGAAGAACTGATGAAATCCAACGGAGAACGGGGCTTGACGAGACACAAGAACAGGACGCATACCAGGGAACAACCACAACGATCTGACAACATGAGAGGGAATTTACTGACATATAAAGGGAGCATGCCGATTAATGGGAGAATAAAACACAGGCTTGATTTTAGACACATGGAAGGCGGGGTGAATTCTCCTGTACGCCGGAGGAAGTTTGAGTCGGACTGCCACCGGACTAATAATTTTGGTGACAGGAAACGGGCCAATGAATTTGGGAGCTAACTTGTTAGACACGGAGCGGAGAGGAATATTCTTAGTAAAAAGCCACACTTTTTGACCCACGACGTAAACGGGAGGCTTTGACTGGTGGCGATCGGCCTTAGCCTTCATGCGCCCCCCTGCTTGGAGTAGAGTCTCACGGGCTCTAGTCAAAGTACGGCGGCACCTCTGGACGAATGCGTGAGCAGAGGGGACCGCGACTTCGGATTCCAGACTAGGAAAAATTGGTGGCTGGTAACCTAAACTACACTTAAATGGCGAGAGGCCCGTGGATGACACTGGCAACGAATTGTGGGCGTACTCCACCATAGAGAGCTGTTGGCTCCAGGAGGACGGATTCTTGGCAACCAGACATCGCAACATTCTCTCAAGGTCCTGATTGGCTCGCTCAGACTGACCATTGCTCTGGGGATGATAGCCCGAGGACAGACTGACCGTGGCCCCCAGTAATTTACAAAATTCTTGCCAAAATTTGGATACGAATTGGGAACCCCTGTCAGAGACCACGTCCATCGGGAGGCCATGTAACCGAAAGACGTGATCTATGACTGTGACCGCTGTCTCCTTGGCTGAAGGTAATTTGGGCAAGGGGATGAAATGTGCCGCCTTCGAGAACCGGTCTACTACGGTTAAAACAACCGTCATGCCATTAGAGGGCGAGAGGGCGGTGACAAAATCTAGAGCGATATGGGACCAGGGTCTCGAAGGGACAGGCAGCGGTCGAAGTAACCCGTCTAGGGGTCGGTTAGATGTCTTACTAGTGGCACAGACTGAACAAGCCAAAACAAAATTGTGAATGCCGCGAGCCATAAGTGGCCACCAGAATCGTTGCTTAACTAGAAAACTAGTGCGAGTCACTCCTGGATGACAAGCCACGTTGGAACAATGACCCCATCGAATAACGTCGGACCGTAACCCCTCCGGCACAAACAAACGACTCGGTGGGCAACCAGGCGGAGGTGTTACCCCTTCTAAGGCTGTCTTAACCTTTGATTCGATCTCCCATACCAGAGTGGAGATGACAACTTTCTCAGGTAAAATACACTCGGGAGTGACCGGGCATTCGGATGGATCAAAAATACGAGATAAAGAGTCGGGTTTGATGTTTTTAGACCCAGGGCGGTACGAGAGAGCAAAATCAAAACGTCCGAAAAAAAGAGCCCACCGAGCCTGCCTGGAGTTGAGTCTTTTAGCTGATCTGATATATTCAAGATTCTTATGGTCGGTCCAAACGATAAAAGGTACCCCAGACCCCTCTAACCAATGACGCCACTCCTCCAACGCTAACTTAACTGCCAACAACTCTCTGTTACCAATGTCATAATTACGTTCGGCAGGCGATAATCGATGAGAAAAGAACGCGCAGGGATGCATCTTATCGTCTGAGGAAGCGCGTTGTGAAAGCACTGCTCCTACTCCCACCTCCGACGCGTCGACCTCCACCACGAACTGACGTGTGGGGTCAGGGGTGAGGTTGGTTGGCCTCGGCAGTGTTCGACCACCTGAACGTCGTTCGGGGGGAGGTCAAAGCAGTCAGAGGTGCGACTAGTTGGCTGAAGTTGCGAATGAAACGCCGGTAAAAATTGGCGAACCCCAGAAACTGCTGTAGGGCCTTACGGGAATCTGGACTTGGCCAATCTACCACAGCCTTAACCTTGTCAGGGTCCATGCGCACTCCCTCAGAAGAGATGATCTACACTAGGAAGGGAACAGACTGTGCATGAAACGAGCATTTCTCCGCCTTGACAAAAAGCCCATTCTCTAAGAGTCTCTGGAGCACTTGCCTGACGTGTTGAACATGTTCCTGGAGAGACGAAGAGAAAATCAATATGTCATCCAGGTAAACATATATGAATTGATCTACCATGTCTCTCAACACGTCATTCACGAGTGCCTGGAAAACCGCTGGGCTGTTGGAAAGCCCGAAGGGCATAACCAAATATTCAAAGTGCCCTTTGGGGGAATTAAAAGCGGTTTTCCATTCATCCCCCTTCCTGATGCGAAAAAAATGATATGCATTGCGTAAGTCCAGTTTCGTGAAAATGGATGCTCCCTGCAACCTCTCGAAAGCTGAAGACATCAACGGCAAAGGATAAGAATTCTGTACTGTGATATTGTTCAGCTCTCGGTAGTCAATGCAAGGCCGCAGAGAACCATCTTTCTTTCCAACGAAAAAGAACCCCGCCTCCGCAGGAGAAGAGGAAGGCTGGATGAACCCAGAGGCCAGAGAATCAGAAATATATTTCTCCATGGCCTCCCTCTCAGGAACAGAAAGAGAGTAAAGTTTGCCCTTAGGCGGAGTCTTACCTGGCAGTAGATCTATCGCACAGTCATAGGAACGATGCGGAGGGAGAGAAGCAGCACGGGACTTACTGAACATTTCCTTCAGGTCGAGGTACTCTGCGGGCACGTTAGACAAATCTGCTGCCTTACTCTGAAACAAAGAACCAGACACAGAGGGACAGGCAGACACTAAACAAGATTCATGACAGTGGTTACTCCATGTGGAAATTGTGTTAGTGCACCAGTCGACCCGGGGGTTGTGTTTAAAGAGCCACGGGTGTCCCAAAACCACTGGTGCAAGTGGTGAGTCCATGAGGAGAAATGAGAGGGTTTCAGTGTGATTGCCAGAAGTGATGAGGGTGATACTTTCGGTGGAATGAGTGATCCGGGGAAGTTCTTGTCCATTGAGTGTGTTGACGGTGATCTGGTGCGAGAGGGGAGTGATGGGGATCTGCAGTTGAACCGCCAATTTAAAATCCATGAAATTACCCTCCGCTCCCGAATCCAGTAGTGCATTGGTGCAGTGCGTCGACGTCTGCCATCTCAGTCTTACCGGGAGGAGGGTCGATGATGGTGATGAGGGCTTCTCGGCAGAGATCCCACCCAATAGTAGCCTCATACTTACTACCGGGCCTGCTCTTTTACCGGACAGGAGTGGATGAAGTGGACCGCCCGGCCACAGTATAGGCAAAGTCCCTGGGATCTCCACCTCTCTCTCTCCTCCCGGGAAAGCCGAGCTCTCCCCACCTGCATGGGCTCATGATCGAATGCGGGGCTGACCGCGCTTGCACCATCGGCCTGGTGGTTCTCTGGGCTGGGCTGTGGACGGCTGGGACGCGTCAGCCGGGTTACGCGATTAAGACGTGCGTCCACTCTCAGGGCGAGTTCTATCAGTCCGTTCAGTGTCTCTGGTAAATCCATGGCGTATATCTCCTTAAAAACGCGGTCAGCCAGCCCATGCAGGAACATATCCCACTGCGCTTTCTCGTTCCAACGGCACTCTGCGGCCAGGGTGCGGAACCGAATGGAAAAATCCGCCACCGAGCTTTCTCCCTGTCGCAGTTCGGCGAGTAATCTGGCCGCCTCCTTACCCACCACTGCCCGATCGAAAACTCTCCTCATTTCTTCGGAGAGTGCCTGGAACGAGGTGCAGCAGTTGTGTCCATTCTCCCACACCGCCGTTCCCCAAAGCGCTGCTCGTCCTGACAGCAGGGTTAGTACAAACGCTTCCTTTGTCTGTTCGCTATTAAAAGTACGTGGTTGTAAAGCAAAATGCATGGAACATCTCGTGAGGAATGCTCTACAAAATTCAGGCTCACCGGAATATCCTTCTGGTGTGGGTAGGCGTGGCTCTGGTCCTTCCGCTGCTGCCAGCGCTGGTGGTGGGGGAACGGGCGGCGTGGGGAGCACAGTGGGAGTCCGTAGAAGCTGTACCTCTTGGGTGAGCTCGGACACCTGCTTCACGAGTGCTTGGACCGCTCGACCTGTGCCTGAGATGTTTTCTTCCTGTTGGTCCATACGTGAGATACTGTGAGCGATGAAATCCTGGAGTTGAGAAGTGCTTGCTGCATCCATTGTTTGGTCAGATCGTTCTGTGGTGAATAATGAGAGGATGCAAGATGCAAGTTAACAAGTTTAATAATAATGAGGGTCAGAGTAAAGACACAGGCCGGGGACAAACAATCAGGTGGTGGTGGTGAAGCAGGGACGAGATGGCGATCCGGTGGTGGTGCAGTGAAGAGCGTGAAGAGAAACCCAGGAACCGTTGAACATCTAGACGACACGAGGAACTGACAAAATCCAAACGACACGAAGAACTGACGAAATCCAATGGAGACCGGGGCTTGACGAGACACAAGAACAGGACGCACACCAGGGAACAACCACAACGATCTGACAACATGAGAGGGAATTTACTGACATATAAAGGGAGGTGAAATCAACGACAGCTGGTGACACTAATCAACACAATGAGTAACCACACCCACACAATTACACTCACACAGACACCTCAGTGTGAGACAGCCGATTCATGAACCGTGACAATTTAAATGATTTTAAACAACCATTCAGATTTGTGAATTTGCTCTGGTGTTCATCACAGAGACAAATACTTAAATATTTCAACTTAATAGGCTATTTAATTTCAAACTTTTTTTTTCTTCTCATTTTAATCTGGACTACATCATGCCCTAGATATTGTTTGAAAGTGTTTTGATTCTTTATTGTTCATTCACACTTTACATTAGGGCTTCATTGGTTAACATTAGTTAATTCATTAGTTAACATTAACAATATTTAATAACACGTTGTTAATTTAATAACACATTGTTAAAATCATTGCAACTGTGTTATTTAATGAGCTAACAGGAACTAAGACTTGTATTTTTTTTTTAACAAAGATTAATAACTTCTGTAGCAAATGTAGCTATTGCTCACTGTGAATGTTAATGCATTAACTAAGGTTAACTAATGAGGTCTTATTGTAAAGTGGTACCTATTGGTCTTTATAGTTCTTTTGCACTTTAATCTGTGTAAAACCTTTAACTTTATATATTTCTTCTGTATTGCTTTATTGTATTTAAATATTCAGTTATTTTTGTTATAAGAAAAAAGTTATTTAACCTGTTATACTGTATTATGGCCATTAGCAATTATCATTAGCAAATCATTAGCAATTAAACGCAACAGGAAAATTTGATACCGGCATATCCCTAGGTGTGAGTGATCTAATGTTAAGGAGCCCAAACTTAAAAAAAAAAGTTTTCATTTATTTAGCATTTTTCTGGTTCAATCACAATCAGATTTTTTTCTAGAGACTGTATTAAAATTATATTTTGACCTCATTATTCAGGGAACAGACACAGTCTTTATAGATTGGACAGCACAAGTACTTCTATTATTTAAGTGGGTAGAACAAAAGCCATCATAGCAGTTATTTAACAATTGGCTTACTAGTCAAATAGAGTGAGAATCTGTCCTGATCTAGTGTTTGTCTGTGTTCAGTGTTGACAGGCTGTTATTACTGATGTTACAGAATCTGTCCTGATCTAGTGTTTGTCTGTGTTCAGTGTTGACAGGCTGCTGTTACTGAAGATTCTTCACTGCTGCAGTGTCTCTGATGTCCAGCAGGAAGCAGCAGCTGTTCTGCTCTCTGTCCTTCAGCACAAGCTGGACTTCTCCTGCCACTCTGCTCTGGATCTGACAGCAAACACAGACTCAGAGCCTCTACATCTGACCGCTGACGACTGCCATGAGATGTCCAGAGTCATTCAGAGAGCTCATTCAGACACAAAGACACGGCTGATTCTGCATGACTGTGAGATTCATACAGCTGGCATTTATCAGCTGTTCCCAGTGTTACATTCTGTTCATCTCTGGTGAGAAATACCAACAGATCACATTCACACAGATCCAATATAAAAGCACTCAGTATATGATAGGGCTGGGTTTTGACACAAATTTCATGATTCAATTCTCATTAACAAGCTTTCGATTCGATTCAATATCAATTATTTTGGATATATATATAAGGTACACATGCCACATTTTCTCAAGGAAAAAAAAATCTCTCAACTAATGCTGTAAAATATACATGAGAGTCAGTTGGTACTTCATTACTATTATATTGAGGGTTAAAATTGACTGATTTGTTAAATTACACTTAATGAAGTTTTTAAAATAATAAAGTTACAATTACATAATAATATTTTTGCTTCAATTTTTTTTAAATATAAACATAATGGTGGCTGTCATAAAAACTTGATGGATTTATTCAAACATAAATTAAACATTGAAGAACAGTAAAATTTATAATGAATATGTTATATGGGGCATATATTTAGCAAAATGCCCCTCTCTGCAGTTTATTTTTCTATCTGATTAATGAGTTTATGGTCCTGAGGTAAATGTGACGTTACGTGACAATGTTTACAAGTCTTTATATTCAATTAAATTCAATTCAAGTTTATTTGTATAGCGCTTTTTACGATACAAATCATTACAAAGCAACTTTACAGAAAATTAAGTTTCTACAATCTAATCTTTATATTGACGTCTTTGCGCAGAGGAAACACTGATTGAGCGATTACATGAGACAGGACACAGATTGTAAAGTTGTACTCTTTCTTTTAACTTACCTTTGGATGTTTAGTCATGATTATTTTGTGCTGAAGCTGCCGCGTCTGTTCAACTGAGGCGCTATAGCGATCTCTACACTCCACATTAAACAAGCACCAGATCAGCATTTATTGTTTGAATACTGCAATATAATGGACAGAATTTGAAATCTGAGACGTTGTTTCATATAAAAAGTACCAAAGCACAATGCTTATTGTGATATATATCGGATGGTAAATGCCCTTCAACTTTCCGTCCATTAACTGAAAACAGGCTAGACTAATCGATTCTTAGGATTTAAGAATCAATACCATTCTGTAAAAATGAGAATTGATTAATATCGAGATATCAATATTTTTTCCCAGCCCTAGTATATAACGCATCTCTTGCTCTCTGTCCTTTAGCTGTGATAAACCTCTGCTGCTTCAGTTTCTGGCTCGTGTGAGGCCTGAGGAAGCCCAGTCTCTCTCTCAAGCTCTGGGTGAAGAGCTGGATCTCAGTCAGACTCCGCTGGATCCGCAGGTCTGTAGAGGTCTGGAGCTGATTCTGGAATATTCTGAAGGACTGACAGAACTGGATCTGAGTCAGTGCCGTCTCACCGATCACAGTCTGGATCTGCTGCTCCCAAACCTCCACAAAGCTCAAATCACTGAGTGAGTGACTGAAGAAACTCACAGTGTACATGTCTCAAGTATAATGTAATAGTTCTTACATTCCTGATTTGTTTGTTTGATCACAGTTTCAGTGGCAACAGCATCACTGACGCTGGGGCTGAGAAGATCTACAGTATCATCACTCGCAACAGTAACATTGAGACAGTAAGGTGTGTGTCTGAGTGTCACAATGTAGCCCAAAGTTATTTAAACTTATTAAAACATGGGTTAAAGTGTTGTTTTTTTCTTCCTCTTTTTATTCATTTATTCATCATAGTTTAAATTGTCATGCTCACTGGTGAGAAAATCATTAATGCCTCATTAATGCTAATAATGTGTTAAGTGTGTGTGTTTCATTTACATGTATTCATTTATCAGATGCTTTCATCCGAAGCGATTTACAGATGAGGAATACAGACAGCAGGTTGAAGCTAATATCAGTGTGTGTGTGTGTGTGTGTGTGTGTGTGTGTGTGTGTGTGTGTGTGTGTGTGTGTGTATCTTTGTAGGCTCTTCAACAACAGAATTGAATCCAGAGAGCTCTTCAGCAAAGACCCCCGATTTGAGATCTGGTGATGTCAGTAAACTCTGTCTGGAATCAACAAGCAGGTGAAAATAACCAGTGCAGAGATTTTCAGTTTATTTGGTTTTTATTGTACTTGTATTTTAGCACTGACAAATCATTGAAAAAGAGAGTAGTGGACAGCAATGATGCCCAGATGATCCACAGCAACGACGGAAAGGAGGAGATAGACATGAAGACAACCAAAATAAAGAGCAAGTGCATTCTGATTAGCTGATCTTCTCCTCATCATCCTAAAGAAGAGAAAGATCATTTGCAAGCAGGCAGTGTTTCACTAGCTGGGCTTCCATCACCATGCTTTTATGCACATTTTAAAGTATTGCATCAGAATCGAGAGATGGAAATGCTGAATTTTGAAAAAAAATTGCCTTATTTTGCAAAAAAGTTTTTCCGCTTGCTTGAGGTGGTTTTCGACTTGCATTCAAAAACTGCATTCATTGTGTTTCATCTGCTCGTTCTGAGGTGCAAGTAATTTATTATATATGAAAATGATTATATTCAGTAGCTTCTTCTACTTTTCTTAGTAATGTATAGTGCCAGTTTATCAGGAAGTGATGATTTTGTTATCTGTGACTCGTTGGATGGAAACGCTGCTTGTTCGCAAATGTTTTGTGTGATATTTAAATTTTGCGGTTGTTAAAATCGCAACTTTTGAAGTAAAGCCAGCTAGTGTCTGAGCTCTAGTGTTTACTGCAAACACAATACAAGAGAGACATTATACTCAGGAAATCACACTTACCTCATTCCTGTGACTGAAATGTTTGGCTAATTAGGCCGCAGCAAATATCTCAATGGTACTACAGATGTTCACTGGACCTTTCGTCCTTTAGGACACTGTTACTTTTTTAATTAATATGTGGATATGGTCACAAACTGTTAAACTGTCACTGTAGAGGATTGCGCCTGTATTCTGTATCTGTATTTTATCTGTATGAAATAAAACATGCATATTCATCTGCTATCCAACATGCATTTATAAAACAATGTTTTACTTTTCCTAAATGTTCAATCATTGTAAAAATGTTCAATGATAATCATGATCTATCCTATCTATCCTATGTGATCCTTTATTTCTCCTTGTGCACAATGGATTCAGTCATCAGACTCTGGGTTTCTAATCTAACTGATTTCAGCAGTTATTTTGAGCAGTATTCTAATATAGAGATACAGAGGATGATCTGATGGAGATGCTCGTGGGTGGGTGGGTGGGATGATTAGGATACTGGCTTCAATCGCTCAGTGCTTTTTTTCAGCTGGATGTTGAATGTGTTGCTAATCTCAGTATGCTTAGTGCTCACAGAACATACGAGCATCTCAACATTAGAAAGAGAGATGAGAAGCTGTTGAAGTGCCTTGTGTTTGTGTTCACCAATATTATACTTCAATGACGACTGTTTTGAAAAGAGAAGAGGTTTCTAATATCTCTGCACTACATAGAGGGGTCATGCTCGGGGCGTGTCCTGGTGACTAGAGCCCTCATCGGCTGAGGTGCCCCTCTCACCCCCCCGCAGGCAGATCTACGGCCCTGTTGTTCCTGATGGAGACTATCCACCTCCTAAAAAACACCACATAGGTCGTTTGTGCAAGCAGCGTATTACTAACTATGACGTTTTACAATCAAGCGCCCTCTAGCGGCCTTATTATGACAGTCTCGTTTGTTGGGTGTGTCATCATCAACGATGTCGTTACCATCGTAACCACTCAAAAGAGGAGTGACCCAACGTCCTTGTCCAGGTGTGTAAACTATTTTATTTTATGGTTTGTTTTTTAAGGTTCTGATTGTCTGCAATTAATATGAAAGTGAGTGCAGTTTGACATTTTCTTTACAAATCTGTTGTGAATGCCATTCAACGAATGTGAAATGCCCAGTGACTACAACACTTACCATTTTTTTTTACCATAATAACTGTTTTACTGTTGTATTTGTAGTTACAGCACATTAACCACAATGCCATGCCTTTCCGGTCTGAGTACTTACAATGGGCACAGTCTGCATGAGAGTTGAGGCAATGGTCAATGACAGCAGGAGTAAAAGCTGTAGAGTATGCTTGTACAATATCATATGAATTTGCTGAAATTGTATGAATTATTACTATTTTGATGCAGCACAGGGTTCGTACTGATGGGGTTGTGGGGTATGTAAAACAGTTTAAAAAACATCAAATTCAGTGCAAAATGTAACTGCAGTAAAGTTCAGTCAAGGTTCTCAGACCAACACAGACGTACCATTGGAAATGGTACCTTTGCCGCTTTTGGTCTTCTCTGTAAACGCACAAGATGGTCAAATTCATCCCTCTCCACAAACAAGTCGGGTTCGACAAGAGTTTGACAGGTCTTCCTTTTCAGCTGAAATAAAGAAAAAATAAAATGTTGTTGTTTTAATACATACATGTTGAGACAGTGTGTTAGAAATGATCTGTGAACAAAATATTTGAAAGGAAGGACTATAAGGAAGGTTATAAACACATTAAGTAAGGATAAATTATTTAATGTAAATCAGTTATAACTAAATGTGTTCAACATTACCTGTGAAGTGTTGAACCTTTGAAGGACTTAAGCTTCCCTGGCAACTTCAAGTTCAGCACTGAGCTTCGAGTTCAAGTTCCCTGTTAATACAAGTAGCTTTCGGACAGAACTGATCAAAATCTGATTCTGAGCTTTGAAAATATGCCATGATGAACAAGAGAAAGGAGATGTATGTGATATGAAGAAACTGCAAAACAGAAAAGAAAAAAAAAACACTGTTAACAATTACATTACAAAAAGATATTAAAGGCATTGCAAATGATGTGTTTAGTGTGTTACTAAAGAGTACACAATAAACACAGTTACTGTGGTAAAAAGCATGGTACCGTGTTTATGCTACAAATACCAAAGTAAAACTACAGTTATGATGGGCGATGATATGGGTTGTGGTTACTGAGGTTTTATTACACATGACATGGTTGAGCGACATGTTACTATGGTAAAAACATGGTAAATGTGTGGACGTTTACATGACCTCTTTCCACCACAGGCGAATTTCAAACGAATATCACAATGAAAACTAACTTTATAATGCTGTCCGATGGAATAATCTGAACGTCAGTCAAGTTGAATAGGACAAACAGCGTCCAGTATCGATTTGAAAAAACTCATACAGTAATATTATTCATAAACGATCGACTACTTTATGAGACGGGTGGAAACCCTACCTGTACATGTCTCAAAGTCATCTGAAATCTATATCTTTTTAGCAAACCATTTCGAACAGCCGGGAGAGTGTAAAACACAAACAGTTCAAAACGCAAATAGAAAGCACAATGCATTTGGGGGGAAAGTTTCTGTAGCATATCTCCTGTTGCCAATAGGGGCCCTAATTTAGGGAACGCTCGTATGGGTCGTATTTGAGGATAGTGATGACCTATACAGTCTATACAGGACTTGTTGGAAAGAAGAAAGTCATGCACACCTAGGATGTCTTGAGGGTGATTAAAACAAAGGCTAATTTTCATTTTTGGGTGAACTAACCTTTTAAATGAAACAACTGCCAGCATCAATAGTTCCTGTTTTCACCTCATTTATTATGCTGATGTCTTCAGATCTCCTGTAAATTGCCGCTTAAAGCTTATTTCATTGATGTCAACAGACAAATTTTTGCTGGTTGCAAATATCTACATTTATTTCTGTTTTTATGCTTTTAACTGTTTTTCTTATCATTATTAATAGCCTATCGTGAAGAATTAACACTACATAATTTTTTTTTTCTGTTATCCATTGGCATAAAAATGAGTTCTGTAACTGTGATATATTTTTGATTTTGGCAGATCAGCACTCAAGTCACTTTGCTTTGACTTGGTCATTTATCGTTTGCACATATTTTTAAGCATATAGTTGTTTAAAATCAAGTGATTTTATGTGCACACTTTTATGTATCAAAATGCCCATTGCACATTTTGCAAGTATCAAAAGTATCCACATTCATTTAGGTCTTAAGTAAAAATAAGCAGCTGAGAGAGAAAACAGTAACAGTGTATGTAACAGTAACAGTGTATGTAACAGTATTGGATGTTCGGTCTCAAAGGGGAAGCCTATTATTCCGTTTGTCTGTTATTCATGTTAATCAAACAACAAAAAAGAGAAAATCTCTCGCTGCTTTTGACTAAATCACTTTTGTAACTTTAATAAGAAGGTGTGTATATATATATATATATATATATATATATATATATATATATATATATATATAAAATTAAAAATTAAATTAAAAAATTAAAAATTAAAATTAAATTAAAATTTATATATATATATATATATATATATATATATATATATATATATATATATATATATGCGAATCAGACAATTTAAGATTCAACCCAAAGAGCCAAATACAGGAATTGTTTCCGTTGAGAGTTTCATGATCTGAGTTAATTTTGGCCACAACACTGTGTCTCTGAGTTCACCTTGAGTCTGTGACTGTCTCAAAACTTGAACCAGCCCACAACTCTGCATCTTCAGCCATTGGCTTCCCAAGACATCACTTCAACAGCTACTGAACTTCCAGCCAATCATCAACCTCGGGAAATGCCTTTCTGTAACAACAAAAGGGGAACCCCCTAAACAAGCAGCAAGTACCTCCAGATTGGACTGGTGCATTTAATATACATTATAGCCTCATTAAGAAACTTAATGTGAGTTAATTAAATGATTGATGGTTGTTCATGTCTATGCAATTGCACATATTGCTATAATCTTGGGATTTCACATTTTTATTCTCTTAAACTCATTCTTTCCTCACTTTCTCTCTTGAGTGTATGTTTATGTGTTAGATTAGTTTATATGTCTTAGATTTACCCAATTAAGCCAATTAATTAAGCTTCATTTATATAGAAAAGAGAAGTATCTTGTGTTTTGTGCTTACAAGTTAATGTCTTAAACTGCTGATCTCGTTACTGTGTTAATTAATAGTGTTTTTACTATATTTTGGATATTAATATCCATGCAGAATTGATGTTGTACGGCTCATTCAATGATTCGCTGGTCGACTCAGTGATCAGCCGTAAAACAGTGATTCTGTCCAAATTCCCTATTAAAAAAAAAAAAAAAAAAAAATTCCCTTTGAGCTAATTTGAACCTGTTTCTCTTACACTCTCTCTCTCTCTCTCTCTCTCTCTCTCTCTCTCTCTCTCTCTATATATATATATTAATGGAGTGAAGAATATGCAGTTTTGATTCATTTATACAATAGCATTTTTTTATTTACTGTAGTTTTTGTCCTATTGCTTGTAATTAGTTTCTTATTCTTATTTCATCACTGACTGTTTACTTATCTTCAGTGAGCTTGAGTTTTTTTTTTTCTTTTCTTTTTTTTTTTTTTCCTGATGTGAGCAAAAGTATTAGGACAGTTGAACTTAAAGCAAATGTAAAAGTTAAAACTCTAATATTTAGTTGCAAATCCCTTGCATGTAACCTCAGCATTGAGTCTGCCACCCATAAACATGACCAGACTCTGGCTCTCATCCTTTGAAATGCTTTTCCAAGCATTTAAGGGACACCGGGGATTTTAATAGAACATGAAGAGTTATAGGAGTATTGAGGAAGGTTAAAACTGTTATTAGTATTATTATTATTATATAGTAGAATAATGAATTAGGTTAATCACTGTCTGTAGTGATCGCTTACATTTGCATTTGCTTACATTTGCAAAAAAACAAACAAAAAAAAAAAACAATACAGCCTATACAAAAAAAAAAAAAAAAAAAAAAAATAAAAACACCTTCGGCTTTTGGCTTTATTTCTTATCAAACACAAAACAACTTCGCAAGCAAAATGTAAAATCATATCTAAATTAATTCAAATGTTAGTATATGTAAATACCACATCTTGTTGTTTTATAGATGTTTTGGCATTTTAAATATAATTTGGCGCTTTTTTTTTGATGATCTGCCATTGATCCCGCCTGGCGGCGTTGACGTCATCACCAGCGCTCGTTCTCTCAGCGTCGAGTCTCTTGAGGAGAGGTGAGCAGATCCCGGTTTCACATATTTAAATGTAAACTACACTTTACTCAGTTTGTTCATGCAGCATACGAGGTCATTTCTGAATTGTTATCATCGAGTGTAGCGCTGTTTGTATCTTTGCCGACTTAAACACTTAGAACAGCATGTGAGGAAACATGGTAAATTCTGATTTTGTGTGTTAGTATGCTCGTGTGAATGATTGTTTCGATGTTTGGAGTGAAAGTGCTGGTTTTCTATCACCATGCTTTTATGCGCATTTTGAAGTATCGCATCAGAATCGAATGATTTCGAATAAAAATGCCTTAAATCGCAAAAAAACGTTGTTACGCTCGCTTGAGGTGGTTTTTGACTAAAGGGTTAATGCGAATAATGGGAGATGGAAATGCATTTTGTGAATAAATCCCTTCAAGCGCATCAAAAAAGTAATGTGACTTTGCGATATGGGACGGTAAATCCTGACTAACCAGCGGACCGATCTTGTTCAACAGCATCTGAAATGTTGTTATGGTCAAATGGAAATGCCCGAACAAAGTCTGTCATCAAAGTATTTCTGTATAATTGCCTCCCAGAACTGTTAAACGACTGCGTTCCCAAACAGCAGCATCCACCTCCGAAAGCAATAACTGCATTCATTGTGTTTCATCTGCTCGTTCTGAGGTGCAAACAATTTATTATATATAAAAATTATTATATTCAGTGGCTTCTCCTACTTTTCTTAGTGATGTATAGTGCCAGTTGATCAGGAAGTGACGATTTTGTTCTCTTTGGATGGAAACGCTGCTTGTTCGCGAATGTTTTTATTCCAGTTTTGGAATAAGTTAAATTCTCACCTTTGGATGGAAACCCGGCTTAATGTTGCTGTTACTGAATACATCCTGATCTGTGAGATGCGAACCGTTATCAAATTCTGCTGCTGCTGTTTTATAACGTTATTCTGAGATTCTGTATAGATTAAATTTGTTATAGTTACTTTACATGGTTAAAATTAAGAACAGATACTGCGAAATACTTCATTAGTCTGTAAATTGAGCCACGTGGGATATTTTAAATCTGTGCAGAAATATAAAGAGATACAGCTACGCTGGAAACATTACATTTTTGCTTTGTGGTACTCTTTCTATTTGAAGAAGATTGTATGAAAAACGCTCAATTACTCCACATATAAAATGTTAATAATGTAATTACTTTTATATCTCTGAATGTAGTTAGAAAATCAAATATATGTAGATGTGCTTTAGTGTAGTTATTTGACTGTAATTGTTAAAGAAGAATTTACATTGTATTCTGTTCTATATTTCTAGACCGATATCTTCTTATAGGTTAATACTGGATAGAAATGTTAACAACAGAAAAAAAAAAAAAAAAAAACGAAATGCATAGATTGTGTGTGTGTATGAGTGCAGTGTTACTGAATGAGCTCTTTGTGTTGATGCTGTTACTTTTAATATAGTAATATAATGATCTACAAAGAGACAACGCTTTATATTTGCAAGACTCTGGTCTCTTCAAAGATATAATTTGCAGGACATCTGCTTCACTTGCATATAAATGCTTAAATGTGTAAATTACTGAAAAAGATAACCAAGTTAACTAGGGGTGCTCCGATTGATCAGCTACCGATCGTTATCGGCCGATAATCGCTTTGGGATGTTTGATCGATGGTCTATAAAAAGGCAGATCAAAAAAAATAAATAAATGAAACGATCTCAAGCTGATGACGCGCCTGCCGTTAGAGGTCTGGCACGACATGCAGTGGCACCGTCCATTAGTTAAATAATTATAATGCTGAAGGTGAGGTACAATTCATATTTTTTCATTAAATAACTTATAAAGTTATTTGAAAACCTTATGTGAGATGCAGTTTCACAAACCGCATGAGTGAATCTAATCACCACATGCTCTCTCTCTTTCTCTCCCAAAATGCGCAAACTGCGCAAAGTTTAAAGGCAAGTAAAAACATTATTGGCAATAAAGCTCATTCTTCTTCTACGGGCAAATTGCTTCAAATCACATCGCGTCTGCACAAGTGACAACGGAATTATCACTTTAGCACAACCAGGTCAGTGTCGCATCGTCATTAAAGTTTATACATTTCTTTTCAATTCTTGTTTAACCATTCAGCACTCACGCGCTCTCCTGGAGACTGTGCGCTCATGAAATGCACACTCGCATCGCACACACATAATGCCAGGTTCACACATACTCTGTTTGCAGTACGTTATTTTTCCGTGCTCATGTTAACAGATTAAATATGGCGTTATTTTAATGACAAATGTTGAGAGTGCATTCTTGTAGCATGAAGGTAGATTAATATAATGTGCGAGCGCTGAAGTGTAGTGTCGTCTGCCGTGGATCTGAGGAATCACTCTCAGTCTAGGGGGTTTTGTTTCCAGAAGATAGACTTTAATTCAGAGAGAAACAAAGCCGAGAGGTTCTCTGCGAGAAGATCTCCCGAATGCTAGGTGGCATCTCATTATATACAGTTTTCTTGTTTTTACAGGGAGTTTCCTATTTCCTATAGTTTTCCTTATGCTTACATTTCAATTCCTCCCTAGAGAGTTGAGACTTGTTATGGTAAAGAAAAAGGCCCATTTGTATGTTTTTCCAGATGTTTCCTATCTGTGGATCAGGATATTTTTTGCTGACAGGCACATTCTTTTCACACACAGGCTATATGATTACAAGGGAATAATAACTATATATAAATGGCTTGATTCACATGCTTGATTAATAAAAATCGTATTAATAAAAATCTTCTACAGCGCGAATCTCCCTGCTCGCACATGGATTTCCTCTGCTCTTGTACAAAACCAGATGTGCACACTCTCAGATATAAACCTGGTTTATAAACTGTGGTCAAGCCAGCTGCGGTTCAGAAAAACACTGTCAAGCCAGCCGTGATTGAAATTCGTGTGCACGCATATTACCATGATTACGGTAATTGCAGAAACACACAGAGAACACGTTTTCAGAGCTTTTTTCACAGAGCTCCAAACATAATTAAAACTCACCTGCCTGTAGCTTTCTAGTAACCCTTCAGACCTTGATTAGCTAAACTCTGCAGGACTGCGGCTCTCCAGGACCAACGTTTGCCACCCCTGATATAGCCTATTTTTTGACCTTTCAAATCATAGCAGGATTCGTAGAAAAAGAGAAATTGGAAATTTTTCGATTTAGAGGGCTATAAAGACCCCATTTCTAATAAGTAGAAAAAACAATGCCCAGTTACTTTAAGGGGCGTCCCATACTATATGCACACCTCATATAGAACATTTTACTGCAGCGGTTTTGAGATAAAGGACATTATTCTATTTCAGAGGCCTATAAAGACCAACTAGTAAAACCCTATGGTCAGTTCTTATATGGGACGTCCCATACTATATGCAGACCTCCTTTAAAACCATTGTACTGCAGTGTTTTCGAGATATGCAACTATATGGGATCATTTCTAATAAGTAGAATAAATTAATAGTTTTTATATGGGACATCCCATATTATATGCACACCTCTTATAAAAACATTTTACTGCAGCATTTTTGAGATATAACACATTATTAGATTTTAGAGGCCTATAAAGACCCTATTCCTAATAAGTAGAAAAAAACAATGGTCAGTTCTTATACGTGATGTCCCATACTATATGCAGTAGGGATGGGCAATCCAAGCAAAAATGATGTTCGAAAATCACTGGGTAGTATTTGATTATTATTTGAAAATCGCACCCCTCCCCCGCACGCATGCACAAACACACATAAACTGAGAGGGAGGGAGAGATAGGATTTGTGCTTTAAATCTGTATGTTAATCTGTTTAATTTAGAAGATATGCTACCTTAACTCAAGCCATATAATGATCGTAAAGTGCTGAAACATATTAATATAATAAACATAACCGAATGACAGCACTTATATATGCATAACAGTTCATTGATTAGCATAAATCAACTGCTTATAAAGCTGAGACATTTCCATTTAAAAATAAATGGAACCCCTAAAGGGAATAGATACGAGATGGGAGGAAAAATTTACATTACTTCAATATCTTCTGTCGCAATTATATCATTGGGCAATTATACTGTATATAAACTAGGAAATAGGAAAGTAGAAAATAATTTGGCTTACTACACTCTGGGACACATCAAAGCATTTTGCAAGATCTAATTGAAGTAAATTCAACTTCAGCTTCATCATGGTCATCATTTGGTCCATTATGTGCATCTTAGAATTGCTGGAGATATTTAACATGTTCTTTTAAGACACTAAGGGTGAAGCCAGTGTACAACAAAGAGCTAGTGTCATTCCTGAGAATGGCAAAGGCTAAGGGATCTTCACTGTGGAACTGTGTTGCCTTGTGTAACATTATTCTATTTCCTGAGACATAGCCCAAGTCAATGCCTGGACCCCCCACTGAGTGCAGCATTGTTGTACTGAAAGGGCAGCTGCAATGGCTCCGTTTGTGCGGTCTCATGGTCACCTTGCTCAACATCTGCTAAACACAATACTGAAGTCAGTCAGATGCTCAGGAGAAACTGATAAATTCTCCACCCCCTATTTACGAAAAGTATTACAAAAAAGTAGCAAAAGTATTTTGTACATGGCACCATGGTGTTCCAGTCACAGTACAGTGGTATTTTTATTCAATACGATCACAGTACCTGGCTTTAGCTGATAGTTCACCCAAAAATGAATGTTTTCATCATTTACTCAACATCGACTTGTTCTAAACCTGTATACATTTCTTTGTTCTACTGAACACAAAGGAGGATATTGGGCATTATGTTAATATACAAACTATTCTTGATTCCCATTTACTTCTATAGTATTATATCTTACTACTATGGAAGTGAATGGGGCCCAAAATTTGCTTGGAAACAAACATTCTTCGAAATATCTTTCTTTGTGTTCAGCAGGAAAAAGAAATGAACACAGGTTTGGAACAACTCGAGAGTAAGTAAATGACAGAATTTTATTTTTAGCTATCCCCCTTTGCACTTTTTTTGTAACAATTTTCTTCTGTCATCAACAACTTCAGATTACCACTAAATATTATTCGTGCCCAATAGGAGTGTCATCGATAAAGAAATAGTTTAAACAATGTATTTTGTTAGTGCACGTAGTTTAACAAAAAGCTGTAACATACCTGTTTGTGGATATATATACCTCTGAGTCTTCACGGGAGCATCGTTTCTGGGGAATGGATGATTTTCTGTGAGTCTGCCATCAACGAATTGGAAAGAGCAAACTTACGGAAATTTCGGTGGTTTCTTTAAGTTTAAGACTTCTAGTTTTAACCAAAGCCGACGAGCTTCAACCCTCGGAGGGACATGCAAATCATAGGATGCCCCCATCCACATTCATCTCTGGTGCGTGGATTATGGTCAAAACAAATGTCTTGCAGGTATTTTCTTACACTTGCACCAGCTATTATGACACCCACTAACTACACAAAGTACGCCAGTCTTTCTGCGATCCATTTTAAAAGTAAACTAGCCTGTAAAATCTACACAGTGACCGCACAACTACTGCATCACAATACAACTACTGTTAGCAGAAGTGCTTTACCGTAAATCTGACACATTATAGTTAGAAAATGACGGCGCCCATGCTTACGTGAGAAATAAGGTGGATGGTATGGGACGTCCCGTATAAGAACTAACCGTTAGCTTTTTCTTTTTATTAGAAATTGGGTTTTATAGCCCTGTAAAGTGTAATAATGTATCATATCTCGAAAATGCTGCAGTAAAATGTTTTATATGAGGTTTGCATAGAGTATGGGACGTCCCTTATATAAACTGATAATTGCTTTTCTTAAGTTGTCAAAAACATGCTAACATGTAGTAATGACCCATCTCTCGAAAACGCTGCAGTAAAATTGTTTCATATAAGGTGTGAAAAAAAAAAGTGAAAGTGACGTGACATACAGCCAAATATGGTGACCCATACTCAGAATTTGTGCTCTGCATTTAACCCATCCAAAGTGCACACACAGCAGTGAACACACACACACCGTGAACACACACCCGGAGCAGTGTGCAGCCATTTATGCTGCGGCGCCCGTGGAGCAGTTGGGGGTTCGGTGCCTTGCTCAAGGGCACCTCAGTCATGGTGTTGCCAGCCCGAGACTCGAAACCCACAACCTTAGGGTTAGGAGTCAACCTCTCTAACCACTAGGCCACGACTTCCCAATATGCATATAGGATGTCCAATGTGCTAACTGATTATTGGTTTCTTCTACTTATTAGAAATGGAATCTTTATAGCCCTCTAAAGCACCATATGGTCCCATATCTCAAAAATGCTGCAGTAAAATAGTTTGATATGAGGTGTACATATAGTATGGACATCCTGTATAAGAACTAAACATTAGCCTTTTCTACTTATTTGAAATAGGGCCTTTATAGGCCTCTGAAGTAGAATAATGCCCCATATCTCAAAATCGCTGCAGTAAAATGCTTTATATGAGGTGTACATATAGTATGGACATCCTGTATAAGAACTAAACATTAGCCTTTTCTACTTATTTGAAATAGGGCCTTTATAGGCCTCTGAAGTAGAATAATGCCCCATATCTCAAAATCGCTGCAGTAAAATGCTTTATATGAGGTGTGCATATAGTATGGGATGTCCCTTATATAAACTGATAATTGCAACTGTCAAAACACCAATAAATAACGCATATTAAAGCTGAAGTACAAAAAATAAATAGAGAAATGTCATCTTGTTATGTGATATCTCAATTCTGGACGTCTAAATGAAAAGTGCTCTGAAAGCTTCTCCCCATGTGTTCCTACAATAACTGTAACCATGGTAATACGCATGCACACCAATTTCAATTGCGGCTGGCTTGACAGTGTTTTTTCTGAACCACGGCTGGCTTGACCACAGTGTTTATAAAGTGTTCACACTCCACACGGTTGTGGTCCAGTAGTGCGTTCTAATAGCGGTGCGTTGGCAGCAGTGCAGATATAGTTTCCGCACCGAGTCCATAGCTGCGCTGCACGCATTGAATTAAAGTGAAAACGCATTGTTTATGAACTTGAATTTTGCGTGAAAATGTAGTAATTAAACCATAAATGCACATAATGAAAGTCTACTGTGTTTCACAGAAGCACATGTGACTTTTTGGCTAGGTTTAAAGGAAAAGAGCACTTCTAGATAAGCAATAATAGAAGGTAGGAAAACAAAGTTCTTTATTGACTGCAGGATTGCTTGTAATAAAGGTTTAAATGCAAAAGAAAAGGCAGTAGAGCTGACTGTTTCTGTCAATAGTAAGTTTGTGATAACGTTGAAAAAGAAGTTTAAATCAACTTTAAATCCGAGCAGATTCAAAGTGAGCAAACTCAGTCCTTAGCCATCTTCAAGAATTAACCAATCACAGCACACACTGGCCCAACTAACCAATCACAGCACATTTCGTATTTCAGAAGGCCGGCCTTTATTTGATACAGGAACTATTCGAGCCGTTCATGCCAGACTGGGGAGAGAGGTGTTGTAATAATGTAAAATATGTGAAAAATAATGTGTTTTTCGAACAACATAGTATGAGAGCCTATTCTAGTACACCCCTAAAACAAAATCAAGACAAAAAAAAAAAAAGAATCACAATGCTGAAAAAGCATATTCCCTAAGTAAATGTCTAAAAATCCTGATTGGAGTTTAACTATAAATAATTCAACATGATAAAAAGAAGGCTTTAAAGGTGCCATAGAATGCAAAAATAACTGTCATAAGGTGTTTGAACACAGTTGTGTGGCCGCAGTGTGTGAAAACAACCAGCCTATAATGTTAAAAATCTACCCACTCATTGTTTTGTAATTTAAAAAATGATAAACTGTCTCTCCACACGAGCAGTTCCAGGTTTCTCAGTACTATGACGACACAGTCGGTGAAAATCCCGCCCATTTGTGACGCTCTCTGTCCTATTAGCATATACACAGCCCCGAGTCAAGCTGCGGTCCGCCATTACTGTTCTCTTGCTTTAGCTGCTGGAGATACAATGTCAGCACCAAAGAGTGATTAACACAGTGGTTAACTTTCATTTTTGAAGGAAATGTCCCGAAAAAAAAAAAAAAAAAAAACTGGAAAGTCCTATACTTTGTTCTAACATTTTACACCGGACTCTACTGCCTCACAAACGAGGGTCAGTTCAGGGCTGGAGTTGTGCAAAGATTGCTTCTGAAAGAGGGATTGATACCAACACTTTGTGCGCAAACGTCCAGACTCCAGACAGAGTAAGCATCACGCATCATATTTTGTTTTCCAAAAGAGCTTCTTGGCTCTCTGTAAGGCTACTGTTGCTGAAGGTACCATTGTCTCTGCCTGATTTTAATAATGCTGCCTTCACGTGCTACTAGAATGAGTATCGTGTAATCGTGTATAGGAATGTGGTAGTTAAAAATTGCATTTGGAAGCAATGTGTGAGGTCAGTAACACGGTCACAGTAACACTGTTATGCCCGTGAGCATGAGTTCTTGAAGCCCCGAACTCTTCTGAGAAGGGAGCAGGGTTGCCAGGTTTTCGAAACAAAACCCTCCCCTGACATGAAAAGCATCCTGCGGCAACAGTGTTAAAGTAGCACAATTTCGAGGGAAAACCGCGGACTTGGCAACAATGGAAGGGAGGCGGGAGCACCAGCTCATTCTTATTTAAAGGGGACATAGACATAAACAGAGTGTTTTAGCTCATACCCTAAAAGTGACAATTTCAAGAAGCTATAAAATATTATCTGTGGGGTATTTTGAAATAAAACTTTATATACACACTCTGGGGACATCAGAGAACAATTTAAAATATTGTATCAATGCATTGTATGGCACCTTTAAAAAGATCGGTATCGGCAGATAATGCTTCCTGTGATCGGTGATTGGCCTCAAAAATCCTGATCGGAGCACCCCTAAAGTAAACTGTTTTACTGGTTTTGGCAAATCTTCTTTTCTACTCAGACATTCATGTCAAGTGAAGCTCCTCCCACAACAATATTATATTCAGCAATTCACAAATAAATACTGAAATATTCCCATCAGTTTACAAGTGAATACGAGCATCGAATCATCAGGAAGAGCTGAAATCTGCAAAGACTGAGTTTATTAAAGAGGACAAAGAGAAGATGAGAGATCCAGACCCCTGCAGAATCAAACTCACTGAAGATACTGAGGAACTAACAGGTTGGTCTTTATTCTTCATTCTTCATTAATGAGGCTGACTGTTTAAGTTTTAAGCAGTTTTTGTTTGTCATAATAGGAAAAATCTTTAGAGCTCTGCAATAATATAGCTAAAGCATCAAGTAGCCAAATATGGGAGACTTTCTATGAACTACTTTTTTTCAATCAAATTTGTTATATATTTGTGTAGTTGATCAAACATATTTATTAGTTATCCCTATAGAAACATGGGATTTGTGATTATAATGTTTTAAAAATAATTATTTGAAGATCAATGTACCTCATTCATGCAAAGTTTTAGGTGCATATAATTTACAAAAATGCATCAGAATGACCAAACTTTTGTAATTCAACTGTCTACTTTCCACTGTTGCATCAGGGTTACTGAGAGTTACTGAAAATTAACCATTTTTACTTATATTTCAGAGTCGATTGAAGAAAAAGAGAATGAAGATTTGAGTGAAGTTGAAGAGAACGATCATATCAAAACTGGAGAGAAACCTCTTAGCTGCTCTCAAAGCAAACAGAAAGATTTAAAGAAAAGAAGAGCCAAGAAATATTTCACCTGCACTCGGTGTGGAAAGAGTTTTACAAGCAAACATAGACTTAATGTTCACATGAGAGTTCATACTGGAGATAAACCGTTCACATGTGATCAATGTGGGAAGAGTTTCACACAATCATCAAGGCTTAAGGATCACATGAACATCCACACGAGAGAGAAGCTGTACTCATGTGATCAATGCGACAAAACATTTTTGTGGGATTCATACCTGAAGAGACACCTGAGAGTTCATTCAAAGGAGAAACCACATTCATGTCATTTGTGTGGAAAGAGTTTTTCATATCTACAAAGTTTGAAAGTTCATCAGAAAATACACACTGGTGTGAGAGAATACATGTGCTTTGAGTGTGAGAAGACTTTTACTTCAGCAAACTGTTTAAAACTGCATGAGAGGATTCACTCTGGAGAGAAACCTTACAAGTGTTCACACTGTGACCAGAGATTCAGTCGGTCAGGAAATCTGAAAAGACATGAGAGGATCCACACTGGAGAAAAACCGTTCACTTGTGTTCAGTGTGGGAAGAGTTTCACACAATCATCAAGCCTTAAGTATAACATGAACATTCACACTGGAGAGAAGCAGTACACATGTGATAAGTGCTCCAAAACATTTTTGAGGCCATCATACCTGACAAAACACCTGAGAGTTCATTCAAAGAAGAAACCACATTCATGTTATTTGTGTGGAAAGAGTTTTTCACGTCTACACCGTTTGAAAGAACATCAGAAAATACACACTCCTGTGAGAGAGTACATGTGCTTTGTGTGTGAAAAGACTTTTACTTCAGCTAAATATTTGAAACAGCATGAGAGAATCCACTCTGGAGAGAAACCTTACAAGTGTTCACACTGTGACAAGAGATTCAGTCAGTCAGGAAATCTGAAAACACATGAGAGGATTCACTCTGGAGAGAAACCGTATCATTGCTCTGCATGTGGGAAACATTTCAATCAATCATCTAATCTACACAGTCATACAAAAAAGATTCACAGTAGATCATCTCCAGATCAGCACTTTCAGGTCTGATGATGCATCCTCACCAAATGGAACACAAAAATGCATCAATCAATAAAATATCATCTGGATAAATCTGTCCTAACCTGTCATTACAAGTGACATGACAAAGAAACATTATCTAAATTTTCACACTGAATAAAGTTAATCTTCATCTTCAAAACCTGCAGATTCTACTGAGAGATTCAGATCAACTCAAAGATCATGTTCCTCCCCAGAGAACAATGTCAGAAATGTTTTATTCTTCTATATAATTCTGCTTCATGCTATAAATAATATCATTGTGTTTTCTTATGAGTTTCATATTATGTTCAGTGTTTTGCCAAATAATTTTCGTGGGAAGTTTCTAAAGGAAGGTCAATTTGTTGCTGAAAGTTGGTAAATGATGTTGTGATGTCACTGTGCGTCATCAAGTAATCACAACGCAAAATTGTCACTGCATCAAATCTCAGCAAAAAATAAATATTTTATATGTAAATTTAGATTTGTTCGTAAAATAATATAAAGGCATAATATAATAATAAAAATATAAATAATTATTTTTAAATACAATATTGAATTATTGAACACTTACACATTTTTAAACAATTAAAATTTAAGTTTTTTTATTAGTTAGTAAACTAGTAAAACCACATTCTGAACAATTATAGTTTTAAGCAGCATATAAGAAGTTTGTTAGTATGCTACACTGTCTAAAAAAAAGTAGTAATTTTTTTGTATTGATTGTTCACAGGTATTTTGTGAAAAACTGCATTTTTAATTATGCATTGTACAAACCCGATTCCAAAAAAGTTGGGACACTGTGCAAATTGTGAGTAAAAAAGGAATGGAATAATTTACAAATCTCATAAACTTTTATCCACAATAGAATATAGATAACATATCAAATGTTGAAAGTGAGACATTTTGAAATGTCATGCCAAATATTGGCTCATTTTGGATTTCATGGGAGCTACACATTCCAAAAAAAAGTTGGGTCAGGTAGCAATAAGAGGCCGGAAAAGTTAAATATACATATAAGGAACAGCTGGAGGACCAATTTGCAACTTATTAGGTCAATTGGCAACATGATTGGTTATAAAAAGAGCCTCTTAGAGTGGCAGTGTCTCTCAGAAGTCAAGATGGGCAGAGGATCACCAATTCCCCCAATGCTGCAGCAAAAAATAGTGGAGCAATATCAGAAAGTTTCTCAAGAGAAAAATTGCCAAGAGTTTTTAAGTTGGTATCATCTACAGTGCATAATATCCAAAGATTCAGAGAATCTGGAACAATCTCTGCATGTAAGGGTCAAGGCCGGAAAACCATACTGGATGCCCGTGATCTTCGGGCCCTTAGACCGCACTGCATCACATACAGGGATGCTACTGTAATGGAAATCACAACATGGGCTCAGCAATACTTCCAGAAAACATTGTCGGTGAACACAATCCACCGTGCCATTCGCCGTTGCCGGCTAAAACTCTATAGGTCAAAAAAGAAGCCATATCTAAACATGATCCAGAACCGCAGGCGTTTTCTCTGGGCCAAGGCTCATTTAAAATGGACTGTGGCAAAGTGGAAAACTGTTCTGTGGTCAGACGAATCAAAATTTGAAGTTCTTTTTGGAAAACTGGGACGCCATGTCATCCGTACTAAAGAGGACAAGGACAACCCAAGTTGTTATCAGCGCTCAGTTCAGAAGCCTGCATCTCTGATGGTATGGAGTTGCATGAGTGCATGTGGCATGGGCAGCTTACACATCTGGAAAGGCACCATCAATGCTGAAAGGTATATCCAAGTTCTAGAACAACATATGCTCCCATCCAGACGTCGTCTCTTTCAGGGAAGACCTTGCATTTTCCAACATGACAATGCCAGACCACATACTGCATCAATTACAACATCATGGCTGCGCAGAAGAAGGATCCGGGTACTGAAATGGCCAGCCTGCAGTCCAGATCTTTCACCCATAGAAAACCTTTGGCGCATCATAAAGAGGAAAATGAGACAAAGAAGACATAAGACAGTTGAGCAACTAGAAGCCTGTATTAGACAAGAATGGGACAACATTCCTATTCCTAAACTTGAGCAACTTGTCTCCTCAGTCCCCAGACGTTTGCATACTGTTATAAAAAGAAGAGGGGATGCCACACAGTGGTAAACATGGCCTTGTCCCAACTTTTTTGAGATGTGTTGATGCCATGAAATTTGAAATATAAAATATTGAAATTTGAAACTTCCACATCATTGCATTCTGTTTTTATTCACAACTTGTACAGTGTCCCAACTTTTTTGGAATCGGATTTGTATTTTGTGTTTTCGGGTTATAACGGATAATGGATAAAGTCCTGGAAAATTATTATATTTACATTTACATTTAATCATTTAGCAGACGCTTTTATCCAAAGTGACTTACAAATGAGAACAATAGAAGCAATCAGATCAACAAGAGAACAACAACGGTATACAAGTGCTATGACAAGTCTCAGTTAGTCTAGTACAGAACACGTAGCCAGGGTTTTTATTTATTTTATTTTTTATTTTTTTTATGAATATGATAGACAAGAAAAAGAAAAGGTAAGTACTAGTATTAGTTGGTTAAGTGCAGGCGAAAAAGATGAGTCTTTAGATGTTTTTTGGAAATGAGTAAAGACTCAGCTGTTCGAATTGAGATCGGGAGGTCATTCCATCAGCTGGGCGCAGTCCAGGAAAAAGTCTGTGAGAGTGATTTTGAACCTCTTTGGGATGGCACCACAAGGCGTCGTTCACTTGCAGAGAGCAAACTTCTGGAGGGCGCGTAAGATTGAACTAATGAGCTTAGGTATGTTGGCGCCGTGCCAGTGGTCATCTTGTATTACCTTTTCCATTTTTCTAAATTAACTAACTGATCACCAATCACAGGTACAAGCTACTAACAAGGTGTACAACAATAAGTTTGTTCGACTTGCAGACCAATCGGTGTTTGACATCAAAACATTGCGAGAGCGATTTGAAATCATGCTGATGCATCTGCTATCTATTAGCTCTCACGCTACTTTGATGTCATACATTGATCGGTCTGCACAGAGTCGCTTCAAGTCGAACACACCTAGTTATTATTGAACAATTGCAAATAGCAGTTAACTTAATTCACATGATGTGTGTACTGCTAGGCATCTTTGGTTTAATTTTTTGTCTAATTTAGATGGAAAATGTGTGTCTTTTTATCGTTTGAGTCACTTACCAAAACTTGCTAAAAGTTGCCAAATAAATTTTTACAAATAGCCAAATTTCTTGCTAGGTGCTTTTGGGAGAAAAAGTTGCTAGGGATAATCTGAAAAGTTGTTAAATCTAAGTTGGCAACACTGATTATGTTCAATTGTCTTATAATGCATATGTAACCACCTGTAGTTTGTTTATTCTTTCATGAAGGAAAGCATGACTCTCCTTAGAGTATAAGGATCTGTCACCTATCAGTGTTTGTTTTTGATTTTCTCCTCTTTAGTGCATTGCGATCAGAATTGTTTGTACAGGTCCTTCTCAAAAAATTAGCATATTGTGAAAAAGTTCATTATTTTCCATAATGTAATGATAAAAATTTAACTTTCATATATTTTAGATTCATTGCACACCAACTGAAATATTTCACGTCTTTTATTGTTTTAATACTTATGATTTTGGCATACAGCTCATGAAAACCCAAAATTCCTATCTCAAAAAATTAGCATATCATGAAAAGGTTCTCTAAACGAGCTATTAACCTAATCATCTGAATCAACTAATTAACTCTAAACACCTGCAAAAGATTCCTGAGGCTTTTAAAAACTCCCAGCCTGGTTCATTTCTCAAAACCGCAATCATGGGTAAGAGGTTAACCCAGAAGGCCATCATTGACACCCTCAAAAGCGAGAGGGTAAGACACAGAAAGAAATTTCTGAACGAATAGGCTGTTCCCAGAGTGCTGTATCAAGGCACCTCAGTGGGAAGTCTGTGGGAAGGAAAAAGTGTGGCAAAAAACGCTGCACAATGAGAAGAGGTGACCGGACCCTGAGGAATATTGTGGAGAAGGACCAATTCCAGACCTTGGGGGACCTGCGGAAGCAGTGGACTGAGTCTGGAGTAGAAACATCCAGAGCCACCGTGCACAGGCATGTGCTTTTGAACCAGAAACAGCGGCAGAAGCGCCTGACCTGGGCTACAGAGAAGCAGCACTGGACTGTTGCTCAGTGGTCCAAAGTACTTTTTTCGGATGAAAGCAAATTTTGCATGTCATTCGGAAATCAAGGTGCCAGAGTCTGGAGGAAGACTGGGGAGAAGGAAATGCCAAAATGCCTGAAGTCCAGTGTCAAGTACCCACAGTCAGTGATGGTCTGGGGTGCCATGTCAGCTGCTGGTGTTGGTCCACTGTGTTTTATCAAGGGCAGGGTCAATGCAGCTAGCTATCAGGAGATTTTGGAGCACTTCATGCTTCCATCTGCTGAAAAGCTTTATGGAGATGAAGATTTCGTTTTTCAGCACGACCTGGCACCTGCTCACAGTGCCAAAATCACTGGTAAATGGTTTACTGACCATGGTATTACTGTGCTCAATTGGCCTGCCAACTCTCCTGACCTGAACCCCATAGAGAATCTGTGGGATATTGTGAAGAGAAAGTTGCGAGACGCAAGACCCAACACTCTGGATGAGCTTAAGGCCGCTATCGAAGCATCCTGGGCCTCCATAACACCTCAGCAGTGCCACAGGCTGATTGCCTCCATGCCACGCCGCATTGAAGCAGTCATTTCTGCAAAAGGATTCCCGAACAAGTATTGAGTGCATAACTGAACATAATTATTTGAAGGTTGACTTTTTTTGTATTAAAAACACTTTTCTTTTATTGGTCGGATGAAATATGCTAATTTTTTGAGATAGGAATTTTGGGTTTTCATGAGCTGTATGCCAAAATCATCAGTATTAAAACAATAAAAGACCTGAAATATTTCAGTTGGTGTGCAATGAATCTAAAATATATGAAAGTTTAATTTTTATTATTACATTATGGAAAATAATGAACTTTTATCACAATATGTTAATTTTTTGAGAAGGACCTGTATTTATTTATCGGTGATGGGCCTAAACCAGCTGGTACCAGCACAAACACACACTCAGCAAAATATCGTTTAATTATCTTAATCGACAAAAATCCCCCAAAATACTGAGATATCATTTTGGTCAATATGGCCTAACTAAGGGGCATCATTTAGGTTGTTTGGCAGGAAAGTGTTTCAGGTCTGGTCGCCATTTTCACTGAAACTGATCACAGCGAGCCCATGAAGATGAAAGCAAATAAAAACATGAAAACTCAATATAGTCTATATTTATCATGGTTTACAATATACAAAAAGTACCATATGTGTCACGGGAAATATAATCTCACCAGGAGTCCAGCAAAGTCTTACTTTCACTTTCGGTTTGACGTCATCTCAGCCGCATCACGTGATCCTGTCTGATGTCTGATTCCTTCCTTTCTGAGCCTGACAATGTGATTGGTAATATAAGTCTTTGTTTAGCATAAACCAAAAATAAGATGATTTCCTTAAATGTAGCACATGAAACATTGATCTGAACTGAACAGGACTGTGAATAAACTCATGTCAGTGTTTACAGTCACAGCTCACTGAACACGAGAGAAACACACGATATAAAGCACAAAACACCAGACACAAGCAGAAAAACATCAGACTATTCATGTTCTCTAATAATAACCCAATAATGTATATCTGGCGCCAACTACTGGACACTCAGCAAATATTAACATCATTAAACAACATTACAGTGTGACTGATCACAGATTGTACTTATATATCTACCTCACAGACAGCTCTTTCTGTAACGCTCACTATACAGACGGCTCTTTCTGTAACGCTCACTACACAGACGGCTCTTTCTGTAACGCTCCCTACACAGACGGCTCTTTCTGTAACGCTCCCTACACAGACGGCTCTTTCTGTAACGCTCACTACACAGACGGCTCTTTCTGTAACGCTCACTACACAGACGGCTCTTTCTGTAACGCTCCCTACACAGACGGCTCTTTCTGTAACGCTCCCTACACAGACGGCTCTTTCTGTAACGCTCCCTACACAGACGGCTCTTTCTGTAACGCTCCCTACACAGAGCTCACTACACAGACGGCTCTTTCTGTAACGCTCACTACACAGACGGCTCTTTCTGTAACGCTCCCTACACAGACGGCTCTTTCTGTAACGCTCCCTACACAGACGGCTCTTTCTGTAACGCTCCCTACACAGACGGCTCTTTCTGTAACGCTCACTACACAGACGGCTCTTTCTGTAACGCTCCCTACACAGACGGCTCTTTCTGTAACGCTCCCTACACAGACGGCTCTTTCTGTAACGCTCACTACACAGACGGCTCTTTCTGTAACGCTCACTACACAGACGGCTCTTTCTGTAACGCTCCCTACACAGACAGCTCTTTCTGTAACGCTCCCTACACAGACAGCTCTTTCTGCAACGCTCACTACACTGTAAAAAATAAACTGCTGAGAATACTTAAAAGAGTAAGGCAACTTGATGCAGTAAGACTTTTGAGTTTTCTCAACAATAGATTTTTAGTTCTGCTCAATGAAGATACTTTGTTGAGCCAATGTAAATTTGTTTGTTCATGCAATGCTGATTTTCTTATTTTACTAATAGAAAAATTATTGTCACAGCAGCTGAAACAACAATTACTATCGTTGAGGTAATTCATTTTTTTCTGTTTTCTGGAACAAAAAAAAGAATGTTTAAAAAGTCACCACATCATAAAAATGTATGTTTGTTTACAAATGACAAAGGTGAAATGCTATGATAATCCAATAAGCAGACAACATTGTCTTTGTTTGTAAGACAACTTACAAGCCAATTAAATCCAGAAAATAGACATAACCAGTTGAACATACTCTAGGCCTCAATACCAGACACACAAACCTCAAGAACGGTGACAACCAACACATGTTAAAACAATGAGCTCTTTACATCACAGCACAACAAATAACTAACAATAATGATAAAACAATAATAAAAAAGTTGAAATTAAGTCAGCAAACAGCAAAACAATAACGCTATAACAGTAACTGCATCATTTATTCACGCTGCAATGCATGCTGGGAACTCACAAAACCTTAACATTTCAACAATATGAAATTCTTTGTTCAGACAACTGTGTTTGACTAGTTGGGGCAACATTTGGGGTAATTTTGTTGGTCTGACAAGAATTTTTGTGTAGTTTCAAGAAAATAGCATTTTTTAGTATTTGAGACTCAAAAGTTTTCGTAAACTGGAAAATGAGAAGTTTAATTTTTTACAGTGTACACAGACGGCTCTTTCTGTAACGCTCCCTACACAGACAGATCATTGTGTTTTAGAGCAGAAGATCTGAGATCCTGCTGAAGACATGAGAAACATCATTCAAGTTTTGCTTATAACAGGAATGAGCAGCTGGATCATATTAGACTCGGATGATCAATTTTAAAACATTTGAAAAGCAAGTCACGTTTGAGAGATTGCTTTCAGTTTATGATGTTAATACTATCTTCAACCAGGAGAGGGCGCTAGTTTCCAGACACTTCTCGTATTATTTTCAGTGTAGTGGGACGTGCACTCTAATGTAAACATTCACTAACATTAGCAAATAATTAATGAAAAACTGACAATGAAAACAGGATTTTCCAGTCAAGATGGTAAACAAATGATCTTTTTATCATGTTCAAGGGGATAGTCATATATTTGGAAATCTGTATTTTATTTAAATCGTCATCACACCACTTACTCACAAACAACAGGGACGCCACAGATGCTTTTTGCCAAATACATGACTGAAATGTTTGCACTGAACAATGTTCTGGTTTCCGCAGGTCCTTAAAACATCTTCTGTTACATTTTTTTACATTTAAGGCCATGAAAACTCTTAACTGGTACAAAAAGTCTAAATTATAAGAGGTCTGTGGGGACGAAAAGACAATAATTTTTATATGGATTAAAATGACGATTAAACTTCAAAAGTCTATGATTTTACTGATAAACTTGAGTGCTGCTCATCATCTTTGTGTGCTGCTGCGGTTACCAGGGTAACCACTATATTTCTGAAAGTGAATCCTGTGAGAACGAATGAGCTTTTTCAATAATCTGCTATTCTTGCTACATATTTTTAAATGTGAACCAGTGGAAATGTGAAAAGCTAATGCATTATAAAAAAATCTAAACAATTAAGACACTGATATATGTTTATATGTTATTTAATATAATAAATTAATTGATAATAATTGTTTAAATTGATATAATATTTGATACTTTTGACTCATCTCTTTTCTTGAAAATTGTTTAAAGGCTGAAATGTGAAGTGCAGGTCTAAAAAAGATCTTTACATTTGATTAAAAAAATTCTGCAGATACCAGTTTGTTTTACAGTACTATTTGGAATAACAGTTTTATTTATTTATTTGAAAAAGCCCTTTTTAACTGTCCTCTTAGGTTGTTTTTGAGAATGTTCTGTAGGGCAAAAAACAAAAACAATGACGTAAATTTTTTTTGCAGATTTACGGACAATACAATTGAGATGTTTATATTGGCTTGTTGGGGTAATATTTCTGTCCACTGACAACAAAGTTTTCCTTCTGAATTAGCATAATTGCACAAGTTTTATAGTTAATAAAATCTTTAAAAACAAGTTACATTAGTTATACTTTAATTTCCTTCAATAAAAAGGAAACTGAGTAAGACATAAAGAGATTTGAGTAAAAGGTGTGTGGGTGTGGATTAGTGATCTGGCCTCTTGGTATAAAAGAGAAGAATCAGGTTACCTTTATTCTCCTCTCTCACTACACACAGCATGAAGCCTAAAGCACAATCCCAGGTCCGAGTGTCCACTGCTGTTTATCACTCCACATTATCTGACATGAATATCCATTCATTCATAAAGAGACAGCAGAGATTCTACAACAGGTTACACTTGAGAGATATTGAGAATAGAGTAAATGAAGTATCCTATAAGGTGATTAGTTTGATTAACATGACACACACACACACAGACATATGTATACTCAAATTAAAAAAATTCTGTTTCAGGTTTCTAGATTCTAGGTTTATGTTTATCATTGTCATATATTGCAATCTCATCTTTTTATGTAGATTTCAAGTATTTTAGTTCATACAATAATGCATTAATTTCAATCCTCTGTTGGAAAGAAAATAGAAAGCATCACATAAGGTATAATGGTTTTACTGGTTATGATAAAATTGTTTTGATTTTAATGGAAACTGTAATGTGTCTGTTGTTCTCTTCTGGTAATTGGTCATCTTCTATTCATGGGTTTTGTTAAAGTTACTAAATCCTAATGTAATATGTCCTAAAACACACTACAGGAAACCATTATTTAATGGTTTCAATGGTTAAAAGTTGATGGTTTGTGATGTTTGTAGTGGTATTTGTAGTGGAAATCATTAGATTTTCTGTGCTGGTTTCTATTATTTTTGTCAGCAGGGTCACCGTGGGTTTTGTTGATATTTTCCATAAATGTGACAGGATTGCTGTAATTGTCACGGTTCATGAATGCACCGTCTCCTGCTGGTTTGTTGTGACGTCATGTTAATTGTTTCATGTGGTCATGTTGGTCATTCTCCAAGAGCCATTCATCATCACATATTCTTAATAAACATCATTATTACTTGCAGTTGCCTCCTGTCCTTTATCACGCCGTGACAGTAATACTGTGAGATAGTAGTGACTGTTTGTAGTTGTGGGGGGCCTATTTGGGAGAAAATTCAGGGCCGTTTTTTACTCCCAGTTCATCCCTGGACATCTATGGAGGATGATATACCAATAACAGATAAAGTAAGAGATATTATTAAGAGATATGGGTTGAAATAGTACAGATGGATAGAAATTAGTAACAAACTTGAATGTTGAAATAAAAAAAAAAAAATTGAAGAAAGACCAACTGAATATGATTTAATCTCTTACTGTAATTTATTATTATTAAATGTGAATTATTAGTAATTTAAACCCCTTTATCTAAACCTCTCTACTTAACCGTTGGCCGTGTGCATCCGCCATGTTTGTAGTTTTTTAAGGCTTTGTAGTTCTGGACCTAATCCTTAACCAAAGCACATTGGATTGTGGGTAATATTAGCCATTAGAGTGTGCAAGGATCCACACTTCAAAAATCAACCTGAAATAGTACACCATCCGGGGACTTCTGTCTTACTCTTTTCAACACACTGTGCTTTGGGACACACTTATTTTAATCTCACATACTATTTAGGATGATGGACAGCAAGTTTGACAGACTATGGCATAATGTGGTATTATTGTTCTCGTTATGACGGAGGAAGAAACTCATTGATAGTGAATACCCTTTCTGTAACAAAGCAGTTTTATCACTAATAACTGAATGACTTTGTTTCTAAAATGTAACACCATGAGAGGAACTGCCGAAAGAAAAAAGTGAAAAAACAGTAACGCAGATTGTGTTCAGAGTAAATGAGTCAGTGTGGTTAACAATATACAGATCTCACACTGAAGAACATGTTTCACAACCACTGTGATGTCAGTCTTGTGTTTCCCCAGGTCAGTGGTTATAGTTATAGGCAATATATATATATATATCCTGTAAATATTGAAGAAATATTTTATTTATCCTATAAAAGACACATATATATATATATATATGTGTCTTTTATAGGATAAATAAAATATTTCTTCAATATTTACAGGAGAAATGTGAAGCAGCACGTCTTCATTATGCACTGCATTGAGTCACTAAATACAACTCTATCAGAATATCACGCAGTCTGTAGATCAGAGGAAGTGAACAAACAGAGGAAGGGTGTATAGTGTTTAAAGAAAGAGTTGAGATCATATACTGAAGAGAAAGACTGAGAGAAAGAGAAAATGTCTGATGAGTGTCGTGTGTGTCTGCTGGGACTGATCTTTCTCTCTTCACTTCTCACAGGTAAACACACTTCTACACACTCTTTAAACTCCTGTGAAAGAGTTCAGTGTACATATGCATACAATAAAGCTTCATTTATTAATATATAACATAATGATCAGTCAAATGTTCTTGTGTTTCAGGTTTCAGTGGAGTGAATGATGCTCATGTGTTCATCAGTTCTGGTGAAAATGTCCGTCTGTCCTGTAATAATGCTCTTCATGACTGTACATCAACTGTATGGAAGTATAATAACAGATTCAGATATCCAGCAGCAGTTAAACTGATTGGTTTAGGGATAAAGAAGAAAAACACAGAGAGTCATGAGAGACTGAGTCTGGGGTCTGACTGCTCTCTGAACATCAGGAACATCTCAACAGAAGATTACGGATCTTACACTTGCAGACAGTGTGTGAACGACACACTACAAGAACCTGATGCTCGTGTTTATATGCATGTTCTTCAAGGTAATTTTATGATTATATGGTCAATTTAAAAAGGGTAAACTCTTGATTTAATCTCCCCTGATGGTTGAAGAGTGTGTGATGTGTGTGTTATTGTGTGTTTCAGTCTCATCCTCACAGACTGAGATCAGTGCAGGTCTCTCTGTGACTCTCTTCTGTCAGTTGTATTCATATCCTCGAGGCTCTTGTGATGATTCGATCGGTTCTGAGAGAATTCAGCTGTTCTGGGTGAATCAGACTGGTGTTAAACTGACGAGATCAGACTCCAGATATCAGATATCATCCTCATCAGATCACTGTATCATCACTCTGAATACAACACTCCTGAATGAAGATGACAACAGAGAGTGGAGATGTGAAGTTACTCAGAGAGATCAAGTCCAGACCTCAGTCACATACACTGTCAAGAGTTCAGGTGAGAAAACATCTCATCAATCAGTCTGTTAGATGTGCTACCATAATACTAATGCTAAAGTTATCTTGTGTGATTAAAATATGATTGTCATAATCTAAGCTGAACTAATATTCATCTTTCACAGCTGAAGCTGATTCAACAACATCAGTGATTCCAGTCCACAGCACACACTCTCAGGATCCCTCAACTACAAACACACACACAACTAAAGGTACATCATCAGTGTCTTCCTCACACCAGTGCTTTACAGCAGCTCTCAGATACTGTTTTCTTCTTAAATCAGTCTCTAGATATAATGAATTCCTCTCTGAAGACATTAAGAGATGGAGTACAGAATCACTAACTGTTCACTATCAGTTTGAGAAACGGTTTATTTGCTGGTTTATTCTGAGCTCAGAAGAGTGTGAGAGACATTAACACACTGATGCTGTCAGACACTTTGATTTTGTGTGTACAGTGAGATTGTGTCAGGAGCTAACTAACAAAATACTACAGTAAAAGTAAAGTAAAGAAGTTTGTGTTCATAGTCAAAGAGCAAACACACTACAGCATTTTTTCATTTTATTTTTAAAGTAACACAACTGTCTATATCTGCTAAATTCTGCTGATCTTTACAGTTTTTGAAACTATGGCTCTATTTCTCAAGACTCTACACACAAAACCACAAAATACACTCACAACATGCAAAACATCACAAACACTTCTTTCAAAACTATTTTAACTCTTCTAATAATGGTATTTTTGCCTAGTAACTCTGCACACAAACATAAAGTAATTAGCCGCACACACACACACACACACACACACACACACACACACACACACACACACACACATATTCACATATACACTCTATATACAGTAAGCATGTACAACTGATGAATTTACACAGTTATGTAACTGAACTGAATCAACACTGAACTCTCTTGAGCTCTGTAATGACACTGTTGATTTGTTAGAGCTGCTTTACAGCAGAATTTGAATCTGACACTCTTGTGAAGCTGCTGTGAAACAACCTATATTGTAGAAAGGACTTCAGAAATAAAGTTGACTTTCTGACTTGGCTTATATGCATATTCAGTTTGTGTACAGTATATATGTATTTAGTAAATATGAATTTAGTATTTTTTTATATCATTACATTGTTTAGAGCATAAGAATATATATATATATATATATATATATATATATATATATATATATATATATATATATATATATATATATATATATGAAGAGTTTGGTTCCAAAACGCAATAAACACCATTTTTTTAAAAAAGTAGTTTTGCCATGCACATCTCGTCAGTAAAGCCGGTTCTGTGATTAATAGTAAATCTCCATCATGTGCTTAAGATCGAGCAACATTTACTACACAGAGCCGTAGATCATCGACAAGCTATACACCATATCACATTCATTAGATGAATCACATTCAATTATGAACGCCATATTGTGTAACTTGTCAGTGTTAGTGTTTTTATTAATGCTATTTATGTTTTTGTTAATACAGCACATAGCACTAGTCAACTAAATGAATGTAACATGATAAAGATGAATGCACTTTTGGAAGTTGAATGTAAGGGAAATATCATTTTGGAATTTCTGTGGTTTAATGTGATATTGTTGTTCATGTTCTTGTTCATGATGAAATGTTACTTTGTTGTTGTAATTAATTTATAGCATTAACAAGATGCCCCGTTGAATTCATTTTGGGAGCGATGACTGATGAATGTATTTTTAGTCCAGTGCCTGTATACAAGATTAGTATTGACCAAGTTCAGAGGCTGTCAGGTCGGTCCGTGTATCTTTTGGTCATTGGATTTTTTGTTTAATATTGAAAGTAGAAAAATGAGAAACGGCTCCTTTTTCGTTTTTAAATTTTTTGCGAAAAACGAAAAACAAGAATTCGGCTTAATTTGTAGTTTTTCTTTCAGGGGTAGAAAAATGAATAAACAGCTTGAATATTCGATTTCTACACGTGGGTGGGAATTAAACGCCCCTTTCTGCTGATTGGTCAGACAAAAAAAAAAAAAAAAAGATCAAACTGTCATCAGTTCTTCTGCAGTTCCTCGCGGCAGAATACTAGTCCTCTGCTGCTGCTGGGGGGGATTTCATAGCCTACCATATTTTCCAAACTGTAAAGTCACTTTTTATCATGATATATACTGTGATTTATTCTAAAATGACTTAAATAATGCATTTAACGTCAAATAACCTTAATGTAGACTTTTAAAAATAGGCGCATCAAGCAGCCTACTAGCTGTGTATTGGTTCATGTTTTGCGCTAAAGCTGTGCATTCTGTTGTTTTCTTTATTTTTCAACGGGACGACATTTTGTAGTCATTTTGAATGTACACAAATAAAAATATGCATTTTACCATATGACTATAAATGACAACTTATTAAATTATTTCCCCTCTTCAGGAACAAATCCAGGTGAACATCAACTAATTCTCAATATTAATTAAATAAACTGTTTAGATTGCTGCATATTTCCTGTGCACTTCAATACTGGTCTGTGCTTGACAGTAGTCGCGTTTTTCTGTTTTATTTAACTAGGGTAACTAGTCAGATGTTGTTCTAAAGGCTTATTAGGTCTACCTTCTTTTTTCCGAAACAGACACACAAAAATGTCCTGCTCGCGCTTACCCATTTAATGGCAGAGAACGGTGACTTTCACTTTTCATTCTTTAAGCAGATGCAAATCTGTCATAAAATAATATGCATCTCGTATGCTATATTCCAAACGTTCTGAAGGTATACAGTAAGGTTTGGTGAGAAACAAACCAAATGGCAATTAATTACATTTATGTAAATCTTGTGTTACATTCCTGTGTGCGAGTGCACAAGTGTCAGACTAAATCAGACTACAGTTACTTTTTTATAGATTACATATTATTCACACAATAGAAATAAATGATTCATCGTTTATTGATTCTCTCTAATTCCTCTTTTTTTTTTTTTTTTAAATGTTCCTTTCTAAAATAGTCTACCGCTTATATACACTCAGAAAGTCTTCCAGTTTGTGGACATTCACACAGTTATCAGTCATTAATCCGGTGGCTATACAGCATTTAACCAATGGGTTTACAATTACAATTTGTAAGTAATCTACCCAGCTCTGAATATACCCAAGTCAAAGCATTATTCTGCCGCGCGGAACTGCAGAAGGACTGATGACAGCATGGTTTGATGTTTTTTTTTTGTCTGACCAATCAGCAGAAAGGGGAGTTTAATTCCCGCCCACGTATAGAAATCGAATATTCAAGCTGTTTATTCATTTTTCTAACCCTGAACGAAAAACTAAAAATTAAGCCGAATTCTTGTTTTTCGTTTTTTGCAAAAAATTAAAGAACGAAAAAGGAGCTGTGTTTCATTTTTCTACTTACAAAATTAAACAAAAAATCGAATGACCAAAAGATTGGTCATTTGATTTTTTGTTTAATATTGAAAGTAGAAAAATGAGTAACGGCTCCTTTTTCGAGATTTTGGCTCGATTTCTCGATTTCTCATTTTTGAGATTTTGAAACCACCACTCACTGTTAATTAACATAATAAAAAAAATTTCCCATTCCCATCCAAACTAATATTACTAATTTATTTCATAAATTTAACTTTATTAATTTTCATAATTATTTATTAATGTCACACACACATACTTAGTGCCTTTAGACTGAAAAGACGAGAGTGGTAAATGTTACAGACAGATTATCATGGAACTGTTCAGTCTATTTTTTATTTTTATTTCCACTTCACTTTTATCCAAGGAGACAGAACTATTTGCACTGTATTTATCAGTGGGACAATATTCATGCAATACTATAACCTAGAAATAATTTAAAGGGGTCACTTGCAAGTCACAACAGCGCGAATTATGTGCCCAGCAACATCTGATTCAATTATTATGTTAATTAACAGTGAGTGGTGGTTTCAGACATTATAGTACTGACTCTTATTCTGCCTGAAAGAATGAAAAGACCGTGCTGAAGGCGGAGCGATTCGACCAATCAGATGAGAGGAGTGTTTCAGCGCCGCCCACAAGTGCGATCAAATATTGAAACCATAAACCGATTTGTAAACCTCAAACGAAAAAATGAGAAATCGAGCCAAAATTTCATTTTCCGTTTGTTAAACTAAACGGAAAAACGAATAAACAAGCCATTTTTCAATTTCTTGTTATTGCATTCTAAACAAGAAATGAAATGATCAAAACGTACACGGACCCACGGACCGTACACAGACCTTTTTTTCGTTTTTTCGTCCAATTTTCTAATACTATTATTTGATGACAACAATACATTTGGAAAACAAAATACAGCCATTTCTGCTTTTTTTTTTCTTTTAAACAAAAAACCAAGCTGCACCCTTTTTTAAATTTCATCTTTCATTCCGAAATAGAATAATGAATGAACGAAAAAGTACACGGACCCGGTCATATGTGGATCAATTTTATAATAATAATAATAACAAAATTGTATAATAAATCTTTGAAAATCAAAATCTGAATTTGAATTTGAATTTTTAATGTTATTATAACCTAAAGATGCTCTATGAATGTTTGAAAGAGAAAATAGTGGTTCTCATCTTGCCACTCTCTTGGTAAAGAAAAAATATTTATACTCAAATTAATCAATATTGATTTTGGAACCAAACTCTACATATATTTAGTGCAAATTAATTTAGTAATTGTTTTTATATCATTACATTGTTTAGAGCATAAGAAAAAAAAGAAAAAAAAAAAAAAACACCTTTCCGGAAAATTATATTTTATGTTATGCTTCTGTAGAGGACACCAGGACTTTCTTTTTTTAAATCACCAATTAAAGGAGGATGTGATGGATGGCCAAGTACAGTGTCTCATACTCTGAATTTGTGCTCTGTGTTTAACACATCTAAGTGCACACACACACACACACACACACACACACACACACACACACACACACACACACACACACACAGCAGTGAACATGAACACACACACACACACACACACACACACACACACACACACAGCAGTGAACATGAACACACACACACACACACACACACACACACACACACACACACACACACACACACAGCAGTGAACATGAACTCTCTGTCTCACACACACACACACACACACACACACACACACACACACACACAAACACACACACACACACACACACACACACACACACAGCAGTGAACATGAACACACACACACACACACACACACACACACAGCAGTGAACATGAACACACACACACACACACACACACACACACACCCGGAGCAGTTGGGTTTGAGTTCTTGCTCAAGGGTCTCAGCTCAGTCGTGGTGTTGAGGGAGGAAGAGAGCGCTGTACAGATCTGAGCTCTTTATGTCTGCAAGCACACATGTAGATATGTGAACATGAACATGAGAAATGATCAAAGATTGTAAAATATTGCCACATTTCTCTCCTCTAAATAGTGTTGATATGGTGACCAGTAAATACAGTTTGGTCAGGCTAGTCTGTGTGGAAACTTTTAAACTGTGTATTTCTGCAGGTGTTAGTCTCTGCTCTTATCTCCACTAATGTGCTCACATACTGCAGATTCATTTCATGGAAATTTTAATCGAATTGAATTCAAGGGAATGCTAGAAAATGTAAGTTGTTTGGCTGATGTAATATAAATTGGATAATTTTAATTGAGTTTATTAAACCAGCTGAACGTATGCCTTTGTTAACTGAAAGATCAAGATTAATGACGTGCAGCAGAAGAAAAGAGGAAGTGACATCTGAATGTGTGAGAGTTCATCATCAGTCTAATCTGTGTTCAGAGATTATCTCTGCTTTACTGAGTCCCACACACAGCAGAAACATGTTTCCAAACCTCAACAGTGAGATCTCCGCTCTGAAAACACTACAACTGCTATCAATAATTCACTACTTTACTAATGAAGGTCTAAAATGGCTGTCAACTCTCTCAATATTGTAAGAACAAATGTTATTTCTAATAAATCATCAACATCTAAACCTCTGTAATTCTCAATAAGAGCTTCATCTGACAGAAATAAAGTCGGTCTGGTCAGTAATGAGTGAAGCTGTTGAAGCTGTTTGTGGAGATGTTTATTCAAATCTTGAGAGATTTAATGTCTTTTATCTTCAGTTGATTTCATCTAAGGCTGTGTCTGGAAGTCAGGTTAAACAAATGATATTTGTATATAAGGGGCGTCCAGATTCTCACTGAGTCGTGCTTCTCGATCATTTGAGGAGTCTTGGAGTACGAGCAGAAGAAGAGTGTATTGATGTCGAGTCAGCAGACGACTCTTCTAGGAGTGGATTTAGAGTCTCGCACCATGTGGACACATCTGTGTTTCTACACTTCAGGACTGTTAGAGTCAGTTCAAACCAGAGAAACTAGTTCACACAGGTTTATGCTGTAGATTGGGTCTTATGGCAGCAATGTCTTCACATAAGGCTGTCACAGTGGATCAAGGGTTTGGGGATTTAGCCTCGTTGGCTTCCTGGTTTCGTGGTTTTTACAGGGAGACAGCTTAAGCCTTTTCTCCCCATACAAATCCCTTCTTGAGTTTGTCCTGGTAGGTTTGGCAGGCCATCAGCACTCTATAAGCCTGTGGCTCTCAAAAAGGTCCTATTGGTGGTCTTATCCTCTCTCAGGAGGATCAGAGATCTCCAGGCTCTGTCTATCGGCTCTTATTGTGTGTACTTTACCCCTGACCTGGTTAAGGTCTTACTATGATCTAGGCCTTGGTATGTCACTCAGGTTCCTTCAACCATTTCACTCTCATCAAGTGCTTTTGGAGTCTGAGAGTGACGTGCAGCCCTGTGGTCTCATCCCAGTAAGGACTTTGAAGACTTATGTTGACCGAAGGCGTGAAGGTATGCTGTTTTCATAGCATCAGCACCACAGAGTACAAGTGAACCTATGCACGAGAACGTCTCAGTAATTTGTGTAACCCTGGTTCCCTAAATAGTGAATGAGATGCTGCATTGCTGGCCATTCTCTTACTTTTCTTCAACTTGTGATGATATAAGAGCTTCAGTCAGTCGTCCTATCCGGGGGTGATTCAGGCAACTTAGGTTAGGGTCAAGGGTCGAGGTCAACTTTATTATCCCCAGAAGGCCATTTGCTTCACAGCCAGCAGTAAACCATATACAATCACAAACAAACACCACAACACACAGACTGTAACAAGGAGTCAGAGGCGTTTGGATCCATGTGCAGAACTTTATTCAAAGAATGGTCAGACAGGCAGAAATCAGGAATGGCGTCAGGTATATTAGGGGCAACCAGAATCGAAAACAGAACCAAGCAGAGATCGGGGCAGGCAGCAGAGAATCAGAGTCGAAATACACAATCCAAGATCAGACACGGGAAAAACAAACACAAGGGAAACCGCTCGGAAATGCTAGACAGGCTAAACAAGACTTTGCAGTGAGTGAGAGGATTGTGCTGCTTTTATGTGTGTGTAAATGAGGTGCAGGTGTGGCAAGGTGATTGTGATGCAGTGACTCATGGGGAATGTAGTTCGGGTGTGGTGCAACAGTATGAGAGGTGCTAGTGTCCAAGTGAAATCTGGTGGTTGCTGGGTGGAATGGTCTTGAGTGGAGTGCCCTCTACTGAACTTCATGGGCACTCCAACTAATGATCGTGACACAGACAAAATCAATGACTTCCATTAATAATATACATGAAGTTATTTGTAATTTAGAAAAAAACGATGACAGCTGGTATAAAATAATTTTTAAATCTATTGGTCCTACATAAAGGCTAATAATATTTGCGCGTAGAAGGAAGAAACTTAAAAACATTCTGCAAGGGATGTCTGGGATCATTCATAATTAACTCAGCCTTCTTCAAAGTCCTGACCTTCTACAAGTCTTCAGATCATTTAAAGTGATGCCAACAATCTTACCTCACACTTTATCAATACCCTGCAACCTATTTCTGTTTCTATTTCTGTTCTATTTCTGAGACATTTTCATTCATTAATACAGTATAGTTCACACAGGTCTGGTACATATTTATCATTTTTGTGATGCAAAGCTTAAGTATTAAGATGTTTTGTTTCTATGTTCATTATGTTTGAATTAAACTAATATATATGATCACAGATCCAGGAGAAACTGAAGTCCGTAGTTCTGCTAGATCATTATTCAGAGGTACATCAGTTCATTAATGCTGAAACAGTCAATCTGAAGAACTGATCATCATTTTATACCTTTGATTTCATTCACAAAGTCTTGATTCTGTTCATCTTTCCATCTTTCCTGTAGAGATTTTGATCATTCTTAAGACTGCAGTGTTTGCTGCTCCTACTGTGATTCTTCTTCAGATCATCTGTGCAAGAAGAGCTGGTGAGTTTTTCAGATGATTCACATTGATCTGAACAATCTGCACTCATGAGAGCTCAGTTAATGCTTTTGTGTTGAATTATTTTGCAGAGAGGAAGGACGCGCAGCAGCCAGCGGAAATAGAGATTAATACAATAAAATAAAATACTCTACAAATAACAGGCCAGATTACAGCAAGATTTATCTTAATCTCAATGAATTTATGGATATTTTCAAACAGTTTTGAAAGATCTTTTCCAGTGCTCCATGCTGTACTAAATACATAAAATATAATTTTAAATCCTTGCTTATGAAAATTATATGAGTGATTGTCTTTCCACCTACATCATGCTGCAACATGTTTTTATGTCAGACATGCATAAATATACATTCACAGTGTGGTCTTCAAATATTTGCTGAATACTTATTTGAGTCTTTTTCAGAGTCTTTGTCAGAGTAGGGTTTACATACGAAAAAAAAAAAAAACATCTCTTGGCTGAATAACTTTAGCTATAATAAGCTTTTTTTTTTTTTTTTTACTGCAAGCTTTATAAAAGTTAAGACTCGTCCACGCCTCGTTTAAATATGCCCCCACATGTCTACGACATGATGAAGATTTGAATAATGCCGCCCAAATGTTTTCAAAGAAAGAAGGCATAACTTTTTCTCTCTCTGTTGCCGCTGCTGCCATGTTGTGGAGATGCTGTGTGTTTCATTGTGAAAGCGAAACTACTTTGTTTGGTCTTCCAAAAGATGTCACGACTAGAAATCAGTGGATAAGTTGTATTTACAACACTGTTAAAGAACAGTTGAACCCAAATATTGGGAAGGCTGTGCACAAAGGCTGTTTCTATAAAGTGGGGCAGTTCCAACATTGCAAGGACAGTCTGGCACTTTTGACTTACAGCCTGTAAGTATGTTTTCATATTTAAAGGGGTCCTATTATGCTTTTTCACTTTTTGAATTATAGTCAGTGTGACGACGAAGAAGTGCTTCATGTTTTGTAATACGTAAAGTAATTCATAAATAACTAATTTTTTTTTTTAATAAACATAATAATACATACTACCATTGCACTTATCTGCACAAAGTAAATGCAGTAATTTTTCAGCGGGTGGGGGGTGTGCCCGAAACATGAATCCGAATTCAGATAGACACGGAAAACAAATAACATTTGCTGACGGTTGCCAGTTACATTACAGTACGAAAAATTTACTTATCACATAAAGAGTAAGTAGGAGAGATGACTGAGGATGATGGCAAATGATTTGTAGATCCCAAGAACCAGTGACAAACATCTAATCTTGTAAAATGTGTGGTAAGTACTGCTGCTCCGTATATAAACAGAGTACGTGCGAATCTCAAAAGTGAAAGTGAAACTAAATTGTTACTACTCTAATATGTCTTGCAATATCCGTGCTTGTAAAGGTTCTGGTGTGATCCTCTTGTTCTATATTCTCAGGGTCTGAATCCGGCTCAAATTGATTTGGCAATATTGACACCATCTTTAACTTTACCGGAGCAGACAGAATTGCTGCTTTGGCAAGGGGCAGGGCAGTACTGAAACACTGTCTAAGCTGTTCGCCAATCACAACGCACTGGGACAGCTAACCAATCACATCACATTTCATTTATCGGAAGGTGGGCCTTCATCAAACCCGGAACTAATCGAGCCGTTTGTGCCAGGCTGGGGAGAAAGGTGTTGTAATAATGTCAATTATGTGAAAAATAATGCGTTTTTCTAACCACCAAGTATGAGAGAATGTACGAGTACACCCCCAAAACAAAATCAAGACTTTGTAAAAGAGCATAATAGAATTTGCCACTGATTATTCAAACGAGAGTTTTACACAGTATAGAGTAGAGCGTGCTGTTTGTCATTTCTCCGATCACAAATACAGGCGTTTTTGCACGAAACGCAACATGTAAAAATACAGTATAAGTCATTATAATCAGTAATTATGTCCCCACTGGATGCAACAAATGCCTCGTTTATAATGGGTTTCATTGGTTTTGTCTCGTCGGGAGACGGCATCACAGTATGGTGAGGGGCAGAACATTTCTGTCACATGCTTGAGCCATTTAGCCAATCACAACACAGCAGGCAGCAAGGATACGCTGCTTTCTTTCTTTCAAATCAAAGTGTAAATATTATGGCAGGTAATTTAACGCGTTAATTAGATTAATTAATTATGGAGAAAAGTAACGCGTTAAAAATATTAATGCATTTAACGCACTTGCCCCACCCCAGACCTATGTGGATCATTGATGACTAATATGAAGCAGAGCAACAACCTACTGCGTGATGGAGCCTAGAGAATATCCCTACAATTCAAGATTTGGGGCTAAATGCCCCTGTTTGATATTTTGTCTCATATTTACACCACATAGTTAAGAAATATCACAAGAGCTGTAGGCTAATTGCAATATCACACGAGTGCAAATGGATTCATTTTGGCTTTTTTTAGTAACTTATATATTTCATTCTCGTTCTGTTCTGAATACTGTTAAATTGAAAGGATCTGTTGTGGAGTGAGGAGAACTAAAATAGCCTGTAGCAGTGGTCGGCAACATGCAGCCTGTCAGCAATAATATCTGACCCGCGCCCGCGGCCCGATTATTTTGATAGCGTCTGGTTCTGAAATAGATCAGTCATGACAGCAAGAATTACTCACAATCAGAGTATGTATGAGCGAGGAGAGGATTTTTTTAAAAGTCGGTTTATCACATCAGTTGGTTTGTCAAATCACCAGTGCAGTTCATGCCAGCGGCCCGTAATATAACTGCATATTTAGCAATAATTCACATGTTAAACACATTTAGCTAGCTTGATAGAGAAGGATCACTCAAATCAGAAAGAATGAGAAGCTATGATGACGGCGATGGACATGAGCGGGAAGTTATAGTTCTCAAGGAATTTGTTTGTTCCTTCTAGATACTGAATGTTTTCATCTGAAAGCGTGATTTAAACAATTATAACACAAAATCACTCTCTCAATAATGAATTCAAACAAATGTATTACAGTGCTACTTCATCTGAATCCAATTTCAAATGAGCAGAAATCTGTAAGAAATGCATCGATTCTTAGAAAAAACAACTGACGAGAACTTACTGTTATTTTCATCACAAACAAGATTTACACCTTTTAATGCTGACAAACATGTTATTAGCTTGTCATGTGGAAGGAAAAAAGTTTGCACACTAGTGCTCCAACAAGCCACTTTGAAACTCTCCTTTAATTTTATTTATTTTATTTTTTTTAATATGTTATGAACAGAACTCTGACATTTCAAACATACTGAAATACTTCAGCCACGGACATAGGCGGAAATGACGGGGGGACAGGACACCCCTAAAATTATGATTAAACACCATGCTGTGTATTGTAAATAACAATGTTTTATACTTTAAATGATTGTGTTAAGTAGTAAAACAACACAAACGGGGCAAAATACTGTACGTTTTAACATTTTGAGTCTCCCCCTCCCTTGCCTCCCAGTGCTTTGGTCCAAATGCCAGCTTTCTTCTTTTACTTTACCTACACACACAAGTCCGGTGAGAGAGAAGTCAATAGTTGAGGAACTCCAGTAAGTGAGGCTGTCAAGGATATTTTATTCATTTAAACATCGGATGAAGTGATTATTTTCTCTTTAATATATGATGCCACTGCATTTTTCGATGAGTATTGCTATATTATCAATAATAATAACATTACCTGTGTGATGGAAAGGGTTTCCAGGTTTTCGCAACAAAACCCGACCAATTGCTACTCAAATCTAACCTAAAACTAGCCCAGACTAACCCCGTTTCGAGTGGGGTCCCCCTGTAAAAATCACGTACCTGGGGCTAAAATAAACATTCTTTGGGTTGCGGACATGACAAAAACCCAGCGGAAACAGTGATAAAGAAGCCCAATTCCAGAGAAAACTGCAGGCTTGGCAACACTGTGACAGAAAGTAATCTCTACAACGGACACGAGTGCTGTCGGCGTGACCACAACAGCTTGAAGTTGGCACGGTCTCCATGCTACTCTAATAGTAAGGCTTTCCTTTCTCTATACATATCAATTCTGTACAACCTTTGCTGGATTATTTGTGTCCCCTTCAAAAAATTGTGCTTGAGAAATTTAATGTTTACTTCCTTCAACTGTTAGACGAAATTTATGCCCCTGGCCACGGAGTGAAGGGTGAAGGCAGAGCGGTGTTTCTAAGATCAGTGAGTGAGGAGTGGAGCGGGAAATGATGAACCTGGAGCGGAGCTGGAGCCAAAGTCGGAGCCGGAGCCGGAGCCGGAGCTGGAGCGGAGTGATTATTAAATGCTGGGAGCGCGGAGAGGAAATGGTTGATGCTTCACTCTGCTCACATACTCTCCAGACACCGCCACACAAATGTGTTTTTTGTTAATGACTGTCCTCCTGCAGGATTTAACATAGAGTAACATCTCTCTACCAGTTACACAAGACACTGTAACAGTCTGTCACAGTCAGTTCTAGTTGCATTTTTCATCAATAAATTTATTAAATTATTCTTTGACTCTGTTCTGGCTGCCATCTAGTGGCATAATTTAATAAAAAAAAATTTGACTGATGCCAAACTTAGTTCTCGATCCCTGGCCTATAGGCTAGCTATTGTGTTTACTGTTTGTTCATTATAACACTCTTTATTTAGCGGTATTATCTGAAGGATGCAGTTTGTGCTTATCCCCACTCCCACCCTCTCTCTCTCTAAAAATACTTACTGTTGGTTAATAGTTAACTAGTTATGCTTATGTATGTGTTTATTCTTATTCTTTGCTCGTCTTGATTTCATGTAAATGGTACATGGGTTCCGACAATTTAGAAAGAAAAAAATATTAGAACTTGAAAAAGTTTAAACCACTGACACACATAATAGATAAGGCCATGCCTATGCCATCTATTGTGTTATTACAAACAGCAACCTACACTACTATGTAACATTAAGGCCTACATACTGGTATCTAAATATGATTTTATAATTGTGCGTTATAGTAGACCTACCACATCACACTGTCAACAAATGTAAGCTAATGAGCCGCAATAAACTACATTTCAGTATTTTACAATGCCTAGTAATACATCCGTGGATATTTTGGTGAAAGTAACTCAAAAGTAACTCAAATAGTGTAGTGTAGTTTAGTGTAACGCATTACAATTCAGAGACAGCAATATTGTAATGTAACTAATTACTTTAAAAAGTAACTAGTAATATATAATGTATTACATTTTGGAAGTAACTTGCCCAACATTGATCATAACTGACATATCTATATCACTGTAAAAAAAAAAAAAAAAAAAAAAAAAAATATATATATATATATATATATATATATATATATATATATATATATATATATATATATATATATATATATATATATAAAGTGACATTTACAGTAAAATACTGCGGTTGCCAGAATTTCACTGTAAAAAAAAAATATGGTAGCAACATTTTAGGTTTTACATAGCCTACCTAAATTCACAATAAAGAAAATATATTTCATTAACTGATGTAATGTTAATAAAGCAACATTTTGAAGTACCAATATCTGTTTTGAACCACTGTAATACACTAAAACCACCAAAAACAGCTGGTTATGAGAGTCACATGATGAGTCAAAGGTCATCACACACAGCTCTTCCTCAAGCTGAGGAGGGAAGTATTTATATTGAGAAGGTGCACAGTGCCATTCACACAGATACTAAACACCATCCTGGTAACACACATACACTAACCAGAGTTTAACCATGGGATTTGTAGTAAAACTGTGCTTATACAGATGTCAATACTCCAAAAAACAATTACAACCCTTTTCTATAATAAAACCATGGTTAATTTTCATAAGGGTTTGAAGATCTTCGTGCACGTGCCTCTGTGACTGAAATTATTTGGGAATCGTAATGAGGAGATATTGCTTCACTAAACTGAACACACCCGAAAGAAAAACACCCGTCAGAAACAGAGACGTTACTCTCGAGAATCTTATTAATTCTGTCAATAATCTCTCAGATCTGATGCTGGACAGGTATAATAATGGTCACGTGATCAGACGGATAACACCTGTATGAATAAAGCGTCTCTGAAGTTTTCTCTTCATCAGTTTGAACAGAGATTTGGAGATCTACTGGACACTGAACGAACAACAACTTCAAGACTGAGAAACTACAAGCAGTACAACAATCCTGTCAATAAAATGCTCTCAAATCTAATGACATCTGAATTTTTTTTATTTATTTTTTTTATTATTATTATTAATAAAACTTGTATTAAAGGCTGCAGTATGCACTGATTACTGTTACGGTTCTAAATCACCTTAGAGGACTATTTACACAACTAATGTCCAGTAACTAGGAGATGATTAAAGAAGCCAGAGTCATGGGTCCAATTCACTCAATGTATTAATGAAAAAATGAATTATTTTCTCACAATGTTAACACAATGTAAATGACACAATAAAACAGCGTAGGCCTACGCAAAATAACCAAAACAATAAAACAATGTTCTTTGAGTCAAAAGATTCAATAATGTTGATATAAGGCAGTGAAGTGGTGTTATTAAGAATACTCAGTCCCAACAAGTCCCAGGTTTCCAGAGAAAGTCCATGTAATGAATGGAAGGTACAGATATCTTCAGACGTCGATCCTCAGACGTGATGTCATCACATTGGAACTCGAACAGACGGTATGTTAGTAGGGATCTTTGTATGATACTGATAGGGTTAATATGATGTGGTGATAACAGTGAGGCCTGTAGCTTTGTGTGCTGCAATGTTCAGTGTGTGTGTGTGATGGGTTTGTGTGATTAAAGTCCGCTGGACAATCGTGGATAAACGTGTGGTTCTATAATGAAACAAACAACTCAATTAGTCTCTGTTACAATTCGTAAAACAAAGTGCTGTGTCATTATCACTTCACATGATTGAACGCGAAAGACGTTGCAAACATATTATAAGAGCATAATATAACAGCTGTTCTTTATAACAAGAAATTTCTTATTGATGCATCTAACAGCATATCAAACAATGATTATTAGACTGAATAATATGATATAAACACTTACGGTCTGCAATGACGCACGCGCTGATATTCACCATATAATTCCAGCAACTTCTGGAGCGATCACACAACATCGGCCGCCCATCACATCTGAAATGCCAAACTGCTCACTAGCTGAGTGCTATATTATCAATCTACAGTTTGATGGCTTTGATCAAACTTGCCTCATGCATTTACAATACTAACACGCACCGCATTTCTTCCTTCTTTTCCTCCATTGCCGTATATCTGATCTCAGGTCATTTTTACCAAACTCGCGAGACTTCCGATTAAACTCCGCCTACTCAACAGGTGCAACACTTGAACAGAATACTGTACAACTATAATATTAAAATAAATGTAACTTAACCATGGCCTTTTGCACAGCCGCCCCCAAATTTGGTATGCAAATTTGCCATTAGTAGGGTCTATAAAGAACTCTCTGTGTCTGGGGGTAAGGTAGGCAATTCAATCAACTTAGCTACTGGTCTTGTGTATGTTTGATCTTTCACTTTGACCACTGCTGTTCTGACTCTCCCATCTGAACTAGGAATGACAGCAGAGACAGTACCAACTCTCCAGAGCGCTCTTGGAATCTGCTCATCAACGATGAGTACTACAGTACCAACTGCAATATTCTCTTTCTCTCTGTACCATTTCTGCCTTGACTGCAATGTGGGTAGGAAGTCATGAATAAAATGCTTCCAAAAATGATCACTTAGAACCTGACTATGTCTCCATCTTTTTCTACTGAGTAATTCGTGGTCTGAATAGACAACTTGGGGCAAGGAGGAGTCAGGCCGCCCCATCAGTAAGGAATTTGGCGTTACTGGGTCTGGATCTGCTATGTCGCTAGAGACATAACCTAAGGGTCTAGAATTAAGAATGCCCTCCACCTCGATCAGGATGGTTCTCAATACCTCCTCGGTAACTGTCTGAGCGCCTAAGGTGATTCTTAAGGCTGTCTTTACAGACCTCACTTCTCTTTCCCATGAGCCGCCGAAATGAGGTGCACTGGGTGGATTAAACCGGAATCTGATTTGTTCTTTTGCTAGCTGGTCTCTAATGCTGGTCTGAATCTGGGAGAAGGTGTCCTCCAGCTCTTTACATCCACCTCGGAAATTTGTTCCCTGATCAGAGAGAATCTCATAGGGTTTCCCTCTTCGGGCAATGAAACGCCTGAGAGACAGCAGGAATGAATCCCCATCCATGTGATCCAACAGATCAAGATGTACAGCTCGAGTAGTGAGGCACTTGTATACAATACCCCACCTTTTCTCAGTACGGCGGCCAACCTTCACTAACAGTGGTCCAAAACAATCTACTCCGGTGGAGTAAAAAGGAGGTCTACATAGCCTCAGACTTGATGTGGGTAAGTCTGACATTCTAGGAATCATTGGTTTGCCTCTCCATTTATTACAATCAAGACAGTGGTGCTGATGTCTTTTAATCGCCTCTCTTCCTCGCAAAATCCAAAACTTACGCCGCAGCTCAGCATACACCCTGCCAGCTCCCGGGTGATGCAATTGATCATCATAATGCTTGATTAGGAGCTTCACTACGGAATGATCCTGTGACAGAACAATAGGGTGCAGAACTGCATCACTCAATCCATGGCATCTACGAAGTCGTCCTCCTACTCTAATCAAGTCTAGTTCTTTGTCATACTCAGGAGCAAGCTTAATGAGTTGGCTATGTACAGAAATGTCTTTTCCTTCTTTGAGCAAAGCAAATTCGTCAGGAAAGTCTTGCATCTGACATTGTCTAAGGATAGACAATTCTGCCTTCTGAAACACATCTGCACTGGGTGAATCTGTGTTATTAGCCGCCCCATGAAGGAATCGTGCTGTAGCCTCTAGTAACTCAGGGTAGCTACTAAATTGACTGGGATCAGGTTCAATTTGCAGTTTATGTTCAGTCAATGAACCGCAAAACACAGATTTCTTAAGTTCCTGAACTTCTTCAGGAGTCTGTCCTTCTGGTGCCTTAGGCCAACAACTGCTAGACTGCATCAAGAAGGCTGGTCCTTGTTTCCATCGTGTTTCTTTAGCTAGTTGAACCAGTGACAACCCACGCGTGATATCATCAGCAGGATTGGCTGCTGAATCGACATAGCGCCAAGCTCCAGGGTCAGACAACTCTTGAATTTCGGTGACTCTAACTCCTACGAACACTCGGTCTGCAGGAATCAGACTGCAGCCAAGAAAGAACTGCAGTCGAGTCAGACCAATAGACGAATTTGGAGACATCTAGGGTCAGCTCTTTCTTCAAGACGTCTCCTAGCTGTGCTCCTGTCAATGCAGCACAAAGCTCTAAACGAGCAATGGAGATCTGTTTCCGTGGAGCGACTCGTGACCTTGCCGCCATGAAGGCAACCTGCATATTACCCTGACTGTCTTCAGAGCACAAGTATGCTACGGAGCCGTATGCTTTTTCAGAAGCATCACAAAACACATGAACACTGCGGCTCTTGACAGAATACTGAAGGCTGGAACTGTAGCATCTTGGCAGGTGGATCTGAGACAATTGTGGGAGCTCGCTCTCCCACTGATGCCAAATGTCTAGTAGGCCCGATGGTAAATTAGGATCATCCCATCCTCGTTTCTTATCCCACAACAACTGCACAACAATCTTGGCTCTGGTGGTATACGGAATGAGATATCCAAGGGGGTCGTAAAGCTTGGCTAAAGTGCGATAGATGCTCCGCATGGTAATTTCACCTTCATCTCTCTGGTACGGTTTGTATACCAATGTGTCTGATCTACATTGCCATATCAATCCAAGAGCATTCTCCTGAGGGTTGGTCATCTCTTGACTTAGCCAAATCTCCCCACTCTTCGACTTTAACTCAACAGGAAGGTGGTGAATAACCTCAGGGATGTTACTGGCCCATTGCCTCAATTTGAATCCACCGTCCATAAGATGGCACTGCAATCGGTTTACCAGCTCTACAGCTTGAGCTTCAGTAGAGACACTCTTGAGACAATTGTCAACATAGAAGCTACGCTCCACCGTTTGACGTACTTCATCAGTACCTTCGAGATCCACCTTGGCATGGGACTGAAGTGCATAAGTAGCACAACAAGGGCTACAGGTAGTGCCAAATGGCAGAACTTGCCACTGATACACGATGGCCGGTTCAGATGTATTCCCATGACGCCACAGAAAGCGAAGGAAGGGTTTATCTTCATCAAGGAGACGGATTTGATGGAACATACCCTTCACATCACTGCAGATGGCCACAGAATGTTCTCGAAAGCGGAGGAGAACTCCCAACAAGCTGGCACTTAAGGTAGGACCGGGCAAAAGATATTCATTCAAAGACTGACCCTGGTACTCAAAAGAACAATTGAAGACAATACGGTTCTTTGCATTGTGATGAACCATATGATGTGGTATGTACCATGACTGGGGACTCAGATCACATTCTGCAGATGTCAACGGTGTGACGTAACCTGCCTGCAGCAGTTTCTGATTTTCTGATTCATAAGACGCAGCCATACTAGGTTCTCGAGATAACTTTCGCTCTGTGCTGCATAGCAGGGCCATGACAGCTTCCTTGGGTGCGTTCAGAGGTGGAGGCAACTCTTTCCAGAGTAAAGGTGTGGCGTACCTTTTTACCCCATTCACATCGATCCTGATGGTTTTCTCCTCTAGGAGGCGAATAGCTTCTGCATCCTGTCGTGATCGACTGACCACTTTCTCAGATTGATAAGGAAGAGTATCCAGTTGCCAAAGCTTTTCGACTTGACGGAAGAGCTCAGCTTCAGGAGAAACACAAGAAATGAATAAACATTCTTGAGCCTGCAAGTGAGGCTTAATAAGCCTTGAGGGACCTTGCAATGTCCAGCCGAGCATTGTATGAACCGCCGCTGGACCTCCAGGAGGACCCAATCTCACTGGCTCAACAGGGGTTATCAAATGAGGATAATCTGAGCCGATAAGTACCAAGGGCTGCGCTTCATGGATGTCATGTAAAGGTAAGTCACGGAGATGGTGATATCTTCTTTGCAAGTCAGAGATGGGGTAATATGCTGAACCAGGGCTAGCTCTTTTGCTGTGAATGCACCCTTGACCGGGTAAGATCTGTCAGGGTGTGAAAATGGTGCTATGGAGAAGGATACAGATCTTCCATGAATGGTATGGACATCCTGTCTCACTGTGCGCAGAGCCAGATCTTCAATTTCACCCTGAAGGTCTAGACGTCGAGCAGCTTCATTCAACAAGATAGTCCGCTCAGATCCGTCGTCTAGTACAGCGTAGGTTTCTAATGACTTATCACCGTTCTGAATGATTACTCGACTTAACTTCAGTAGCACTTGCTTGCTACTCGTAGGTCGATCCAAGTATAGGGCCTGAGAAGCAGGGCTTACTGAACTTTCCTCCGATGTCCGGTTATTACTTTTACTCATCACATCGGTGTTGGCATTGACTTCATGAAGAACATCAAGATGCCTCCGTTCACACCGCTTGCATTTCGCCTTTAACGTGCATTTAGAGGAAGAATGCCCTCGTCCGCAACGCCAACATCTATGCCCTGTTCTGATCCAACTCTCAATTTGCTCTTTAGTTAAGAGTTTGAAGTTAGAGCACTGATTCATGTAGTGGTGAATTGTGTTACAGAACGGACAATACTTTTTCGGCTTCTCCTGTGGTCTTTCTGAGTCCATGCATTCAGTCTTTGGGAGCTCTACTGATCCTACTTTCTGCTCTTTGCCATGTAGGACAGTAGTCGGCTTTCGGGACACAAACCCAGTTCGCTTGTCTTTGTGAACACTGTGTTTCACGTGCTCAAAATAGGACCCATACTGTGTTCCTTCTACCTGTACACGAACCTCATATTCCAGCCATTCTGCGAAATCAATCAGAGTTGGAATAGGTGTCTGAAGGGGGTTAATGAATCTCTTGAAGTTAGCTCTTAGGTCATACGGCAATTTAGCTAAGAGACGAGAAACATGTGAGCCACATTTCAGCTCAGTCCAACCTGTGTTACCCAACTGGTTTAACATTCCAACCAGTGCTCGGACACGAAGGGCAAATGCCTTGAAAGACTTCACATCCCCGCTCCTGATATTGGGCCCATCCATCAGATTAGTGATCCTTTGCAGTGCCAATTGATGTGGCTGCCCATACATATCAGTGAGCGCTCTCATAGTGTCACTGAATGGAGTACGACTGTGACTATACGAGTCAGCGACAAGTAAGGCGTCTTCCAGCTTAAGGTGGTCCATAAGTATTTGGAACTTAAACGACTCAGAAGCGTCTTCAGGAAGAACGTTGTTTAACGCAAGCTTAAGACGGGAAAACTCTCGGGGATCATCCCGACTGAAATCGGGAATTGTAGGAGTCGGCCCTCGATATTGCATTGGTGGTGGATGCACAGGACGATGAAGCTCAGAGCATCCAAGCAAATGATGAGAACGATCAGATGTACGTACCTGTCCATTATTTCGACTGTACTCTTGCCTCCAATCATTTGGAGAATGATCGAAACGATCCGTGATGGTATCCTTCTGCAGACGCTCTCTGTCATTTAAGCGGCGATGGTAAGGATCCCTTGCTGGATGATAATAAACATCATAAGAAGGCATAGTGGACCGCAACACTGGTGGGTCATCTAGATATTGCTGACGAATATCAGACGAATGAGGTGGCCGCAGAGGAACATTAGCATCATAATAGTGATCATACCGTGGCAAGTCATTCTTACTACTATGTGGATCATTATACGAAGGGGTCGACATAGCAGAGTTAGGCGGACTATCACTAAGCCGGCCTGCTCTCTGTAGACTGTCTGTAAGCTCTTCAATGAGCTCTTGCTCACGACTGCGAACTGTAAGGAGTGATTCATCTCTAGGTGGCACCAAAGGAGTATGTTCTGTCTGGCTAGAGTTTCCATCACTCTTAAATGACTCCTGCATACTAATATACTTTGGTGTAGATGAAACCACAGCTCCTTCATTCAAAAGCTGTTGCTCAGATAATGAAACCTGGGAAGCTAAAACAGAAGAGTTAGCAATCATATCAGAAATGCGTTGCATGTCTTGCCTCATTCGCCTATTTTCCTCCCTCAATTCACGCATACAACTGAGCATATCAGACTGCTCATCTGCAAATGCAAGCTGTTTCTGGGGATAGCTAACCTCATAATCATGCAAATGTGTTGGCCGTCTTGTTACTCTACGAGGGCGTACAACCTCTGGCTCTATAACTTCCTCACTAGTTCTGGACATCATCGCTAAGGTGGTTGTAGATTCCGGCTCGAAGGACCATCAATTGTATTAAAGGCTGCAGTATGCACTGATTACTGTTACGGTTCTAAATCACCTTAGAGGACTATTTACACAACTAATGTCCAGTAACTAGGAGATGATTAAAGAAGCCAGAGTCATGGGTCCAATTCACTCAATGTATTAATGAAAAAATGAATTATTTTCTCACAATGTTAACACAATGTAAATGACACAATAAAACAGCGTAGGCCTACGCAAAATAACCAAAACAATAAAACAATGTTCTTTGAGTCAAAAGATTCAATAATGTTGATATAAGGCAGTGAAGTGGTGTTATTAAGAATACTCAGTCCCAACAAGTCCCAGGTTTCCAGAGAAAGTCCATGTAATGAAAGGAAGGTACAGATATCTTCAGACGTCGATCCTCAGACGTGATGTCATCACATTGGAACTCGAACAGACGGTATGTTAGTAGGGATCTTTGTATGATACTGATAGGGTTAATATGATGTGGTGATAACAGTGAGGCCTGTAGCTTCGTGTGCTGCAATGTTCAGTGTGTGTGTGTGTGATGGGTTTGTGTGATTAAAGTCCGCTGGACAATCGTGGATAAACGTGTGGTTCTATAATGAAACAAACAACTCAATTAGTCTCTGTTACAATTCGTAAAACAAAGTGCTGTGTCATTATCACTTCACATGATTGAACGCGAAAGACGTTGCAAACATATTATAAGAGCATAATATAACAGCTGTTCTTTATAACAAGAAATTTCTTATTGATGCATCTAACAGCATATCAAACAATGATTATTAGACTGAATAATATGATATAAACACTTACGGTCTGCAATGACGCACGCGCTGATATTCACCATATAATTCCAGCAACTTCTGGAGCGATCACACAACATCGGCCGCCCATCACATCTGAAATGCCAAACTGCTCACTAGCTGAGTGCTATATTATCAATCTACAGTTTGATGGCTTTGATCAAACTTGCCTCATGCATTTACAATACTAACACGCACCGCATTTCTTCCTTCTTTTCCTCCATTGCCGTATATCTGATCTCAGGTCATTTTTACCAAACTCGCGAGACTTCCGATTAAACTCCGCCTACTCAACAGGCGCAACACTTGAACAGAATACTGTACAACTATAATATTAAAATAAATGTAACTTAACCATGGCCTTTTGCACAAAACTGATCACAGAATGCACTTGTCACTTGATTCACTAGTTCTGCTTCAAAGTCTAGTGAGCTTCATTGCTCCCTACATAGAATAGACCCGGTTCATTTATTACCATGAGAAACAGCATGTGACACACTCACACAAACATCCTTCTTTCACTGAATACATCACAACAAAACAGACTCAGTTTGATCTGGAATCAAGGGTTTGTTGGTAAGTCAAGTCAGCTTTATTTCTAAAGCAGTTTATACAGTACATAGACTGATTCAAAGCAGCTTCACAGTAATGAACAAAAAGTAATGCATAGCTTCTCCTTTCAAATGAAAATGTGATAAATACCTTTACTTCATGCATAGTTGTGCGATAATGTTTGCTATGAATATAGTTTTTAAGAGTAATGCACTGAGATTTCAAACAGCAGTAAAAATAACATGAGGCAGCAAGAGAGAGAGAAAAAAAGCTTTTTAGGGTTAGAAAAGTTACTTTAGGGTTGAAAATGCTTTATTTATCCTGTGATGCATGTAATATGTGCAAATGGCTAATGCATACAGAAGTGTAACAAATCACAATGACAAAATCCCATCAATGAACGCTGCTCTCTGACCCTGAGTTTCAGTCAAGAGTAAAATGACCTGAGATGTTGATTCAATCTGACAGATGATGATCATCCTCTAAACATGGAGCTGTTGAGCTGCTCAGAATCAGATACAGATTCACTCAGTGAACAAGAATCATCTGATCTGAACTTCATCCGGACTCCAGATTCAGGATCCCTGAGAGAATCAGATTCATTTAAACATGAAGATTCATAGAGCTGAAGATTCATTTAAACATGAAGATTCATAGAGCTGAAGATTCATTTAAACATGAAGATTCAGAAAACTTCTGTGTCGTCTGTTTGTTCAAACCTCATCCGTCTGTTTCAGATCTTAAATGTGATTCAGTCAAACTCAGTTCAGGTCTTTCTTTCTCTCAGTTTGATTCACTCACCTGTTTACTGAATCATTAATCTGACAAACACTCGTCTCTGCTCTCAGAACACATCTGAACACAGAATGACACATTAAATATTTTAGTCTTCAAAGTATTTCTGTGTATTCAGACAGATATTATAGTTTAGGCCAGGCCTGTATTATTAAAAAGTGCATATTTACAGATTTGCAGCAATAAAACAAGCATATTGTGTTGATTTCTCACAACTACATAACTTTGAGCTCGATCATATTTTAGTTTTTGAGACTCTTTCTGACACAATTAAACCTTTACAACTCACCTGAAGATCCTTTTACGCAGCGAGAAACAGATCAAGATGATGATGGTGATGATGATGATGAAGAGAGCAAACAGCCACCACTGATCTATACAAGTGATCAAATATCAAATCAGCTGATCTATAACGAATAATCAATATTAGAAAGAGGTTTAAAGCTCTGAATGTTGTACCTGAGTGTTTGAGATCTGGAGTCACTTCATTCAGTCAATATGAGAGAAAAGAGTGAAAGTGGATTAAGTGTGAATCAGATCTGCAGTGTTTTATTAGTGAATAATCAGACATTTATCAGCTGAAACTCACCTGAGTCTGGAGTCACTGCAGTTTCATTCCTCACTGAAAAACAGATTCAGAAAAGTTTTATGTTTGTTGAGTTTAACATGTCTGTTTGAAAGAGATCTCTTCTGCCCACCAAGGCTGCATTTAATTGCTCAAAAATACAGTAAAAACTGTAAGATGTTATTACAACTTAAAACAGCTGTTTTCTATGTGAATATCTCAGTCATATTTTCAAAATAGGAGTTTTTGGTCCGTATGGGAGAATTTGTGTCGGCATTGGCACCCATTTCTTGTGGTGTCCCGCAAGGCTCTATTTTAGCACCTTTTTTCTTTCCTCTGTATATGCAACTATTAGGATTGATTTTGGATAAATATGGTGTGTCATTTCATTCTTATGCTAATGACACTCAGTTGTATTTGTCTTTTAACCCAGGTTCTTCCATCATCATGATTCACTTGAAAATTCACAGAAGATTCAGTTCAAAACAGAGTTTGATCTCAATCAGGACACACACTGTCTCTCACCTCTGAACACGGTCTCCAGTCTGAACTGTGATCAAAGAAAGATTAATTAGAGCAGCATTTATAATATTAATTTAATATTAAACAGATGAATGTTGAGAGATTGAGATGATTTACTCTTGAAGCATGACAGATGATCTCATGATTCAGATTCACACACTGAGACGTGACGAGACGATCAGAAGAGACAGAAATAACAGAATCAATCAGTCTCTGAGGATCTGATGGATCTGCTATCAGACGCCCGTCCTGAACAAATAAAACACCATCAGATCATGAGTGTGTGTCTGTGTGTGTGTGTGTGTGTGTGTCTGTACACACTCACCTGTGAATACCAGCTCTGCTCACAGTCAGGATCATCAGTGTGTGTGTGTGTGTGTGTGTGTGTGTGTGTGTGTGTGTGTGTGTGTGTGTGTCTGTGCACACTCACCTGTGAATACCAGCTCTGCTCACAGTCAGGATCATCAGTATGTGTGTGTGTGTGTGTGTGTGTGTGTGTGTGTGTGTGTGTGTGTGTCTGTGCACACTCACCTGTGAATACCAGCTCTGCTCACAGTCAGGATCATCAGTGTGATTCAGTAAAACAGACAGAATCACGTACACAAACCCCACAGGAGTCTGAATCTCTGCACACGACACTGTGACGTTATTCATGATTCAGTGCTGACAAAAAAGACACAGATTTTAAACTACAGAACAAATTATTGCAGTAAATTAATATTGTATGAAAAATGTAATAGAGCAAATATTCACACATTAGTGGAAAATGTGTATTTGGTGTGCATTTAAAGCAGCAAAAATGTGAAGAGTTTTTTTTTTTTAAATTAGAATTTTTCAAAATCATCTGAAGTCAGGGTGAATCTGGCAAATCTGGTAAAATCATAATAAAAATGCATTTACAAAATACTTTGTATTACAAGGAAGTATTTTGTATTACAAGAAAGAGAACTTTCCTGAATTCTTATAAACAATACATTCATTAAAAAAAAAGGTTCAACAAAGTTTTCATTTGAAAGTTTTCGAATGTAGCTTTTTAATTTGAAAACAAAATAAATACAAAATAAAATAAAATAGAACAAGACAAAAATAGACTTAATATACTTGTTTCTTTATTTCATAATAAATTTTATAACACATTATAATATTTCCTGTGGCTCAGTGGTAGAGCATTGTGTTAGCAGTGAAAAAGGTTGTAGGTTCAATTCCCAGGAAACACACATACTGACAAAAAAAAAAAAAAAAAAAATATATATATATATATATATATATATATATATATATATATATATATATGCATGCATGCATAGCCCGAATGCATTGTAAATCGCTTTGGATAAAAGCTCCTGCTAAATGCATACATGTAATATAATACATCAGTAATTATATTTTTCAAACTATAGTATGAAAGGCTTCAGTGCGGAGCGGCACAGACTGAATCACAGACCCAGGTGAAGAAGCTACAGAACGAGAGTCTGTTTACACAATATTACAGAATACATAAATCAAGAAGTATCAGCATGAAAGCATACAGTCCTGTGTGATTAACTGACTCTCCAGGTCTTCAGCTGTGAATGTAGCTACTCTCAGCAGACAGAAAAACTGTATTTACATGCATATCTCATACCTTCAGCAGATCCTCCGAGCTGAATGAAACTCCTCGCCACACCTGACTGGGTCGAGCGCGCTCTGACTCTGTTTGTGTAGAGCACGAGCCGCGCAGTGTGATTGGTGGAAAGCAACGGTGGGCGGAGCCACGACGGAAAGTACCTGCATGCTCTTTTACACTTTTTACAGATTACTGACGCAGTTCTTTCTCTTCTGACAGCCGCGATCCTTCACGTGATCATAGTTTGACTCTAGCAGACTTTAGAAGAAGAAGAAAAAAAAAAAAACCCTAGACAGTGAAATTGTGAAATCAGTGACCGAAATACAGCTCTGCGTGCACCACTTACACACTGCGCTCAATCTTAAACACTTGTAACAGTTCCACTTTTTCTAATAATGTGATCTGGGTTTGATATTTTCAGAGATATTGTCAGGGTAAAGTGCATGAATAAACTGATAGCACTTCATCCACATCACAGTTAGGTCACAGGTCTCCTGAATGAGGGATATCCTGACACAGGACTGGAGATCACAAACCTTCCTCCGCCATCCCGAAAAAAACTTCAGGTGGGTTAAAGAAGGGAGAGGATGAAAATCACGGATGTTCATGAAACCAGTTTTGGACCAGAGCAGATAGAGCTTATATAGCAGGACTGTACTGCAGACAGTCGAGGAAAGATGTTTTTTTTTTTATTTTATTTTTTTTTTTATCTGTGCTCTTGTTGAAGTGTCTGAATGACTGTAGCAGCAGTTTCTGTGCTGAAGTTGGGCTGAACTCTCTGTCCAGCTTCTCTCAGTTTCAAGCCATGCTTTATAACTTGGTCAACAGGTCGCCTGAATCACATCTGATAAATGCAGTCCTCATCTTCTTTGTCCACGTCCTCGTCCAGGTCTGCCTCGTCCTCTCCTCACGGACGATAAGAGATCAGCTTGTTCAGAACAGTCTTCTTTTACTGTTGAACTGTTTGCATCATTTCAGTGTTAATGAAGGACTGATTGATGCATGAGTTTATTGTGTTTGTGTTTATCGTCCTGATGAACTGCAGCTCAAATGGTGCATGTTCAAATATAAGAATAACATTCAAATCAAAGAACACGGAGAAATGAAACAAACAGATAAATATGATATCAGCTTCCCAGCCTGAACAAAGGAAACACAATTAGATGAATCATGTTCAGAAGACAGAAACACAACACAGGAAGCCGAGAAAAACAGGAAGCCCTTTAAACCCAACTACTGCATGAGAAATGTTTTCTAAAAATAAACATTCACCAACACATTCAAAGAAAGCTGACGTGTGAGTCCGATTTAAAGTTTCTCATAATTGCTACGACACATTTCTTGAACTTTCACTCATTTCTTCCCGTTCTTCCAGTCCTCTGCCTCCTCTGATTGTTGTTGGTATCACATCCATGAGATCTGATCTTGGCAATAGTATGTTCCTGCACAACTGGAGGCTGCAGTTTCAGGACCACAGATCAGGGGGCAAGGAAGTCGACCGGAAGTTGAAGTCGGCCGCCATCTTGTAGCAGAACTTCACTTGCGTTAGCATCCCATTGACTCCCATTCATTTTTGCGTCACTTTGACAGTGAATAACTTTACATCTGAGGCGTTTAAAGACTCCATTTGTCCATTATTTATTTCTAAAGATACACGACAATGTATAAAGGGCTCCATTACCTTCTATGTTACATTATGGCCCCGTAGAAACAGTTTTTGTAAAAATAGGCTAACGATTGCGTCATAACCACTCGACTCTCTGTCGCACAGTAGAGAAATTACCGTACAGACAGGAGGAGAAGCTCGCAGGCAATCGGGGAGACGTCAAGAGATATGGCGTACTGTCGTTACATTTTAAAATACTATACAAAATAATTAATCAGAATACTTACTCCTGCTCACTCACGCCAAAGAACTCCCCGCGCAAGCTCGCCGTCTCTGCAAGATTAACGATGGCAGTTTGCACGCACAGCTACTAGAAGATTTACATCTGTCAGACAGGTTGCTGACGTCATCAAGCTTAGTTTGAGTCTGCGCGTCAGAAACGGAAGTTCTAAAAATCGCTAAAAACGGGCTTCACTTGTCTCAATTGAGTTCCAATGGGGTCGCTGTGTCCATTTCTTTTACTGTCTATGCCACAGATCTAGGACCGCAGTTCTAGGACCCTAGTTTTTCGTGACAGCGCCACCTACCGTAATGGATGATATAGCGATGGCTGCAGTTTCAGGACCGCAGTTATAGGACCCTGTTGGTTTAGTTTGTAGTCATGTTTGTATATAGCATCAATATATTAATCTCAGTAGTATTTGTTTTTAAATGTGATTTTTGATTTAAAATGCATCAGAGGTTAATTACTAAGTGTGCTTTGAGTCACAATTTTAAATTTAAACATGAATTTACATAAAATATAAATGAAAACTGTATATCAATTTTAAAACAATTGTAAAAAAAAATGGAGAACCTTAAAAGTCTTAGTCTCTTGAATTACACAGTATACTGATTAACTTCCTTAAGGTGAATTAGCTCATTATCAGGTAAGTTAAAGTTGGAATCAGCGTATGCAGTCACTAAATTACAGCCGATATTTTAAAGGTTGTTGAGAGGCAAGACAAGACAAGAATGATTCAAGAATGTTTATTTATATATAAATTATGTATATATGTGTGTGTGTATATATATATATATATATATATATATATATATATATATATATATATATATATATATATATATATATATATATATAAAACCGTTCAAAAGTTTGGGATCAGTAAGACTTGTAATGTTTTTTTTTTAAAGAAGTCTCTTCTGCTCATCAAGGCTGCATTTATTTGATCAAAAATTCAGAAAAAAAAATGTAATCTTGCAAAATGTTATTAGAATATAAAATAATGGTTTCTATTTAAATATCCTTTAAAATATAATTTATTTCTGTGATGAAAAGTTGAATTTCCATCACCCATGACTCCAGTTTAAAGTGTCAAATGATCCTTCAGAAATCATTCTAATATGCTGATTTATTATTAGAATTATCAATGTTGGCAACAGCCAAATATTTTTTTGGAAGCTGTGATGCTTTTTTTTTTTTTTCAGGATTCTTGGATGAATAAAAAGTTAAAAAGAAGAGCATTTATTTAAAATAGAAATCTTTTCTAACAATATACACTACTGTTCAAATGTTTGGGGTCCGTAAATTTCTATTTTCTTTTTTTGAAAGAAATTAAACCTTTTATTCAGCAAGGATGTGTTAAATTGTTAAGAAGTGATAGCAAAGATTTATATTGTTAGAAAAGATTCATATTTTGAATAAATGCTGTTCCTTTTAACTTTTTATTCATCAAAGAATCCTGAAAAAAAAAAAAGCATCACAGCTTCCAAAAAAATGTTTGGCAGCACAACTGTTGATAATTCTAATAATACATCAGCATATTAGAATGATTTCTAAAGGATCATGTGACACTTTAAACTGGAGTCATGATGCTGGAAATTCAGCTTTGCATCACAGATATAAATTATATTTTAAAGGATATTTAAATATAAACCATTATTTTATATTATAATAACATTTTGCAAGATTACCGTTTTTTTTTCTGTATTTTTTGATCAAATAAATGCAGCATTAATGAGCAGAAGAGACTTCTTTAAAAACATTACAAGTCTTACTGATTCCAAACTTTTGAACGGTAGTGTGTGTATGTATGTATGTATGTATGTATGTATGTATATATGTATGTCATTTTTGCGACAACATCACAACAGCACCAAAGTGAACCCCTTTTCCATCAGTTGCAGTATGGATAGAATGGCTGTAGGCTTCAACTCTAGAGAAAGAGAGAGCGAGAGACAGAGAGAGAGAAAGAGAGAGAGAGAGAGATAAGAAACATTTGTTTAACATATTCAACTGAAATATATATATATCTGATTTAACACTTATGCACTGTTGGAGTTTTAGAGAGAGAGCCAAACAGAATATTCATGTTACTGACATCTAATTACAAACTTCAAATGTGTAAGTACATAAGAGCAATACTCACCAATTGAATGATCTCCCTTCTTTCCTCAATTGTTTGTCAATCTTTCTATTAAATTCTTCCACTTCACTGAAATAGTTATCAGATAACAATCACTTTTGTGATAACAGAAATATCAGTAGCAAAATGGTGCACTAGGCATTGTGCAAAAATAATTCATATTGTACTCTGACCTGAAATGATAATCTGGACCAGAAAGGAAGACTTGTTAGAATATTTTGAGATCATGAAAATATCCCTAGTGCCTTTTTAAATCACCTTCCTACAATGAGCCTAACCAAATCCATAAAATCACTTCATATTGGCCATGCAGAACATGACAGAAACTAACACATGATAACAATGGACTGTGTGTGGAGTAGACCTGCAGTTTAGGCCAAATTGTAACAAGCTATTAAAACTGCCAAACGCCTCATTCATCATTGCAATACAATGCCAAAACAACAGGCTAACACATAGTGCAACTAGGCAGTCAGTGCAGTTTAATTATGAAAGATATTTTATACTTAAATATGGTAAAACAACGAGTATTAAGCCAGTATTCACACTAATACATTAAGCTGCAGGTAGATCTTACAAACCTTACATCAACCATGCTCTTGTCATCTGATAAGTTTAATTAACGTGCTGGCTAGATTCACTTATTATACTTCGTCATTAAAACTCAACAAGGATTTATGAAATCATGGCCACGAATTAACGTCGTTGTAATTAATAAAACTGGCTCACAAATTCTTAATTTGGTGGGAATTAATTATTAATTCATAGTTAGCAGTTCTCACTATGTAAACTTTGCACCGTTTAAACGTTATAAAATAAAACTTAATTAAATATCGGTACTCACCGTCTGATTGTTGTCCACGTCGTCCATCTTTAATTAGTGTTGATCCAGTACGGTAGGTGGCGCTGTCACAAAAAAACTAGAGTCCTAGAACTGCAGCCTCCGGTTGTGCAGCAATACCCTTCTCGATCATGGCATCTAACTTCTTCAAAAGAGTGATTTATTTGTCTAGGCCACTGAGAATTTGGTTCAGAGATGGGGTTTAATGTTGTTGTTTTTTAAAAATTTAGGATAACTGTACTGTACTGGACTGTCATTGTTTTATGGATTCATTGCATGGTTGGTTAAAACTTAATAAGAATTTAAGATATTACAAAATACATTCCACTTTCTTGCTCTTTTGCTTCATGTTCTTGGTGTTTTTTCTTTTCTGCTCTGGATGGATAACCAGAATATTTCTGAAAAAGACAATCAAAAAATGAACTATTCAAATTGTACATTGTAAAATTGTAAATTTGTACAGCAAATTGTAAATGCACCCAACATCAAAAGTAGCATTTAAAAACAAAAAGAGGAAGAATCTGACCGACTTTCAGTATGACTGGGATTCACCTCTTACTTATCTTACCATGAAAAAGAAGTCACATGACCAAATCCTTTGCTCGGTGTCATGGAAACATGAGCTGCTGAAAGAGAATGAGAGCTGTGCTGCAATGCTCTGTTTGCTCCTGAAGCACGGACTGCTCTTCTCTGAACCTCTGTATATCTGCTGCAGGACTTTAATGTGAACTTTGGATGCTATTTAGCAAACTGCCTTTTCATTTGCAATTGCCAAGAAGCAACTCAGATTTAAGAATTTATCTAAATCTACAGCAGGGGTTGGAAACCTTTTGGAGATTTTTCGTGTTTCTGGTTAACCACTGTGCCAATAATTAGAAATGCGGAATGAACTAAGCTGTCATGCACTCAATCGTGTGATAGGCTGTGAATATGAGGAATGATTACCTTTAAATCTATGTTGGTATGCAGTTTTTCCTATTGCCAACGTTGGCAGGCACATAGGTTGCCGACCCCCGACCTACAGCTACCCTGAGTGTTTGACTTAAAACACACACACACACACACGCACACACACACACACACACACACACACACACACACACACACACACACACACTCACGCACACGCGCGCACGCACGCACACACACACACACACACACACACATACAAATCACACTCCAGCTAGTCCAAAATGCAGCAGCTAGAGTTCTTACTAGAACCAGGAAGTATGACCATATTAGCCCAGTCCTGTCAACACTGCACTGGCTCCCTATCAAACATCGTATAGATTTTAAAATCTTGCTTATTACTTATAAAGCCCTGAATGGTTTAGAACCTCAGTATTTGAATGAGCTCTTGTTACGTTATAGTCCTCCATGTCCACTCTGTTCTCAAAACTCTGGCAATTTGATAATACCTAGAATACCAAAATCAACTGCCTATTTAGCGCCCAAACTCTGGAATAACCTACCTAACATTGTTCGGGAGGCAGACACACTCTTGCAGTTTAAATCTAGATTAAAGACCCATCTCTTTAACCTGGTTTACACATAGCACACTAATACACTTCTAATATACAAATCCGTTAAAGGATTTTTAGGCTGCATTAATTAGGTAAACCGGAACCAGGAACACTTCCCATAACACCCGATGTACTTGTTACATCGTTAGAAGAATGGCATCTACGCTCATATTAGTCTGTTTCTCTTTTATTCCGAGGTCACCGTGGCCACCAGATCCAGTCTGTATCCAGATCAGAGGGTCACTACAGTCACCCGGATCCAGTATGTATCCAACCCAGATGGTGGATCAGCACCTAGAAAGACCTCTACAGCCCTGAAAGACAGCGGAGACCAGGACTAGAGCCCCAGAGACAGATCCCCTGCAAAGACCTTGTCTCAGACGACCACCGGGACAAGACCACAGGAAACAGTTGAGTCCTCTGCACAATCTGACTTTGCTGCAGCCTGGAATTGAACTGCTGGTTTCATCTGGTCAGAGGAGAACTGGCCCCTCGACTGAGCCTGGTTTCTCCCAAGGATTTTTCTCCATTCTGTCACCGATGGAGTTTTGGTTCCTTGCCGCTGTCGCCTCTGGCTTGCTTAGTTGGGGACACTTCATTTACAGCGATATCGTTGACTTGATTGCAAATTATTGCACAGATACTATTTAAACTGAACTGAGCTGCATGATGACATCACTGAATTCAATGATGAACTGCCTTTAACTGTCATTTTGCATTATTGACACACTGTTTTCCTAATTAATGTTGTTCAGTTGCTTTGACGCAATCTTTTTTGTTTAAAGCGCTATATAAATAAAGGTGACTTGACTTGACTTGACAAATTGCCATTAAATTGAGCAAATGCGAAAGTTGCCATAACAAACAAAAAGTACCTCAAATGCAATGTAAGTCACTTTGTATTAAAGAACCTGTCAAATAAATGTAAACCTCAACAGCGCTCTTCTCTGGAAACACTCCTCTCAGGTTCTTCTCAAGTCTTCTCTTCATCTTCCTTCCTGTAGAGTTTAGTAGAACTGTGTTCTTCTGATTGTGAGAAATCCCGAGCATTTAGCTTCATTTGTAGATTTCATTCTCATGTCATGAACATGTTGATTAAGGACAGAAGAGTTTATTAATCCCTAATTACTTCAAAGGAGATCGTTCATAAGATCATGTCTTCAGCAGATACAAGACAAACAATACGTCTGTACAAACACATTATTCTGAACCCAACACAGATTTAAATGACATGTTCATCTTGAATTCCTCAGCACACTTTAGTTATCTTGTTCCTCTAATAAATAAATAAATAAATACACAACTCCATTCCTCAAACAGGAAACTTCAATTTACACAAGTTCAGTTGCAGGTCTTTATTATGCATTTGTTTATAACATTTAAGTTCACGATGGAGTGTGTAAATCACATTAGCTTTCTAAAAAGCCATCAGTGCCAGTAAAGAAACCAACTTTAATATTAAAATTAAAGCTTTATGGAAACAACAACAACAACAACAACAAAAAAACACCCCACCTCTACTTTTCTCATTCCTAAATAATTAGACAGGGCCTGAGTTGAAATATTGTATTAACTCATTAAACGCTCATTAAATGAATGCTTCCATGAAGAAAACACTGCAGCTTTGAATCAAAATGAACAAATTCAAACAAGAAGCTAATTTAAATACAGTATAGTCATATCACTTGCACAGCTTTATAATGCAACTAATGACATAATACTGATTTTAGAGCAAACTGTTTTAACTGTCTAACTGTTTAACTGATTATGTTCTGGGTTAGAGATCTCAAATTGAAATTGGACCAATCACCTTCGAGCAAAGTGACACATCTCTGATGCAATAAAGCCACTCCCCCAGTTTCTCTTTCTCCAATAGAAAGCTCACTACATAGTGAAACATTTTTAAAGATAAAATCATCTGGCTTTTAGTCACAAATTTTTATTATAATTACATGATTTATTATAGCCTTAATCCATTACAAAAGCCATATTAAAATAATAATTATTATTAATCTTTTATTTTAAATGCGATTATATTAGAAAACTTGAATCCCTGGGAGGGGAAACTCATTTGCCATCATTACACATACAAACAACACAAACAGAAACATACAAAGATTCACACAACTTCATTATAAAACCTAACTGCAGCAGGAATAAAAGACCTTTCAAATCGCTCTGTAGAGCACCGAGGCATCACTAATGTTCCACTAAATGAACTTTTAAGACCACTAAAAATACAGTGTAGTGGATGACCATTGTAAGACACAATGATTTTTAATTTTGTCCTTGTTCTCTTTTCCACAATTACCTCAAGTGAATCAGGATTGAGGCCAAAAACCGATCCAAGCCTTTCTAATCAATTAATCAATCCTGTTCAGGGCTCGCAAAATGTCTAAATCCCTGGTAGCACTTCAGGCAGCCATTCTTCAGGTTTTGGTAGCCCAACATGAATTTAACTAGCTCGAATAAAAAAAGACATCGGCTGAACTTTACTGTGGACAAATCAGCATGATCAGCAAAAACTAGCAGCATATTGTCACAGGCCGATAAAAGAGCAGAGAGGAAAGACAGGGTCTGGGTCCAAATGCAGGAAAGACTTCTCTTTAATAAATAAAGAGCAAGGCAAAACAAAACAGATTCAGAAACGACATTTACAAATAACTCAGCCAGGCAGAGTGGTGAGAGAGAGGAGAATATATAGTCTGTGACAAAGAGGAACAGCTGAGGTAAGTGAATGAGTGAATGAGTGAACAGGTGAATGAGTGAACAGGTGAATGAGTGAACAGGTGAATGAGTGAATGAGTGAATGAGTGAACAGGTGAATGAGTGAATGAGTGAATGAATGAACAGGTGAATGAGTGAATCAGTGAAGAGGTGAATGAGTGAACAGGTGAATGAGTGAATGAGTGTAATGAGTGAATGAGTGAACAGGTGTATGGAGTTTGGGGAATAGAGTCGAGAGATGGGGACCTCTGGTGGAGAGACGGAGAAACGCAGGGCCCGGACTCACACATAATACACTGAAAAAAAATCATTCATCTAATTAAAAACATTTAGGGTAATGATTCACATCTATATTTTTTACCTTGATCCAATGAAAAATAAATCATTTGCCATTTTAACTCAACACAGTAATTTATATAACCAGAGACCTTGTCAGAAATACTATCCAAGTCATCATCATCAGAAAACCCTGAGCAGTCCGTCCAATTAAAACATCCTTCTAACCTTTCACAGGCGTCCTCTGACCACACACACAGTCTTAGAGCCAGCTGACTGATATAAAATGACAGGAGAGTATCTAGATGCCAAATAATTAAATGATGGTCGGATCGCCCCAATGGTGGAAGCCTCTGTGCAGTATAACGGCCTTTAACATTAGTATAAATCAAGTCGATAATTTGATCCTCCCTCGTAGGACATGTTACCATTTGCTTAAAAGTGGGTAAGTTATTAGAGAGTGAACTATGATTAAAATCCCCATTAATTATAACCAATGCATCCGGGGAAGATGGTTGTATATCATATGTGACTCTTGAAATGGTTTCCGTGGCCAACCTTCCATTTCCTGATGGAGGAATATAGACCACTTCTACAATAACACAGAAAACTCTCTGAGCAAATAATACAGCAACTCACCACACACAGTTCAATGTTCTGATCATATTGTCTCAGATATCAGAGTATCAGGTCCCTTTCTACGAAAGCACTTTTTGTAAATGATATGATCACTTATCATAATCTAGATGTGCTCTGTTTGACAGAAACCTGGTTATAACTCGTTTGAAGTATTGGTGCTTCATATAACATTATCCAGAGAAACAAATGTTAATGATAAATCCCCTGTGATGTTTGTACTAGCTACTGTACACCATACAGACTTTATTAAAGAGTTTGCTGATTTTACATCCAAGTTAGCGCTGGCTGCAGATCAAGTTTTAATTAATACAGACTGATTCAAAGCAGCTTCACATTAATAAACAGAAAAATAATGTTGAAACATTTTTAAATTATGGACAAACAAATTCAGTTTTAATGTTAGATATAAAGCAGATCTACAGAAGAAAATATATAGTGTCATTATTCAGATCAATTTAAATAAATCAAAATAAAGCCAAATTAATAAAATGTTAATGTAAAATTAATAATGTAGGCTAAAAGAAATCCTTCACGTGCTCATGTAAAATCAGTGCAGCTTTACTGATATCTAGTGGTGAAATTGAGCAACTGACTGAAGACATCAATGAATTCATCACATATGAAAGTCGACAGTCATAAGAAATTAGCCAGATTAAACCCGATGAAAACAGAATACAGTCATGAGCCTGTGAAATGTCGCTTAAACAAACTTAAAGTGTGTTTGATGGTTGTGTAAATATGAGAAATACCGTGAGCTGCTCGCCTCTCCTCAGAAGACTCAATGCTTTTTTTATTTTTTATTTTTTTTATTAATAACTTATAAGCAGTACAAAAACAGGAACAAAAGTCAAAGCTCCAAAAGATGAATGGGGAAGAAAAAAAAAAAAAGACATTCACAAGACGCCAAATACAGATTCATAATATGTGACAGTGGAATTACCTTTTACATTTTTTACAAGTTTAAGAGACTTCATTAAAAGAATGAGTTCATTACAGAAAACCTTGTATAAAGGAGGAAACTTGGACAATCAACATTTATGAATAAAGAATTTTCAGTTCAGGATAATGAAGTTTACAAAATTATTTTTATCTTCATGCTCATAATAACAAATAACTGCTTTCTCATTTAAAGTTATCAATCTAACTTTGGCAGAGAAAGTATAAAAACAGTCTTTTCAATATTTTCTTTCTCCAATTAATATCCCTAAGAAAGGAATTCCAGTAACTTTTTCCTCTTGGAAAAACTTTCTTTTTTTTCATGAAATACTTGTCTAATCTCTGAGCTAGCGGAGAAAGCAGGGGGCACAAGCTCACGTCTGATCTGGATGCAGGATGCTGATGCTGAGGTTTGAACTGATGCTGAACAAGAGGTGAGGCAGGGGACTAAAATTATGCACATAAATGGAATTATATAAAGCTGGAGGATGTGGATTCTGTTTTAGATTGTAATAAACCACATGGATTTTGTAGAAAAGGCTCCAAAGTTATGTTAGTGTTGCTATTATTTAGTACAGTTGACCATAACGTGCTTTATGTTTCACTTTTACTCCCGTTTATTCAGTGCTTGTAATAGGGTAGCAAAGGCGCGCGCTGATTTGTATATTATATCTGACGTCGCGCAGTAGTATGCAGTACGATAGAGATGGTCAGTCGGTGTCACGCAGTAGTATGCAGTACGATAGAGATGGTCAGTCGGTGTCACGCAGTAGTATGCAGTACGATAGAGATGGTCAGTCGGTTGTCACGCAGATAGTATTCAGGATGATAGAGAGCATCAGTCGGTTAGATTATAATTGTGAGTGACACTTTCCTCAGCGTGTGCGTGAATGAGAAAAGTAAGTAAATCTGCTGCATTACTCGTGATATTGTATTTCTTTGACAGCTGTTATTTCTGATATTCGATATGGAAGAGAGTTAGGAGTTTAAGGGTCGTTACACGACCGTTGTGTTAATTATATCCACGTTCGTACGTTACACCTGACTCAGCACGTCGGGTTAAATGGGTCACATCGTGTTCAGACATGTTTATACTTTATTCAATACTTGTTGTTATGAATGTTAAGTACTCTGTGGCTGAGTAAAATATGAAGTGGTGTTAAATATCATTATCTGGACCGCTATTGATGCTTTAAAGTATATCATAGATGACAAAACCACACTCGAAATTACACTCACCTTTAAACTCACTCATCAGGAAAGAGGAGGAATAAACAGAATAATAAGAATTATCTCTCCGCTCTTCATTTCATACTCTGGAATATTTGGCCTTAAGTGGTGTTCTGGCCGACACACCTGAGTGAACCTGGTGATACACCCAGAATTAGCACCTAGACTGAGCGTCTACCCATTATCTTCACTTCAGATTTTATAATTTATAGAGTCTTGTGTCTCCTGAAAGAAAAAAAAAACTGATTGTATAAAACACAAAATTTGATATTTGGTATAATTCGCTTATGCCATTTTGTATATTACTACTAAGACAAACATGAAAATGAAACATAATTCAGTCAATAATCAAGAAAGTGCTATGGCACATAGTAAAATCGAATTTTTGGGGCAATATGCTTTATAAAACCTGTTTTTGCAAAGGATACTCACAAAGACACTATTAGATGCAAAAAAATGACAATTTCACTCCCTTTGTTTATAATTCAAAAACTCCTGTTTAGAAGCTGTTATTTGAAAGATATTTTTTTCTGGCACATTGTGGCACCTAGTAGAATCAAACAAAGAATATTGCAGAGAACTGACCCTTCTAGAACCTGAATTAAAGACTTTCAAAAAAAAAAAAAATCTGAATTTTTTTTTTTTCTAAAAGCGCCTATGTTTTTTTTGTGTGTTTATTGTAATATTTAAAACATATATAATGTTATTTATGAAGAATTACAATCATATTTTGTAGTTCAAATGGTTTTCTATACAATGACACCAATTTTTTTCATTTCCTCCATTGTATGTGTGTAGGGTAAACATCTGAATTAGGGTAGGTCAAATTTAGGTGAAAATACCAAAAAACGCCCCTGAGCGTAAATTAATCCAGATGCACCCATTCTGTTTCTTGACCCTTAATAAGAGGTTTGACACAACTGAGCTCCAATTTCTGTTGCAGGGTTTAAATGCATTTGGCTTTGGTAGTAAATTCATTCAAACGGTTAAAATGTTTTATGGAGGCATAGACTAATACTAATACTTCTAGAAGATTTTCAATCAATAGAGGTGTGAGGCAGGGTTGCCTGATTTCCCCTTTTTAGTTTTTGATTGTAGTGGCGCTATTAATAGTCAGTATAGTAAAAAACCCAAGATTTTGTGGTATAACATTATTTAATAAAGAAATTACAATTTCACAATTAGCTGATGGTACAACTTTATTTTTGAAAGATAAGAGTCAAATTAATAATGTAATTAAATTAGTTAAAAATGTAAACCTCTAAACCATTTAAACCTGGCTAAATGTGAAATTCTTCCCGTGCATGACTCATCTGAACAATCAGTGTTTAATATTCCAGTACAGGAATGTGTCAAGTACTTAGGAGTTTATATATCTAAAAACTTGACAGTTAGGCAGCATCTTAACTCTAAGAACAAAATTAAGAAAACAAAATTGACTTCTGACAATTGGTTACGGAGAGATTTGTCAATTTTAGGAAGAGTTTTGTTATTGAAGGCAGAAGGCTTGTCTAGATTTATTTTTCCCGGCCTTTCTTTATTTGTTCAGGATTCCACCTGTAAAGAAATTAATAGGTTACTGGTTAATTTTTGTTGGAAAAACAAACACCAGCATCCTAAAATAATCTGTGTTACTGTAGCTGGGAAGAAATCTGAAGTTGGATTCGAAATGTTGGATTATGCAGATATAAATAAAGATCAATTGGATCAAAAGTGTATTGGTGATCCTGATTATTTGTTTTTTATTCCTCACAATGTTTTTAAGAAAGTGGGTGGTCTTAATTTTCTTTTAACCTATAATTTTTCACCCCCTAAATTATCCATAAAACTGTCTAAAGTTCATGAGCAAGCACTGTTGGCATGGAAACTGTGTTTCCTACATAATTTTTCTCCTCACAGAATGAAAATTTGGAATAACAAATTGATTAAAATTAAAGGCAAGAGAATATTTTTGAAGCAATGGCTGGATTATGATTTAAATAACTTGAGTGATCTGTTCAACATTAAAAAATGTATTCGTATGTTTCTTTTATGTCTAAGTTCAATTTTCCTATAAAATATAAATATTTGTTTACAGTAGTTAATGCTATCCCTTCTGGACTAATTAATTTGACGAGCAGCCATATGTCTTATTATAATGTAGATAATAAAGACTGTAATTTCTTTGTAAATGGCAAAGATGTATTTGAAAAAAAAAATGCACTAACTGCTTCTGCCATGAGCTCACAGCTGCTCGCTGGTCTTCAGAATGTGAAACAAAGAAATAGCGGTTTATAAACATAGTACTGTAATAATATCCATGTATATTTACTGAAACGCATCCTGTACTGTACCTTACTGTCAATAGATGGTTTATCAGATTGTTAGCTGTGCTTTTATGTAATGATAAAATAAGAAGAAGAATAAAGTTCTTATATGCGCAATCGCTCTTATATGCGCTCACCAGACGCGCGTCCTATCCTCTCCACGGCGCCGTTGAACGTTCTACATCATCTTTAGCTTGATTTACTGTCAAATATCGATCTTATCCGTGCCACCGAAGTGTTAGCCTTCCAGTGCACATTATCGCCTTCAAAACAGTTACAAAAGAACTACATGACCCACGCTCAGACCAGCTGAGCGCTGAACCGGATCCTTTCTGTGTCCATCCTGCCTATAGTGACCCAGAGGTGTCAAATTCCACGGCTTTGAGTGGGGGAGACCTCTGAGGGGCATTTAATCTGACCAAATGTCACCCACTGAGCAGCCCAGACCACATCAGATCTGTAAAACATAAGAAGCGAGTGCAGGAGGTGATATGATTTCAAGAGCGCGCGTTTGACAAAAGAGCGTCTTTTTCCCACAGGCGCGCTCCATACAAAACAGTGGATTTCTCACCAATGCCAGCACATAGAAACGTGAAAATGGTCTCGTTTGAAAGAAGATATCCTAATCTAAAAGATAATATAGAGTTTTAGGCTGTTTGCGGCTGACTGAAGCAATCGTGCGAATAGGAATGTGACGCATCTACATGTTACGTCAGAGGTGTCAAATTTCACATTGCGATTCTATTGAAGATCGTTCGATCTGTGATTGTCACACAATGAAATAAACTACACAGTCAAATTCCTGAGAATGAGAGCTTTCTTGTGATATATGACTTGACTGTTTTGTGAAAAATATAAAAAATACACATTCTTCTTAATAATTCTTTGCAATCATTAGGCGGAAATTTGTGTGTGGGACGAATACATTTCTAAGCTTCATTTTACTGCTTTATTTATCATAAAACCAAAAGTAAAGAAGACACTCTAAGCTTTCAAATGATATCATATATGGGCTGATACCATATAAGGAAGGCTTTGCAAATGAAGCACAAAATTTTTTACGCAGAGTTTAAGTAGTTAAAATGTCTTCTTTTTCCCCGACACGTTCATAATCACTTTGCCGGTGCTTTGAGGCAATTGCTTTATTCGCGAGCCGGAGCATGGAGTAAGCTCGCCTGCCTATATATTAAAGTACAGTTAATATATTATTATATTAATCAATTCAATATAACGTGCAACTAGATGACTAGAAAAATCTTTAGTAGAGGGCAGGCCTACTTAGCACAAGGAAGCGCTTCATTTTTAAAATAAAATGCTATAATGACATTACGAAAAGTGCAACAGCTGCAAATCACGTCGTTATTGTACTGCACGAGTTATGAGTAATCCGTAAGGAGTCAAACATTTATTAATTAGAATTTTAGATTATGAAGAATGATTTGTTGATCTTGTTTTCCCTTTAATACATACCTTCCGCAATATATTTTTCAATTACTTTCAGAAAGTGGTAGGGACAATATCGACCCTGGCAAAAAGTGGTGGGGACATGACCCACCCGTCCCACCCGCAAATTACGCCTATGAGCTACGCTACTTTTTCTCTATGTGGCATTGAGCTCTGGTTAAATGGGGAGGGGCGGAGGAACTGTGCATATATTTAAGGGGGATTAGCACGGACTGATTTAAGTGATGCACCAAACTCATGCGGTGAAGACGCCACATAAATACGGCGCTGGGAATGAATTGGGTGAGTAATATGTGTGTATATATAGTCATTGTACGGGGGTTTTCAAGTAATAAAGGGAATGGTGTGCAGTGGTTTTAAGAAATATGTATTTGTAGATCGTAAGCGCTCCCGAGAACCCCGGTAACCAGAGCAGCCTGGGTGTAAAATGGGTGTTTTAAAGGTATGATGTGTTTGTTTATTGAAGGGTTTAAATTATTTTTGTATGATTATGTGAATTTAAGTGATGTATGTGAATTGATTTATTTTTGTTTGTTTGTAATAGATTCCCTCGGTTTTGATTTAATTTGTCCTAATTTTTGGTTGAATAATTGGGTTATTCAGAATTGATTTGTTCTTGAGTTGTTTGGTTTTTTTCTTTAAGAGATTGCTGTTTGTGTCATGCCTTCCTGAGGAAGGCGGATGTTTAAACTAGATTTTAGAGCCTTTGTATCAATAAAAGGAGTATTTATTAGGACATTTGTGGTTCCTGGTGATTAATGAAAGCACCCACACAACAGAATTTTGGCGACGAGGATGGGAACCCTAATTTAGGTGTACTTCCCTTTTCTTTCTTTTTTTGTTGTTTTTTTTTTTGAGGACAAATTAAATCAAAACCTTGGTGAAGACGGAGGCGATTGTCAAATAAAGGCCAAGGACTACGGCACAGAGGATCATAATGGAGGAGCTCCAGGATCAGCTGGCAGATCTAAAGAGGAGACTAGCGCGGGAGAAGGAAGAGAAAGATAGACTGGCTATTGAGAATGAGAAACTGTTAAGGGGTGCTGTAATGGACAGTGGGACTGTGCGGCAAGGAGGAAGCACAACAAAGGTAGAGGTGGTTTATGTTCCCAGAGAGAAGAGATGTAAAGTTTATACTGGTAAAGCTTCAAGTGTACCTCTGAGTGATTGGATTGAGGACCTGAAAAGTGTGCTCAAGGCCCGTAACTTTACACCAGATCAGGCAGTTGATTACATTTGGGAACATCTAGAGGGTGAGGCAAAACAGGAAATTAAGTATAGATCTAAGGAAACACGGTCCAGGCCAGAGGGAATTTTTGAAGCTTTGCTTGAAGTATTTGGAAGTGCTCAATCATTTACTGCATTACAGAGACAGTTTTTTGAAAGGCAACAAGGGAAAACTGAAACTCTAATTGAGTTCTCACATGCATTAATGGCTTTGTTAAAAGAACTAAAAAGCTGTAACCCAAAAGGTGTGTCGGCGGAGGATGTAATGCTTAGGGATCAGTTTCCAGAGAACGTGAGAAGTAAGGAACTGTGTAGAGAGCTAAAAAGAATGATTAGACAGAAACCAAGTTTAACATTCCTTGATGTCCGCAAAGAAGCTGTTGAGTGGGCTACTGACGGGGTGAGGGTTTCTGAAACCTCGTTTGGGTCTGAGAACTTCAGTACTATAGATAGTGAAGCAGTGATTGCAAAACAGAGCACTGATCCAATGTTAGTAGAGCTGTTTGGTATGGTGAAAAGTCAACAAAAGCAATTAAGTGATTTAACTGAGAAAATGTCCAAATTGCAAGTATTTAATAGGCAACAGCAGGGAGTGCCACGAAGATTGTATTCCTTTGATCCCTCAGGACAGCCTATTTGTTTCAAGTGTCAGAAAGTGGGACATATTGGGCGTTATTGTAGTGAGATTGTGAACCCCAGTCAAGTATGGGGGCAGCAGAGACACCTTGCAGATGATGTATCCAATCCCCAAGCCCAAAAGTCTGGCCCGTTAAACTAACACCCTTTGCTGTGGAGAGCCACACAGTAAGCGAGGGGTCACCTGGCTCTATGGTTCAAGGAACTAGCCCAGAAATCTATAAACAATTGGTGGGTCAATGTCCAGTCACTGTTGTGAAGATGGGGGGTGTTGAAATAAATAGTTTGATTGACACTGGCTCTATGGTTTCCATGATAACTGAGAGTTGTTTTAAACAGCACATTGTTGGAAAGGATGTAGACATATTGAAGGATTGTGGTTGGCTGGTGTTAAAAGCAGCAAATGGCCTTGAGATCCCATATGTGGGTTATCTGGAACTAGATATTAATATCCTTGACCAAATTCTTCCAAAACAGGGGGTGTTGGTGGTGAAAGACACATTTGATACAGAGACAAGGGAAAGGAAGAAACCGGTTCCTGGGTTAATTGGTATGAATGTAATTCAAAATTGTCATGAGCTTTTGAAGCAACAATTTGGGTCTCAATATTCGAAAAGTCCTATGATGCAGCAATGTGAAGCTTCTTTGAAACAGGCATTGGAAATCTGTCAATTGTACGATACACAAAATCAGTCTTTTGTAAAACTGTTGGCCCAAAGTCCAGTCAAGGTGCCAGCAGGTACGCTTCAATTGGTTTGTGCAGTGAGTGGGTACACTAGACTCATGCCAAAGGAGTCTTTGCTTTTAGAGCCTCTGACAGAGAGTGAGGGGAGCTTACCTGCAGACCTTTTAATGATAGGTTCAATAGTGTCCCCAGAAAAAGGACAATTGTTGGTCCCAATTATGAATTTGGGGACTAGGGATGTTATTTTGTACCCACATGTTCGACTAGCATCTGTTCATAGGGCTGAAGTGGTGGTCAGTGGAGGGGATCTTGATATTCAGTTTACCCCGGTACAGGAAGAACAAAGTTGTACGGTTTTTATTGAGCAGAGTAATGTGTCACAGTCAGGGGTAACAGCTGCTCAACAAGTTCAGGCACTTGATTTTCCTCTGTTGAGTGCGGAGCATGAAGGGAAGGCCAGGAGGTTACTGAATAAATATGCTTCTGTGTTTGTTGAAGGAAGTGGGGATTTGGGCTATACTGATTTGATTGAACATCAGATCCTAGTGGTAGATGAGGCTCCAGTTTGTCAAAGGTATAGAAGGTTGCCCCCTACTCAATATGAGGAGGTTAAAGCTCACATTAAATTACTTTTAGAGCAAAAGGTAATTAGGGAAAGTTGCAGCCCATATTCCTCACCGATTGTGATTGTAAAGAAGAAAGATGGATCAATTCGGATGTGTGTGGATTATAGGCAGTTAAATGCGAAAACAAGAAGAGATTCATATCCACTGCCTAGAATCGAAGAATCCTTAGATGCGTTGAGTGGAGCGTGTTGGTTTTCCACCTTGGACCTGGCAAGTGGATACAATCAAGTGGCAGTGGCAGAAAAGGATAAACAAAAGACTGCTTTTTGTACGCCGTTTGGCCTGTTTGAATATAATCGTTTACCATATGGTTTGTCCAATGGGCCAAGTACTTTCCAACGTCTGATGGAACGCATATTCAGTGATGAAAGTTTTCAGTCAGTGCTCTTGTATTTGGACGATGTGATTGTGTTTTCATCAACAGTAGAGCAACACCTGGAGAGATTGGAGAAAGTTTTGCAACGATTTCAGCATCATGGTCTCAAAGTTAAGCTCAGTAAATGCTGTTTTTTCCAACAAGAGGTACGTTATCTGGGTCATGTCATTACTGGTGAAGGGGTGGCGACAGACCCTGAGAAGATTCAAGCAGTAGCAGAATGGGCAAAACCTCAGACCGCAAAAGAGCTTAGATCTTTTTTGGGATTTGCAAGCTATTATAGACGTTTTGTGCAAGGATTCGCTAGGATTGCAGCACCATTACATCAGCTGGCTGCTGTTGGGGAAATGCCACCGGGTAAGAAGCAAAAGAAAAGAGTATATTTGACTGGTGAAAAATTCAGACAGAGGTGGGATGACAAATGTGAAGAAGCTTTCCAAACACTGAAACGGAAATTAACATCTGCTCCTGTGTTAGCTTATGCCGACTTCAGTAAGCCTTTTTTTCTTGAAATAGATGCCAGCCATACAGGACTTGGAGCGGTGCTCTCCCAGGACGTTGGAGGTAAGCGGAGGCCAGTGGCCTATGCTAGCAGAGGTTTGAGGGAGTCCGAACGTAATATGGACAATTATAGTACAATGAAGCTGGAGTTTCTTGCCCTGAAATGGGCAGTAACTGAGAAATTTCGGGACTATTTAATTGGGAATAAGTTTACAGTGTTTACAGATAATAACCCTTTGAATCATTTGAAGACTGCCAAATTGGGGGCTGTGGAGCAGCGATGGGCTTCGCAATTGGCCATGTTCGATTTTGAAATTTTGTACCGTCCTGGGAAGAAGAATGGAAATGCCGATGCCTTGTCCCGTCAAAAGTCAGCAGGAGCACGACAGTTGGCAGTGTCAGAGAGAGTTACCCCCACATTCAGGGGTGGTGGTGGACTTAAGGAGGGAGACAAGGGGAGTATTTTGCCACAATCGGTAACTACAGTGGATGTGGTTTCTGTTTTCCCTGAATTTCAGGCACAGGATCTGCAGAGCTGGCAAGAACAGGATCCTGTTATTTCCCGGTTGAAGTTTTACTGGAGTAAGGGGGAAGGGCCAGGTAAGAAAGAGAGAAAAGAGGAGTCAAAAGATGTACTGGAGCTGTTAAGACAGTGGGATAAAGTGGAAGATCATGAAGGCATCTTTTATAGAGTCATTGCAGATGCTGGAGGGGGCTGGGTAAAACAGCTCCTCTTACCCCAAGTCTTAAAGCAGGAAGTTCTTGGTCAGCTGCATGACCATCAAGGTCATCAGGGGATTGACCGGACATTTAAGCTTGTACGTCAACGCTTCTATTGGCCCGGAATGTACCAGGATGTTCAGGATTTCTGCAAACATTGTCTTCGCTGTATTGTGTCTAAGGATGTTCAGCCTAAAGTAAAAACGGTGATGAATAGCATTCAAGCATCTAAACCTTTGGAGGTGGTGGCATTGGACTTTACATTGCTGGAACGTTCCCAGAGGGGAAGAGAAAATGTGCTGGTTATAACAGATGTATTTTCGAAATTTACAGTAGCCGTACCTACAGCTGATCAGAGGGCCATAACAGTGGCAAAGGTGCTGGTCAAGGAGTGGATTCATCGATACGGAGTTCCAGCCCGGATTCATTCTGACCAAGGACGATGCTTTGAGGCTGAAGTTGTGCAGCAGTTGTGTAGAATGTATGGCATACAGAAGAGCCGAACAACAGCGTTTCACCCCCAAGGTAACGGGCAGTGTGAACGTTTTAATAGAACTTTACATGATCTCCTCAGGGCCCTTCCTTCCGAAAAGAAAAAGAGATGGGATGAGTACTTGCATGAGGTATTGTTTGCATATAATACTACTGAAAATGCTACGACTGGATTTTCGCTGTTCTTTTTAATGTTTGGCAGGAGCCCCGATCTCCCAATTGACCATTTGTTGAGGGGTGGTACAGGGCAAAAGAGAGGAGGAGGTATGGTGGAGACCTGGGTGATCGAACATCAGCACAAACTGCAACAGGCTTATAGGCTGACACAGAGACGGTTGCAGAGTATGGCCAGGCAGAGACCAAGACAACAAGGGGTAATCCAAGATGCCAGCTTGAATCCAGGGGATTTGGTCTACCTGCGTAATCGCAGAGTGAGAGGAAGAAATAAAATCCAGGATGTTTGGGAGGATTTGCCTCACTGTGTGTTGGAAAGATTGGACCCGGACAAGGCAGTGTATAAGGTAGTTCCAGTGGATCAATCTCGTCCACCAAAGAATGTGCATCGTTTGGAGCTACGCCGGTGTGGACCCCTGCAGAAGGAGCCTGTATTGTCAAGGGAGCATCAAGGGACAGACTCAAGTACAAGCATGGTACCATCTGAGTCTGAGGAGGATTGGGAGGAGCTTCGGGTGGTGGTACAAGAGAATCTGTCTTTAGGGGTTGAAAGGAGTGTAGAAGAAGTATCTTCCGGAGATGACGAGAAATTAATAACCACGGAGACAGACTCTACTGTTCGACGCTCCCAGAGGGCCACAGCGGGACAGCATAGTAATCCCTTTAGAGAGCCACGATCGGTGCAGGGTATGGAAGCTGCAGCAATCCCCACAGGGTTTAATGATGGCTTAAGACCCCCTTCTAGCGAAGTTGAAGCAATGGAGACAGTCTTAGATCTTTTGCTGCAAGTGATGCATGAATTAAAAAGAGTGAGAGGTGGTTAATGGTGGTTTTTAAGGATTTTGTAGGAAATGTATATGGTGAATCATCGGGACGATGATTTGACAAGTGGGGGGTGGATGTGGCATTGAGCTCTGGTTAAATGGGGAAGGGCGGAGGAACTGTGCATATATTTAAGGGGGATTAGCACGGACTGATTTAAGTGATGCACCAAACTCATGCGGTGAAGACGCCACATAAATACGGCGCTGGGAATGAATTGGGTGAGTAATATGTGTGTATATATAGTCATTGTACGGGGGTTTTCAAGTAATAAAGGGAATGGTGTGCAGTGGTTTTAAGAAATATGTATTTGTAGATCGTAAGCGCTCCTGAGAACCCCGGTAACCAGAGCAGCCTGGGTGTAAAATGGGTGTTTTAAAGGTATGATGTGTTTGTTTATTGAAGGGTTTAAATTATTTTTGTATGATTATGTGAATTTAAGTGATGTATGTGAATTGATTTATTTTTGTTTGTTTGTAATAGATTGCCTCGGTTTTGATTTAATTTGTCCTAATTTTTGGTTGAATAATTGGGTTATTCAGAATTGATTTGTTCTTGAGTTGTTTGGTTTTTTTCTTTAAGAGATTGCTGTTTGTGTCATGCCTTCCTGAGGAAGGCGGATGTTTAAACTAGATTTTAGAGCCTTTGTATCAATAAAAGGAGTATTTATTAGGACCTTTGTGGTTCCTGGTGATTAATGAAAGCACCCACACAACATCTAGTTCCTTCTCTGTGATTGGCATCCCGTGGTAACTAGGAATTAGACAAGCTTCAGTCTGGATCCAGCCTTTATAAAGACTTGAGATAACCAAACACTTGAGAAGAGATGATGCCAACCCCTCTGAAGACCTCAGATGATGCCATCCCTCAGACAACATACAAAACTACCAAATTTTGCTATTAGTTTGATTGCAACTTACAATCATTGCTGTTAATAGTGTTCACTCACCATCTGTTTAATAACATGACATTAACTAACTTCTTGATTTTTACCATACATTTCAGCCATATGAAGATCAGCTTTAGATAATCACCACTGATAAGCTATTACTAAAAATAATGTAGAAACTTTAAATTTCTGTAAAGCTGCTTTGCAACGATTTGCTTCATGAAAAGCGCTACACACACACACACACACACACACAAAAACAGTTAACCAAATCAGTCCCAACAACTCTAAGTAGAGCTTCTCTCCTTGCCCCTCTGTCTGCTCTTTTGTCACGAACTTCCTGTGAGAGGGCACTAATTAATGAGCAAGGAATGCAGATTGTAAGAAGTCTACACGCATCTGCATCTGACACACTATAAACATCCACTACCTTTTCCAGTCTTGACAAGAACTCTACAGTATCCATGTTATCAGGGTCAAAAGTACCCACTGCTGTAACAAGACTTTGAATGTCCATGAAAGACAGCTGTCTAGCAGCTTGGCCATTTTCAGTTCATTGATCAATAACCCTCTCATTTCTATTTCCATTTCCAATCTGTCTTGTTCTCACTGGTGCTATTAGGTACCTCACAGAATCATCTTAAGAATTATGTCGTAGACTAAAGGCTTCCTTACAGTTATTTTTGCAATATTCAGAATTGGATTGGGGATGTTCCAACTGTGTAATTGTCACTTCATACAAACATCTAAATGTTTTAGACTTTGAAATTTCTTGTCTCAATTTTTAACTATCTGTTCCTTCAAAATGATCTCTTCAGCCTTGCAATTTCTCAATGACTTGAGAATTTTGCAACTTGTTTTCATTTTTCATTTCCTCTAATTTTTCTTAGTAACCTTGTATGAGGCAAAATGCTTGAAATGCATTAGCAACTTTTCCCTCTTTGTTTTTAGGCATTTTGGGACAATTTTTGAATTGAGACATAGCCCACTCGTAGGGGTCATCTGCCTTCTCTATCCCATCAAACTTTCACACTGAGCCATGTTTAGCGATGCATTTAACAATCACTTCTTCCATTTTTCAAATCTTATTAAATTGTCTTCAGCAATTCAATAGGATTTATTCCTTCACTGACTGAACATTATATAGTTACTTTAATAAAACAGCCACAATTTGTCTGGCTTCTAAACAAAATTTTTCACTGCTTCATACATTGCTACACTCCGTCGGGCCTTACACTTCACTACCCTAAACTGTCCAGGAACCTGACGGAGCACGCCCATTGCACATGGCACCCCAGCCCGTAGCAGAGGCATCTGTTGACACAACAACATGTCTGGACACTGGTTCTAGGGGAACGCCAGCCCGTAGAAACGCGAGGTCCAACCACGGGGTGAAGGTTCGGAGGAAGCACCAGAACGGTTTCGGGCAGTTAAAGGTGCCTTCCATGAACTGGTCACTTCCTGGTGCACTTCCGGGAAGAAAGGAACCAGCGGGGGGTGCTGGCGATCAGCACGAGCAGCCCCCAGGAACCAATCATCCAGCCTTGAGCGCACAGGACAGGGTGGAGGATTCCACTCAAGCCCAATGCTCTCAGCTGCCCGGGAAAGCACGGCCGTCAACTCGGGATCAAACTCGGGCAACGCTGGCACTACCGAGGGAGGCAACGCAGCCGAATCCTCATCTCCCGAGGACTCAAGCCCACCTTGTGATGTGCCGATTGACATTAGGTCTTCCTCCCGAGTCCTGAATGAGATGTCAGGAGCCCGAGAGGGTCCAGCAAACTCATCTGGAAACTCAACCGGCTGCGGCGTTTGTGAGGGGGGTGTGGCCTGAGGAGGCTGGCTCGTCGGGGAAGCCCACACGGTAACCCTCAGATCATACTGGCTACCAGCCGAAGTGGCCCTCTTACGAGAAGAGGAGCTAGAATGGGGTGTGGCAGAGGGGTGTGCCGAGTTTTTCATGTCCCCGCAATGAGAACATGAGTCATCCACGAACGCAGTCTCAGCGTGCTGAAAGCCCAGACACGTGATACAGCGATCGTGGCCATCATGAGGAGCCATATATCGACCGCACCCAGAAACACACGGGCGGAATGACATCTTTAAAAAGATGCAAACACAACCCAAACTATTTTAGTAGCTCTTTCAGTGCTGCTGAAGTGCCCAGGTGAACGCGGGAGCTGAAGGCAGGAAGCTCTAGACAAAGCGCTGAATCGCGCCGTCACACCAACACCAGCTGACTTGCTTTGTAAACACTCCGGTGAAACCAGCAGGAGATGTGCTAGGCCCCGAAGTGAAAGCTTGAATGCGAGTTGCTTGCGCTGCTTAATATATACCCACACAGCGGGGCGGAGCTCGCAATGCAAATCCCACAGACCAAGGTACACTGTGTACCATTGGCTCGTTTTGTTACCACTCGAAGGCGAGACCCCATTCGTCAGTCTCTTGCAAACGTAACTTCGAACGTGACCGACTGAAAGGGAACAATGATTCCAATAAAACTAGTACCTTGGTCTCAACAGTCGGAATGAACCCTGAACATCCTAAACTCAAACCTTGTATACAGTTACTTAATGGGGTCATATTGTGCTTTTTCACTTTTTGAATTTTAGTCAAGTGTGTATGTAGTGTTTAGTAGTGTGTATGTTTGGGCATAAAAAAGATCTACAAAGTTACAAATCTCAAAGTCCACTCCAAAGGGAGATATTTTATTTAAAAAAAATCTCTTTCCAAGAACTACAACGAACGGCTCGTTTGGACTACAGCATTGTATTCCCGGGTTTTGTGATGTCACAATATACTATCATTAAAATAATTCCATCCTACGGAAATCTCGAATGGTTAGGGGGTGGGGAGGGGCGAAGTCTCGCTTGGTTGAGTGCAAGACGTTGATGAAGAAGTGCTTCTGTAGCATCAAGTTTTCGCAAGTTATTACATATTATATAATTATGTATGTAAATATGTATGTTAAATTTATGAAAACATTTTTATAATAAATTGCTGACAGTGATGTAATCTGTAGAATTGACACTTCAATTATGAGACTACAGTGAGTGCGAGTGTTTTTATATCACTGTATTTCTAAAGGAAACTGAATGTTTTCTGAAAATTGAATGTCATTTTCATTTCATCTTGCATGTAATGTCTGATAGAACAGCGTTTGTGAGCGGAGTGCTGCATTGTGTACAGCAGTTACTGGGGAAACCTCAATCTCTACTCCTCCAACAGTGCCACCTGCTGGCAGAGAATAAATTTGCATATATATGTCACCTCAAATACAGTCTAACACTGGACTATGGTATAAATAAACTTAACTGTATAACAGTTTTACTCCGATTCATTTTATAATGTTAGAATTAAAGAACAATATGCACATATGGACTTGTACATAGTAAATGCAGTTATTTTTAAGTGGGTGTTAACATCCTATCTAAAACGTGTTTTAGCCTCCCCCCCCCAAAAAAAACAACAAGAACAACAACAATAACGTTATCACTATAATATGTCTTGCAATACCTGTGCGTGCACAGATTCTGCGGGTTCCTCTTTTTCAATAATCTCGTGGTCTGAATCAGGCTCAAATTGATATGGCAATATTGATGAAATCTTTAAAGGGATAGTTCACCCAAAAATGAAATGTGATGTCAAAGAAGATGCCTCACGCGCTCAGTACAGTTCAGACAGTTCAGGCATTGCAGTGCATCAGAGGTAAAAAAAACGATATAAATACTGTTCAGTTTCTTGCACAGACTGATCGTTTTGTGTCTTTACACATCAATGTATCGTCATGAGCCACGGGGTTTAATTTGGATTTGTTTGTGTTTTTTTTTTGTTTTTTTTTTAGTTTTATTGTATGTTTTAGCCATGATTTCCATTCACCTACATTATAAGACTGACAGACTGCAACGGTTTGAGTTAAAAATCTTTTTAAAAATCACCGTCTTAGCTGTTCGCCAATCACAACGCACTAAGACAATGAAGAAGATTTTTATTGGTCAGAATATGAACTAATGAAGTATAATCAATGTGAATCTAGCCATTTATGAATCAAGTTATTCTACTATTATAATCATGTATTTGCCTGTGTATGTAAATGTCTGCATGAGAATGGAAGGTGCAGAGAGTGCAGGGGTATAGTATATGGTGTAGCTGCACACCCTATTTTGACATTAGACAAAATATATGATGAGACCTCCTTGGTGCAGACATTACAAAAATACAGTATATGGTAAAGTTGCATGTCCTGTTTTGACATAAGACAAAATATATGATTAGGCCTCCTCGTTTCACTTAAAATAAATTCTACATCCTAAAAGCAGGATGGAGACACAGCCAAAAAAGGTAAAAGAGTTGATAAACAGAACCATATGTATGAAATGTATTGAACATGGGCACAAGCACAGTCAAGTCAAGTCAAGTCACCTTTATTTATATAGCGCTTTATACAAAAAAAGATTGTGTCAAAGCAACTGAACAACATTAATTAGGAAAACAGTGAGTCAGTAATGCAAAATGACAGTTAAAGGCAGTTCATCATTGAATTCAGTGATGTCATCATTCAGCTCAGTTCAGTTTAAATAGTATCTGTGCAATCATTTGCAATCAAGTCAACAATATCACTGTAAATGAAGTGTCCCCAACTAAGCAAGCCAGAGGCGACAGCGGCAAGGAACCAAAACTCCATCGGTGACAGAATGGAGAAAAAACCTTGGGAGAAACCAGGCTCAGTCGGGGGGCTAGTTCTCCTCTGGCCAGACGAAACCGTATAAAACAGTACCGACACAGACTCGACAGACTGTTCTGCAGAGCTTTCTCAGTTTAATTGTCTCTTGAGAATAAAATCTAAATTCTGGCATCGAAACCCCAAGACTTTGAGAGTGATTCTTCATAGACATGGCAGAAGCCACCACAACCGCTAAACAATCACATCACATTTCGTTTTCCGGAAGGCGGGTCTCCATTAAACCCGGAACTAATCAAGCTGTTTGTGCAAGGCTGGTAAGAAAGGTATTGTAATAATGTAAATTATGTGAAAAATAATGTGTTTTACGAACCACCAAGCATGAGAGCATGTTCTAGTACACCCCCAAAATAAAATCAAGACTTTGTAAAAGAACATAATAGGACCCCTTTAATGTAAATGAAGTTGCTCCTGTCATAACAGCTGTGATATGTATGTTAATGAAGTTCTGACACCTAATTGCCTGAGATAGTTCTCGGTGTCCCACACAGTTGGTCACCATTTGCTCAAGATGGAATCATACCAAATGGTCTAGAATTTGACTTTAATGGTTCCACATGCAGTCTCCATGATTTTGCAAGAGCAGAGAACGTCACATTTGTCTACAGCCCGATGGCTGAGGTATCATATGATTTTGTTGGACATGCCAAACATAACTGTGAAACGATGCACAACTTTGAATCCTGCCACCCTTCTGCCCACACAGGAGGATGGCGAGGAACATCACTGTTGTCTGTCAGTGCTCGAACAGGTGTGCACACCACGTCCAGACCTTTTAGACATACCGCTTGATAATTGTGACAATGTCCTGTTTGTGGATGGGTCTGCCTCGAAAGATCCACAATCAGGGCAGAATAAAGTGGGTTATGCTGTAACGACTAAATTTGAAACTCTGAAGTCTGACAAATTACCATCACACTATTCTGCGCAGGCAGCGGAACTGGTCGCATTGACCGAAGCGTGTAAACTGGTGTCAGATAAATGTGTGACAATATACACAGACTCGCTTTCGGGATCACGCATGACTTTGGTGGTTTGTGGAAGCACAGTAAATTCTTGCAATCAGATGGGAGGCCGATACTAAACGCGTCTCTGGTATCGGACCTGCTCAAGGCTATTCTGTTGCCAGACAAAATTGCGATTTGTAAGTGTGCAGCGCATACTAATGATACAAGTTTCACTTCAACAGGAAATGCCAGAGCTGATATGGCTGTGAAAGCAGCAACAGTGGATCAGACTAAAGATAATAGTAAAAGCGCCACTTGCGCACAAGTTGACATTAATCTTGACATTTCTCCTTGTTTACAGAGCATGCAGTCTTTTTCCACAGGAGCTGAGAAAAACAACTGGAAGGCATCAGGCTGCAGCCTTGTTGATAGCATGTGGAGATCCATTGTTGAAACGCCCTGTTTACCCAAACATTTCTTTCAACATTATGCTAAGCTGACACATGGGTTAGACCATGTATCAAAAGGGTGAATGATTGCACAGATTAAAGAATTGTGGTTTACCAAGAGCGTCACAATATTCGCTGAGAATTTTTGCAAAAGATGTGTTATCTGTAATACACACAATGTGGCACGAGGCGTCAAAAGGCAGCTGGTATCCCAACCAGCCCCAGAAGGGCCGTTTGAGTACTTAATTATTGATTTCATTGAATTAACCCCTTGTGGGAAACAGAAATATTGTTTAGTGATGGTTGACATGTGGTCCAAATGGGTTGAGGCCTTCCCAACATTGAAACAAGATGCGGCAGCAGAAGCAAAGGCTCTGCTAACAGAGATTGTTCCGAGATGGGGAATTCCAAGAAAAATCAGTTCTGACAATGGAACACATTTTGTCAATGAGGCAATAAAATGGGTGGATCAGTTCTTAGGAATTGATATGAGAACACATTGCGTCTATCACGCCGCCAGCGGAGTTGCTATTGAACGGGAAAATCAGACGGTAAAGAACAAATTGGCAAAGTGTTGTGAGGAAACTGGACTCTCATGGGTGAAAGCACTCCAAACCGTGTTAATGTACATGAGAATGAGAAAGAGAGTCAAAACAAATTTGAGCCCATTCGAAATTTTCTTTGGTAGACCACCATTCATGGGAATAGAGGAGGGAAAATGCAGTCTTCCATCAACGGATGTGTGTGAAAATGAAATGTTGAATTACTGCAAAGAAATGTCTTGTCTGTTATCCAACATTTCTGTGCAGGTGAAAGCTGCCCAGAGGAAGGTTGCTGAGACTTTTCTGCATAAGATCAGGCCGGGGGATTACGTGGTAATTTGTGACCTGAGGAGGAAGAACTGGAGGGCGAAACGGTGGCGAGGGCCATTCCAAGTTTTGCTGATAACACACACGGCGGTGAAGGTCTTATAGAGAGCTACGTGGGTGCACGCCAGCCACTGCAGGAGAGTTCCGCCCATATCGGAAGGGCAACAGGAGGAGGAGCCTCAGCAACAACAACAACAAGTTCAACAATAAGCCCCAAGATCGAGCCCAAACACCAAGTGCGAGAGCAAGGTCACTCAGGAGGAGTGATAAGGCCGGTGTGCAGAGTAAAGCCATTTGTGCAGCCACAACCAGAGACATTGATCATTGCAAAGAGGTACAAACTGCCAAACCTTACAGATTTACTGGCAGCAGATCCCTATATTCTAGCAACAGTGACGAGCGGAGCAAAATACGAGCTGCCGGGAGGAAACTGGGAAAAGAAGACAGTTACTGTGGATCAACAAAAGCTGATAAGACTCTGAGTGTGCTAAAGACCAAATTATCTAACACAATGCATCATATTCTGCTGCAATCAATAGACAAGATGGATCGTTCAAGACCGTGGTACCCATTCAAACTGCCAGGAATGTGTGGACTTTGTAAGACTACATTCATTTTGACTTTGATATCAGTGACTATTTGTTTGATAATTTTGTGCTTCATTAAGGGCTTGAAAGTATGGTCTGCGGAAAAACACACCAACTGGACTGAAACATCCGTGCTAAGCAGCATCATCAGACAACGTACAAAAAGAGACACATTCACGGAAGTGGAGCCGGTGAGAGGACTGTACGAAAACACCATCACGATAGAGGAGGGATCAAGTGTGACTTTCAAGTACAACCCATTCCAGGAGAACTGTCTCGGGTGCGATGGACATACTGAGGAGTACGCACCTTTCTACATCTGCGAAAGCCCATGTAAATGGACCCACGTGAAAGCATACGCTTATAACTACAAGTCAGGATACGATGAAAGATTTCAGGTGCACGCTGAAGACAAACTGAGTAACAACAGGTACGGGATGAGAGTGGAACTGAAACATGCAACACGTGCTGACCAAGGCAGGTATTACTGTGCCCTGGACTTGACTGGGACTGACTGGTATGAGACAACAGACATTATGGTAGTCAAGGCAGCCAGACCATGGACAGCAACGACGATGACACCTTTCTTGTCACCTGTGTCACCTGAGGTCGAACAGGCTACTGAAGAGGAACTGGCCTGGATGGGGGACGGAGACACAAGCAAAGGTCAGATAAATCCTGAAGTACAGAAAACCATGATTAAAATCCAAGGGGAACAAAGCCTGCGCGCTGGCAATGCTGCAGAAAGAGGAACTGGAGATCAAAACGAGCTGCTGGATGTGTCTGCAAATGTCTCATGCCTGGAAAGCTGTCCCTCTGATGGCAGCAACAGTCAACGAAACTAAGTGTCTTATTCCTCAACAAATGACTGATGTGCTAAAAACTGTTGTGGACCTGGAGGAAGGAAGGACACCAACAAAACAACGTGCTGATGACTGTGACCACATACAGCAATGCTACAACACTGATATAGCAATTCCACCTTTGAGGGTCTCTTTAAGGAAAATAAACTTCTTTCCTTAAATATAATTTGATTCCTTGTCTCTTACACTGTGATGCTATTTGTTAATAATTGTTTTTGCCACAACATACTCCCTTTACAGATGCTTTTCTTCTTCTTTCCATTTAATCAGAACTGGTTTATCTGGATGAGCTGCAGTTTCATATTTCTTTATCAAGGAACAAGGAAGAAAGCAGTAAAGGTTGAAACATACCGCCTTCGTTGCAGCAGATAACTTTCACTTTGACGATTTAGAGAGATGACCATAACCTACTGAACATGGATCTGCTTTTGTTCATGTTTGTGACTGTAATTCCAGTTATATCCGACGGTATGTACATTGCTTTCTTTCTTAATTCTGAAGGAAAGGGACATTGTTAATTATGTGCCATTTAAATCTCTCCAAACTTACAGTATCAGTTAAAGTTTTGGACAGATTTGACTAAATTTATTTTGCTCATGATCTTAAAAATCCTTTTTGCTGTAGAGGCTTCTGTTTAAACACTTGAAATGAGTTTGTGCCTAGATATGGATTCCTTTACAAAATATTTAATTAAAATTGAATTACTTGTATCTAATAGTAAAGAAGAAACATCGTCATTATGTGTCCTCTGTCAATAGAATCAAAATCAGGTTCATTCGCTAAGTGTGTGCGAACATACAAGGAATTTGTTGAGGTTTTTTAGGAGCTCTTGGTACAAATATACATACATGTATGACATGAGAACAGAAAGAACATTTAAATAAGACTAAGGAAAAAGCAAAAAATAAATAATAATAATAAATAGCGTAAAAAAACAAACACATTTTAACAATAGTGTTTAAAATCAATTATGTGTTATAATCAGTACCTATTAAGAGCACCTTTAGATGAATCTCTCCTGCTTTAATTGTCATGTTTAACATGATCTTGCTTTATGTTTTTAGCTTTCAGCCGTTTTGTAGGTTGATTTACTTGAGATGATGATAATTATGAGATTCGTACCTTCAGCTTTTATTCTGATCTCTCTCTCTCTCTCTCTCTCTCTCTCTCTCTCTCTCCCCCTCTCCATTTCAATTTTCAATTTCAATTTAGGTGATCTTTTTTGGCATGACACAAACTGTACATTTGTATTGCCAAAGCAGTTGAAGCTGGGCTGCTTACAAATAGTGCACATATGCATTAACAGAAAGAAAAATAATAATAGTAATAGTAGTAATACAAATATATAAAAAGTATTAAGCATGTAGTGCAAAATGAATTAGTGTATGTAAAAGTTAGAAGATAAAGATTCTCTCTCTCTCTATATATATGTGTGTGTGTGTAAGGAAGATTTTGGTGATAAGTGAAGCTGGTAATATTTGTTACTGTATTTTATTTTATTATTATATATATATATATATATATATATTTTTTTTTACAAAGTATAGTCTTCCATTTATTAAAATATTTTAAGTGAATGTGATTTTAACTGAATTTGAAGCCGAAATGTGATTTTAACCGAGGCCTCCTCTAGAAATACAAATACCCCAGTTTATTTGCCCAGTACTTCCTTTAGAGATGCTTTTCATTTTTTATAGGGATGTTTTTTCCAACTTAATCAGTTTGTCTGGATTAATTGCTGATTTATGGTCAAGTAAACATTTCAGTGGTAAAGTTTCAGCATGTCCGGATGCACCTGAATGATCTCTTTTAAAACTTCAGTTTGACTTAGACCCATTGTTTGAGGGGAGTTAGTCTCGTGTAGCCAGACCTTCAGACTGAAGGTGTGGAATTCATGGCAGCTTTCATTGGCCAAGGCCCACCCATGAGGCTGTTTGACCGACATGTCAAACATCCAATCACAGTTCATTTCGTTCATCGTCACATTTTGAGTCATGGAAATGTCACCACAATAACAGACCAGTGTGTAAAACTCTCGGACATATTTTAAAGATTCTATGTCACAAACTTTAAATATTTCACATACTTTTAAAAATCCAGCGTTTAGTTGATCCTGATAAGCGCTCGTCGTCACAGTTGTAAACTCAACAGCTTTCTACTTTCGTGAGGGGGTATGGCGCCACGGTATCTTTGTTTCCAGGCGGAACGTTAAAGAACGCGACACACACGTCTCACGAAAATCCTGTAAAATTCTACCAATCCCATGATGACTTCGACACTCCTGTTTCCACTTTTGTGTCCGATATGCATCAGATGTTTTGCCAACGGTCTGTGGGCGTGATGTCTGAGGCTGAGACTAGAGGGGAGAAGTCAAGACTATTGGCAATAAAAACTCCAATAAAGGGCGCCACCCTCTATGAGCCACACACACAAAATATTTATTCTTATTATAAATTATATTCATTGTAATTAATCTGAATCGCCAATTTCATGGGGAGCCCTCAGCTGAATTTTTTTTTTTTATTTGCTGATAAAGTTATAGCCATTCGTTCATCTTTTACTTCACAGTTCTCAGGTCTATCTTTGAACTCGCTGGCCAGTCCATTTTTTAATCATCATTTTCAACAGGTGTCTTTAATGGAACTCTGTGATCTTGTTAACAAAATTAAGACAACTACCTCCTCACTCGATGTTGTTTCCTCCGAGATTATAAAAGCAGACTTTCCTGTAATTAGCCCCAGTGTCCAAGTTTTGACTGATTCATCTTTGGCCACTGGAGTGATTCCAAACTGTTTTAAGCATGCAGTTATTCAGCCTTTGCTTAAGGAAAAGGTTTGGATGAAAGTAGATACTTCTTGATCTTACCCCTTTGATACTGTGGATCATATTGTTCTTATTTGGCGTTTAGAACATTTGTTTGGTATCATGGGTACAGTCTTATCTTAAAGACAGGTCCTTTTTTGTAAAGCTGGTAAGTTCTCTTCATCATCTGTTCCTATTATTAGTGGAGTACCTCAGGGCTCCATTCTATTATTTTTAACTTATATAAGTGTCTTCTGGTTGACATTATTAGGAAGTCAAATTTTTCATTCCATTTATATACTGAGAAGACACAGTTGTTCCTCCACTAAAAGTTGGCGATTCCATTCAACTATTGTTTGGAATATATCTCAGATATTAAGAAATTGTTAGCAAATAACTTTCTCCAACTTAATGACTTAATGTCAAATCAGAAATTATCAGTTTTGGTCCCCCAAAATTGATGTTGGGTCTCATTAATTATTGTGCTTCAATTTTATGGATGTTTTGCCCGCCAGGTCTACAAGCCAGTCACATGATTGAAAACCATGAATTGTAGCCTCTAAATTTGATAATGTTCAACAACATTGGTTTGAAGCACTGTCAGTGCTTTGTAAAATGTTTTTACCATGCCAGCTCAAGCCCCTGCCCATTTAATCGCCGGCGCAATAGTGCGTGAATACTGAATCAAGTTCTCTCTTCCTCTTATTTTTGTGTTTGGACAAACAAATACAGATAAAAATAAAGCTTCAAGCTGCAATTACGGGTCCAAGCACTCCAGCGGCAAATTAGGAGTTAAGCATGGCATGGAGCATCGGACCAAATGCAACGAATAATAAAAGCAATTTTAGGATGATTGTAATTGAAATGGCTGAAAAATCATAAATTCAACCTCTAGTAATGTGATTAAATGGCTTATCAATATTGACCAACAGGTGTTGCTGTAATTAAATCATCTTGGTGTGTTCTGTGTGAGGTGACAATGGCAGACACAAAGTTTGTTGTCATTATGTCAAAGCTTCGCAATATAAAGACTCAGACTCATTTTGGCACCATGTCTAAAATTTGTAACAGTGCTGTACGAAAACAGTTTTGTCAATCGACACGAAATGCATAACTTTTTTTCAGCACAGTCTGAAGATGATCTGACTCGATTTTGGTGAAAATCGGACCAACAGTTGAGGAGGAATTAGAAAAAGTAAGTTTTTTACATAAATCAAAATGGCGGAGAGGGAGTTCAGATTTCCTAAGTGAAAATTGGTATGTATGTTGTCAGCAGGACCCAAGGAATATTTTGAGACCAGTTTCATTACAATATCCTAATGCAATAAAAAGTTATTAGCATTTTTGGAAATTTCATAATTAAAGGTTAATGAATGGTTTATTACTCTTGGCCAATAGGTGGCACTGTTACCAAATTGATGTGCCATGGTCAGTGTGAGGTGACAATGGCACATACAAAGTTTGGTGTAAATATGTTAAACCTTTGCAGAAATACAGCCCTCAGATGCAGTTTGGCATTTTTCCAGCAAATTCGTTCATGCGCTAAACTAAAACGGTTTCGTGTATCGACACGAAATCCATAACTTTTTGTCAGCGTAGTCTGAAGATGATCCGACCCAAATTTGGTGAAAATCAGACCAACGATCTAGGAGGAGTTTGAAAAAGTAGGTTGTACACGTGAATCAAAATGGTGGACAGGAAGTTCAGCCAATATTGGTAAAATTGGTATCAGTGTTCTTGTCATGATCCAAGGAATCTATCAACATCAGTCTGATTACAATAGGTTAATGTAAGCAAAAGTTAATCGCATTTTTCTAAATTTCATTATAACTTTTGACCACAAGGTGGCACTGCCCACAATCTTTTTGAGTACCATAAGGGTATGGAGCCGAAGATTTTTGTAATTAGTTTCATAACGATACGCTAATGCGTTCATAAAATACAGCATTTTAGAACATAATTCAAAATGGCCAATGGCCAAAATTGCTGACATGGAACATGATGCACCGAATCAAAAGAGACCAGTTTTGTGATTTTTGGCTAAAGCATTCAGAAGTTATGAGCAAATATGCATTTTTCATATCTCCTGACCACAAGGGGGCACAGCGCCGAAACACTGCAGGTAGTCTCAGGTCATGCATGACAAGTTTGGTCTCAATAGGCTAAACCGTTGCTGAGATATAGCCTCACATCCACTTTTGCATGCTTTTTGTAGAATTCGTTCACGTGATATTTGGAAACGGTATGACTAATCAACTTGAATTCCATAACTTTTTGCCAGCTTGGTCTGAAAATGATCTGGTTCAATTTTTGTGACAATCGGTTCAACGGCCTAGGAGGAGTTCAAAAAAGTAGTTTTTACGAACAATTGAAAATAGCGAAAAAAATAAGGTAATGAGAGTAGAGGTGAGTGGAGTTTTGGGGAATGGAGTCCAGAAGAAAGGGAGATGGCGACCTCTATTGGTGTAAGGGAAAAACACAGGTCCCGGACCACTGACAGGACCATTCCCTAAGGAACGGCTTCCAGACGTTCCCAAGCACCCAATCAGGGAGACGGCAGAGCAGGGACTGAGTAGGGGGAGGGCCAGGTCCGTGTGCTGGAGGGGGACCTGGGAACTGAGGCAGAGCCAGAGGGATGGGGACCCAGCACAGAACCAGCGTCCATCACAGTGGTAATGGCCGACCCCGCCGCCTCAGGAGGATCCTGAGCGGGCACCGCCGCTTTAAGAATGTCATGAGTGGGCCACGCCGCCTCAGGAGGACCGTGAGCGGCCACCACCTCCCTCACCGTCATCAGCGGAGGATCCTCCACGCTGCGTCTCAGCCCGGGATGCCCAGAGAATACCCCCAAGAACCTGGAAGTGGCCGACACGACCTGAGGATGTTCTGGAACGGCAGCCCAGACTGGGAGGGGGGCACCCTCCAGCAGTTCCGCCTCCTTTAAATAGACGATGTGGTCGACCATCTCCCAATAGGACCACGTATCTAGGTTCCCCAGCTCCACCCAGTTGACGGCCTCGTCCAGGCCCACTAGAAACAGGTGGATCAGGGTGCTCTCCTCAAGCCCTAGCCCCTGGACTGCATCGAAGAGGTCCTCGGCGTACAGCCCAAAGGGGCAATTGTCTTGTGGGCAGGGATGCGGCCCATAGGCAAGGGTCTGGATCCTCAGTCGTCCGGGAGCTGGGTATAATAAAATCCACATTGCTGCTGAGTCTTCAAATGGCTCGTTTGTACAAATGAATCAATGAATAAGGTAATGAGAGTACAGGTAAGTGGAGTTTTGGGGAATGGAGTCCAGACGAAAGGGGGATGGCGACCTCTGGTAGTGAAAGGGAGAAACACAGGGCTTGGACCCCTGACAGTTTTGATTTGATCTCTCCCCTGCGCTTCCCTGTTCGTCTCTTCTGAGCGGCACATGCGCAAAGCCGAACTCATACGTCATCCGCCCGGAACTGCTTCCGTTTACAACAGTGAGCTACATTAAACTAATTATTACATTTTTAATATGGATATTTTTCTTACAAAAACGCATCGATTCGCTACAGGAGGCCTTTTTTCACCCACAGAGCCATGTGAAACACTTTTTTTTTTCAATTGTTTTTATGGACGGGTGCTTTTTATTGAACTTGTTTTGGACTGATGCATGCAACACCCGCTGAGTGGCATTAAACAGCTTGAAAGATCAAAGCCAATTTTTTATATAACTCCGACTGGATTCGTCTGAAAGAAGAAAGTCATATACACCTAGGATTACTTGAGGGTGAGTAATTTATGGGCTAATTTTCATTTTAGGGTGAACTAACCCTTTAAATGCCCTTATTGAACCATGATCCTGGCTTAGTCTAAGCCTTGTCTGTGAAACCAGGCCATTAGTTCTCAAACCTTTGCTAGCACCAACATTAAACAGGACCAAAGTTGTCTTTTAAAATCTTACTCCAGCATTAGTGAATGCAAATTTGACTAAATTAATTAATTAATTAATAAAAAATAAAAATAAAACTCCAAACGAACTTGCTGGGAAGTGCTGTCTGTCAATGTCACAGAAGTTCTCCATTGGCAGTACACTTCAAATGTCATGAAGCTGCACACCATCTCTCCACAGTATGTGTGAACAGAAATGTTCCAAAGAGGCAGGAAACTTAGAAAAAAATACATTGAGAAGAAAAAAAAAAACAAAAAAAATACAGAAGAACAACATTGTTATGAAACATATCCAGTCATTATAAATGGTTCAGTTGAGTGAAAGCAATAGACACAGTTACAGTACAAAGTTTATATACACCTTGCATTGTCTGCAAAATGTTAATAATTTGAGCAGTAAGAGGGTAGAGAGATAAAATCATTAAAAAATTGCAATTTCTGCTCTCATGAGGCAGTTTATTCTGCAAGGTGTATGTAAACTTTTGACCACATCTGCATCACCTAAGAGGTAAATTACCTCAATCATCAGACCAACATCGTAGTAGAATGCTGGGAGATGTTCTTTCAGATTTCCTATAAACACCAGATTTCCAGACCATACAATCTTCACTGACACTGGGCTTTAAAAATAGATAACATTTTTACAAACTTTTTTATTCCTACTTTACAGGGTATAAAACATAACTTTATCATAACTTTATCAATTATCAAAAATAGATAAATATCCCCCAAGGCAGAACCAGCGGCCACCACATCTGTGTGTGTGGAGCTGCCGCCTTGGAACGGGCAATGGCGGGCTCCGCCGCTTCGAGAGCCCCAGAGGCGAGCACTGCCACTTTGGGAAAACCAAAGGTGAGTTCCACCATCTTGGAGGAAGTGTGAGCGGACACCGCTGCATTGGGAAGGCCTGAAACGAGCCCCGCCGCTTTGGAGGTAACATAAGCGGGCTCCGCCACTTCGGGAAGGCCAGAAGCTAGTCCCACTGCCTCAGAGGGAACATTAGTGGGCTCTGCTGCTTCGGGAAGGCCAGAAGCAAGCCCCGCCACCTCAGAGGTAACATCAGTGGGCTCCGCCACCACTGGAGCATTGTGAGCGGACACCGCTGCCTCTGGGGAACTGGAGCGGTCAGCATCTCTTCAGGAGCTTTGTGAGCGGACACCGCCGACCCGGGGCAACTGTGAGCAGACACCGCCAGCTTGGGAGCTTTGTGAGCGGACACTGCCGCCTCTGGGAAACTTTGAGCGAACAACACCACTTTGGGGGAACTGTGGGCAGACACCATTGCTTTTGGAGCTTTGTGAGCAGACACCGTTGCCTAAGGGGAACTGTTAGCAGACACTGTCGCTTCTGGAGCTTTGTGAGTGGACATCGCCACCTTGGGGAAACTGTGAGCGGACACTGCCGCCTCAGGAGAACTGTGAGCAGACACCGCCACCTCGGGAGCTTTGTGAGCGGACACCATCGCCTTGGGGGAACTGTGAGTGGACACCGCCGCTTCTGGAGCTTTGTGAGTTGACACCGTCACCTTGGGGAAACTGTGAGCGGACACCGCCACCTTGGGGGAACTGTGGTCGGACACCGACTCTTATGGAGCTTTGTGAGTGGACATCGCCACCTTGGGGAAACTGTGAGCGGACACTGCAGCCTCGGGGGAACTGTGAGTGGACACCGCCGATTCTGGAGATTTGTGAGTGGACACCGCTGCCTCGGGGGAACTGTGAGCAGACACCGCCGCCTCGGGGGAACTGTGAGTGGACATTCGCCGCTTTGGGTGCTCCACGAGCAGACCACGTTGCTTACATCAGCAGAGGTTCCTGTATGCTGAGTATCAGCCCGGGACGCTTCGGGAATGGGCATGAGGCACTGGGTACGGCAGACGAGGCCTCTGATGCCCTTTGGATTGCCGCTTTGGGAGAACTGTGAGTGGGCTCCGCAGCTAACTTCTTCCTGAAGGCTGAACCACTCAACTGCAGAGCCAAGTTAATGTAGTGCTTCAGCGCCTCCTCAGGGTGCCAGTATGGCATAAGGGATTTGAAGGGCTCGGCTAGGCCTCCATAGAAAATGACCATGAGGCAACTCTTCTCCGTAGCTGACTTTTGAGCCACTCAAACGAAATCCCTGGTGTAATCCTCAATACTCTGGTCTCCCTGGTGGATGTTGAGGAACTTCCCTGCTGTACCCATGTTTTCTAGTTGAATTCTGTCACGGTCTGTTAAGAGAGCACCGTGAAAAAAAACAGGGTCTGGGTCCAAGTGCAGGTGAAAGAATATTTAATAAATAAAAACAAACAAAGAAAAACAGAAACAGATCAAACAAGATCTGAAAAACAGATAGCAAAGCAAAGTCAGCAAAGCATTACCAGCAAAGCATTACAATAATCAATACGAGAAAAAAAAAAAGTATTGATTAACTTTTCAGCTACAGAAAGTCAACATGGGACCTTTTTTTGTAATGTTTTGAGATGAAAAAAGATTTTTTGACTGTATTACGAACATGTGGATCAAATGTTAAGTTGGAATCAAATATCAACCCCAGATTTTTTTGTTTAGTTTGAAACTGTAAAGCAGAGCCATCTACACTTAAGGTTACGGACTCTTGATTTGCGCAACTGGTGAGGTAAACCAATAAGCATCACTTCAGTTTTGTCACTGTTTAGACAGAGAATGTTTTCAGACATCCATTTTTTTAATCTCAGTAAAACATTGAGAAAGAAAAGACAGGCATATTGACATCAGGTTTTGAATGTATGTAGATCTGAGTGTCATCAGCATAAAAATGAAAGTTAAGACCAAGAGTTCTTAAAAGTTGGCCAAATGGAAAAATGTAAATACTAAAAAGTAAAGGGCACAAAACTGATCCCTGGGGAACACCAGAGTGCACCACACCGACCTCAGACCTGCAACCACCCATCGCAACAAACTGCTTGTGATCAGAGAGGTAGGACTTAAACCACTTCAATGCAGAATCCGAAACTCCAAAGATAGTCTCTAAACGGGTGATTAAAATAGAGTGATCTATAGTGTCAAAAGCGGCACTAAGATCAAGAAGAATCAGTATAGATAGATGGACAGAATCGGAAGCCATTAACAAGTCATTAGTGACCTTAACTAACGCTGTTTCAGTGCTGTGGAGTTTACGGAATCCAGATTGAAGTGGCTCAAAAAGATCATTAGAGGAAAGATGAGAAAGCAATTGAGAAGCCACTGTTTGTTCTAAAATTTTGGCGAGGAATGGAAGATTAGAGCTGGGACGACTATTATTCAGATTATCAAAGTCTATGTTGTTAGTTTTTGGTACTGGGGTGACTTAAAATTGCTGCTGGCACAACACCGGTGCACAGTGAGTCATTGATAATTCTCAAAATAACACAAAGGGAATCAAAACATAATTTGAAGAGACAAGATGGTATCGGATCAACTCTGGAAGTCGAAGCTTTCAGTTGCAAAACCATATTACAGAGAGAATGGGAGTCATGAATAGCAAAATTGGAGAGAGAAATACCAGAAAATGAAGAAATATTTAAGGAAGACGTAGCAGAAGTATGAATAGTAATAATGTGGTTAAGTACATTATCAATTTTGGTGCTAAAAAAACTCAACTCAAAAACATATTACAAAGGTGAGTTCAAGCAGGAACATTAGAGAGGCTGTGATTTTTAAGCAGCTTGTTGACTGAGTGAAACAGTTGTTTAGGATTTCTCTGATTGCTAACAATTATCTGAGAAAAATAAACAGATCTAGCTGACACAATTTCAGCCTTATATTCAAGTAAGCTGTCTTTCCAGGCCTGGTGATGAACAGTTAAACCTGATATGAGCCATCTACGCTCCATTTTATGACACATAGCCTTAATAGCACGCAGATCATCATTGTACCAAGGAGCGGAGCGTACAAAAGAAACAGATCGTGATTTCAAGGGAGCCAGCATGTCCAGGCCAGACAAGAGAACAGAATTCAGCACAGAGACATTATCACCCAGATCATCAGACAGAGAAACACAACATAAAGAAGAGTCAATAAAATAATTAAAAAATCAGTGGGCTCAATAGATCTCCACTTGTGATAATTGATGATGCGAGAAGTGGAAGTGTTCATGTCAGTTAATTCCATGTTAAAAAAGACAGTCCGATGATCCGACAGACCTAAATCAGAGGTTGACAACTGAGACACAAATGAACCATTGGAAATCACAAGATCTGAAGTGTGGCCTTTGTCATGTGTAGGACAGTCCACAAGTTGGTTTAATTTAAAGCACTCCAATATAGACAAAAAGTCTTTTGTTATTGAGGACTCTTTTATATCCATGTGGATGTTGAAATCACTCAAGAGAAGGATTCTTTTAAATCTGAGGCAGAGAAAAGACAATACAGGTGCATCTCAATGAATTAGAATGTCGTGGAAAAGTTCATTTATTTCAGTAATTCAACTCAAATTGTGAAACTTGTGTATTAAATAAATTCAATGCACACAGACTGAAGTAGTTTAAGTCTTTGGTTCTTTTAATTGTGATGATTTTGGCTCACATTTAACCAAAACCCACCAATTCACCCACCATCTCAACAAATTAGAATACTTCGTAAGAATAAAAAAAATAAAATAAATAAAAAAACCTTTTTAGTGATTTGTTGGCCTTCTGGAAATTATGTTAATTTAATGTACATGTACTCAATACTTGGTAGGGGCTTCTTTTGCTTTAATTACTGCCTCAATTCGGTGTGGCATGGAGGTGATCAGTTTGTGGCACTGCTGAGGTGGTATGGAAGCCCAGGCTTCTTTGACAGTGGCCTTCAGCTCATCTGCATTTTTGGTCTCTTGTTTCTCATTTTCCTCTTGACAAATACCTCATAGATTCTCTCTGGGGTTCAGGTCTGGTGAGTTTGCTGGCCAGTCAAGCACACCAACACTATATTCATTTAACCAACTTTTGGTGCTTTTGGCAGTGTGGGCAGGTGCCAAATCCTGCTGGAAAATTAAATCAGCATCTTCATAAAGCTGTTTTTTTTTTTACAAAAAAACACAATGGACCAACACCAGCAGATGACATTGCACCCCAAATCATCACAGACTGTGTAAACTTAACACTGGGTTATGAGCTTCTCCACCCTTCCTCCAGACTCTAGGACCTTGGTTTCCAAATGAAATACAAAACTTGCTCTCATCTGAAAAGAGGACTTTGGATCACTGGGCAACAGTCCAGTTCTTCTTCTCCTTACCCCAGGTAAGACACCTCTGACATTGTCTGTGGTTCAGCAAATTCCTTGACACGTCTGTATGTGGTGGCTCTTGATGCCTTGACCCCAGCCTCAGTCCATTCCTTGTGAAGTTCACTCAAATTCTTGAATCGATTTTGACAATACTCATAAGGCTGCGGTTCTCTTGGTTGGTTGTGCATCTTTTTCTTCCACACTTTTTCCTTCCACTCAACTTTCTGTTAACATGCTTGGATACAGCACTCTGTGATCAGCCAGCTTCTTTGCCAATGAATGTTTGTGGCTTACCCTCCTTGTGAAGGGTGTCAATGATTATCTTCTGGACAACTGTCAGATCAGCAGTCTTCCCCATGATTGTGTAGCCTAATGAACCAAACTGAGAGACCATTTTGGAGGCTCAGGAAAGTTTTGAGTTGATTAACTGATTGGCATGTCACCATATTCTAATTTGTTGAGATAGTGAATTGGTGGGTTTTTGTTAAATGTGAGCCAAAATCATCACAATTAAAAGAACCAAAGACTTGAACTACGTCAATCTGTTTGCATTGAATTTATTTAATACATGAGTTTCACAATTTGAGATGAATTACTGAAATAAATGAACTTTTCCACGACATTCTAATTTATAGAGATGCACCTATATATCTGAAAATTCGGATAAAAAGTCTTTATTTGTCTTAGGAGGCCTGAAGTCTGTAGCCACTGCAGTAGAGAGGGGCCCAGAAACACTCAAAACAAGACATTCAAATGAGTCAGATTTGGGAGCAGCCATGGGACACATGTTGTACTGTAGATTGTGCAACACAATGATACCCCCACCTCTGCCGTAGGAATACGGGAGATCAAATAATCCATAGCCAGCAGGAGTCAATTCATTAAAAAGAAGACCATCAGATTATTTGTCTCATGTTTCAGTTAAACAGACAAGGTCCAGCTTTTGTTCTAAAATTATGTCAGATAAAATAACAGCTTTGTTGTTGACAGAGCATGCACTAAACAGTGCTGATTTCAGCAGATGCGAGGGAACATATGAATCCAAGGCAACCTCCACACGCTTGAGTGCTGATAAGTTATTAAAATTAACCCCTGTAGGTCTTAACAGTAGTCTATGGGGTTTTCGCAGAGATGTCAGATAAGCGACAGATTTAAATGTTGAGCATAAAAAACTACGCCTTGATGAGCGATGTATGTAATGCTTAGGTTGCAGTATTCCAACATGACTGCAGAGAGCACGTATGTCATTCGCCAAATCTAAGCTTCCCTTCAAGTTCAACAACTGGTGAGCAGTGTACCTGAGAGCCATTCGGGGAGTGTCCACACCAACAGCAGCCTCATAACGGTGTAAGCGGTGTACGTCTTGGGCCAGACAACAGGAGAGTATATTCCAACAAACAGCACTCAAAGATATAAGCTGTAGTCCAGCATGTGCAGCGTGATTCCACATCACAGTAAAAAAAAAAGGCATAGACAGTCTTCACTGGCTTATAAGCCAAAAAACAACTTAAACTGAACGGCAGAGAGGAAAACGCGCCAGTGTGCCCTTTCAACCGGAAGTATGTCAAATACATGTATTATCTGCAGTACATAAAGTCTCCTCTGTAATCATCCAAACATGGCCCTCCTTTGTTCTCTTGTTTGTTCCCTCAATTACACAAACATGGCACACAGCACATTTTTCAAACTCTGGTGAAGTAGTGCGCCATCATGATGTAGTATTTTGCCGCATGAACATTAAACAACAGAGACACTTTGGTTACGTGATATTTCCAGCTTTCCATTTCTGTTCAAGTTGTTTTAATTAATTGTGTAGGTAGACCAAAGACTATGGTTTGACTCATTCATTAATCATTCACCTAAGTAAAAGTACTTTTTACAGTGCAGTGTAGCCTATAATAGAAACCAAATATAGGCTATTTGAATCCAAATTAATTTTGTTTAGATTTATTAAACTTTTGCTTGCAATTAATGCAATTAAATATATGTTTAAGTGACTTAGAACAACATAATGATATTGGAAGTATTCTGTACACAGATGTAAATTACAGTACTATTACATACAAATACAGTACTCTCATAAATGACACGGTACTGTATGTCAAATATTATGTAGAAAATTCAACTTCATAGGGTTTATAGCGCAGGAGCTGGTGATGAAAATTTCAACAATAGGTTTTATTGGAGTATACTGTATAAGAAAGTGTATTCAAGTTTAGAAGACTTGAATACACTTAAACCTACCCAAATTATTATTTCAGTCAAACCTATAAAATCCTTTGTTACCCCAAACTACATATAAAAATTTATCAGTCACTAGGGATGTAATGATTTACTCAACTCAACTCGATTCACGATTCTGATCTCACGATTAGAATTTTTCACTTTTTTTTTTTATTTTTTTTACAAAATTAGTTAAGACAAATTAGAAATGAACAAGTGTCCTTTTATTTTTTCACATGCTGCACATTTATTTTTGAAATATAAATATATTTTATGTAAAATAACAAAACTAAATTGCAATTTTAAAACAAAATCCAAATCGACTTAATAATAATAATAATAATAAAATAAGTATTTTTAATATAAACAAACTAGGACTTTGTCTGTGCTTTTCCTAGCTTGGATATTTTTTTTTTTTTTAAGAAATATCAGCATATCAACGTTTTCTGGCATGAGCTGAGATCTCTGCACATTTACAATGTCACCTGCAGTTGAAATACCCTTTCATTAGGGACTGGAATTGCTGGTGTGGAGAGGTATGCTTTTGCTAGACCAGAGAGCAGTGGGTACAGCCTAGCATTCTCTTTCCACCACTTGAGTGGGCAGCTGTTGAGGGAAATGGATGTTTCAGCTCTGTAATTATACATTTCTGCATCAATCTGGCAGATAGTCTGTGCAGCTGCAGCTGGTTTATCGAAAGTCCCTCCAAGAAGATCCTACAGTGCAGTTTACATGGGAGGAGGGTGTTTCTGTTCAGCTCTTGTGCTATCTGTCTGGTCAAGAGGCTCCTATCCTGCAGGGGGGGGGGGGGGGGGGGACTGGAATGGCCACTGGCACCTTCTTCACCCTCATCCTGCTCAGAGTAATAGCAGAAATAAAAAGTCTGATTATATAGTACAATAGTGACAGGAGTTTCACATGGTTATAAAGGCAAAATTGTAATATTATTTGTTACAATTTGTATCATTACAATACACTTACAAGTTACAAGAGATAAACTTGAAATTGTTTTTTTTTTGTTAATATGCAATAATAAGAAAAAAAACTATTAAAAATCTGTATAAAAATTAGGAGAAAGAGAGGGTAAAAAATAAAACAATACCTGGTTCTGCAACAGCGCAACTTTCTCTTTTAGTCTGTGGAATACATCTTCACATCTTTCTAGATGTTGCCGGAGCCCGGAATCTGGGGTCAATGGCAGTCCACTCCAGCAGGTAGTTGTACTCTAAAGTGTATCTGTCTGACAGGTTTAGTATAGCTCTCTTCAGGTTACTCACAGTGAGGGAGTCTTCTTCGTTGGATGCCATGTTTTGCTCGATCATATGCATTAAGGGCACATTGAGAGACACCGTTGGATTTTTTTCTTCAAACAGCATAGTGTTAGCCATTTTTTGTGGTTTAAGAAGCCTCATTATGAATTCAACATCATGAATGTCTGACCAATCCAAAGTATTGATGTCACCTACATTTCACAGGACATTGTTGCTCAGGAGAGTCGCTGTCACAGCCGCTTGCTGTTTGAAATAGCGTTCGATCATATCTAGACTGCTGTTCCAGCGCATAGTAACATCACTGATTAACTGGAAGCTCCAGCAGTATCTGTGGCTGTGGATCTTCTGTGAAAGAATGCAACATTGCGCCTTATTGTGTCCAACGAATGGCTCACTCGTAGCACCCTCAAACCCGCTTGGCTGGCCAAGTTTAAAGTGTGGGCAAAACACCTGACATAGGGGGCTAGCCCAGCCCCTCTGACAACAACATCCATATTTCTTGCATTGTCCATCACAACATCAATTCCACAGTAAGCCTTTTGAAGCCTTTTGTGATCACTGCAGCTCTCGCACTTTTCTCAGTGAGTGGGGCTACAAATCCTCCATCAGTGTGGTTTGGCCTATTAATAGCTTTTCACGTACTGACGGCTGTGACTGGAGCTTTTCACTGTTGTAATGGTTTATGTGCTGCATCATATTTATGGTGCTGTTAGTGTATGCAAACGTCTTCTTGCAGTGTTTGCACACAGTTTTTGTTTTGTCTGTTACCACCTCACTCCTGTCATTTTTAGTCTTCTTCGGAAAGCCAAAATGCCGCCACTCTGACTTGAATGAGGATGAGGCTTCTTCAACATCCACACTCGTCGTCGCCATGCTTTAAACTGTTTGCTACAACTTGTTGTTCACCACTGTTGCGCTTGAAATAAAGTTTGCATTAAACATAGTGGCTCCTGCTGTTCAAAACATGTATCTTGATTAGTTTAACATCTTTTTTTAACATATTTTAATCGATTTTCAACCGGCTCACGGTAAAACGTTACATCCCAATCAGTCACATACAAGTAATCAGAATGCAGCTACTTACTCCTTTGTTCTTCTTTGACACATAAACTTCCTCTTTAAATGGCGCGACGCTCTGCCCCCTATCTGTATGACGCTGCTCCCATTAAATGCTGCTAGAAGTGAATTAACTGATTCAGCATATTAACACTTCTGTAAGGATGCATTGAATTCGACAAAGCAGTTTAATTAAGGATGTATTGCTCTTGTGAATTAACAAATTTTACTTTACCAATATTTTTAATTGGCCGTTGACCTAATGGTGTTGTTAAGTGCTCCAAATGCAAACTTTGCATGCTACAATCCAGCAGCAATTGACAGCGCTCTGATCCAATAGCATACAGGCATCATCAAATTAACAGTACTCTAGCCCAATGATGTTGGAGGATCCAGTGGAAGCGGCAATCATATTTCAGGTCAACAGTGCCACTCTTTATCACAACCCTGCTAAAATGTAGTGCCAGTACATGCTCTCATTGATGCCCCCTCTTGTTGGTGGCACCCTAGGCAACCGCCTAGATTGCTTATGCTTAGAAACGGGCCTGTAAATCATTCAAGTGACTTTACACAATTCAAGCATAACAACACATTAAAGAGCTAAATGCAGTGCTCGTGAGTGGTTCTGTGTGTCACTGAGATCCACGTCACATTTCTATCAGTGCTCACACTCCAAAGTAATATATGTCTCAAGTGAACATAAACGGTTGAGAAATAAATTGGATGTGGATCATTATATTGGATTTGAACACTAAAGTGGTTGGATTTACTAGCTGCTGTCTGTCTTTAATGTTGATCCAGCAAAAACAAGAAAATCACTCGATGCTCATGACTTGAATAACATTTGTATTTTTCTCAAGGATCACACCATTTTCAATGAAAAATATGCAGATTTATTTAGCATTTGACTATTCAATTTATTCACATGAAAACCATACAATTCTACTTTTTGTGCTACTGCTTATTAGCTTATTTTGAAAACTATATGGTATCTACAGTTTTGTTGTCATAGCCTAATAAACTTCTTTATTAGACTACAAAATAGCAAGGGTCCATAGAAAAATATTATGAAACAATACCTGTAATGCATATTTTTATTTATTTATTTATTTATTTATTTATTGTGGTGGGGCAGCTCAAAAACACAAAACAAACGTGTTATGTGTGTTTTTTTTTTTTTTAAACGTGTTATGTAGGCTGCCCATGTTGACTTTCTCAAGCCAACATATTACAAGTTTAAAAAACTGCGCGCAACCGCTGACTCACCCAGATGCAACGTTTTTAATTTGTGCATACAATGAATGACATTGCGTTGGGAGCCGAGTAGCAAAAAAGCTACAAAAGTAACTGCAAAGAAATTTGTATTCAAAGTCAAAAAGCTAGAACCACTAGAATATTTTTATTGTTTCAAAAAAGGACCTTAGATGTGTGTATCTTCTACATTCTGCTGACGACATTACATAACACTTCATTTCATTTTCAGCCAACTAGAAATTAGCATCTCTTCTGCTTAGTATGATCGTCTCTTTCTATTCCACTTGATTTGTGTATAGTGCATATTTAAGGTCACAATGCAATACATAATATAATATTATTAATATTAATAATATGGCAATATCTGTAGACAATATTGATTAAATGGGAGGGGGGAAATCCTACCCATACCCAGCTAAAAAAAAAATATAATAATAAATAAGGTAACACTTTATTTCGATAGTCCACTTTAGGCATTCTACTAACAGTAAGTAACTTTGCAACTACATGTCAACTAGCAATTAGTAGAGTATTAGTAAACTGTCTGCTTAAAACACTTTCTTTGTCAACCTATTGTCAACCCTTACCCTAACAGTCCACTCTGAGAGTTAGTAGACATGTAGTTGCAAATTAATAAGAATTAGTTGACATGTAGTTGACATGTAGTTACAAAGTTACTTATAGTTAGTAGAATGTCTTAAGTGGACTATTGAAATAAAGTGTAACCAATAATAATAATAAAAGCACTGATGATCTACCACAAAATCAAATTTTAGCACCTCTTTTTACTTTGAGATCATTCTGAGGTTAAATACAGATTTGAAGGAATAACAAGAAATAGTTTAATATCTATGATACTGTTTTTGAAATTAAATCTTTGTCCTAAACTCCAGAAACATTGGTGTCTTATATTTTAGTGCAGTCAGTGCAATTTGGGAAAGAAATCAATTAAATCCCCATGTGTGTTTGTGTGTGTGTCTGTGTGTGATGCTTCCTCAAGTTCGAAATCAAAACCTTTAATGTCAATAACATAATAACATTTTGCACTGAACTGTTAAATTTGTGAAATACAGTGGACCTCAGTGCTAACTCTCAAACTATACAGTAGTATATGTAAAAGTACATAATTTTACAAGAGATAATATAGGAATGAAAATTTTGACAGTTAAAAACTTTATCTGTTTTTTTTTTTTGTTTGTTTGTTTGTTTTTTTACTACAAAATATGCTTTATTCAACGTTTCTTTTTTCCTTTCTATGGGGTAAACATTGTTTTCAGGTTTGATTGTAAAAGGTCCCTCTGGTCCTCTGGTTGCTCCTCTGGGATCCTCAGTGGTTTTGCCCTGTTCTGTTGATGAACTTTTATCAGCGGAGGGTCTGAAGGTGGAATGGAGAAGAACAGGCTCAGAGACTTTAGTTCATCTGTATCAGGACGGTAAGAGTCGAACAGAATCCCAGCAGCAGGATTATCAGGAAAGAGCTAATTTCTTCACTGATCAGATTCAACATGGAAACTTCTCCCTCCGGCTGGACAATCTGAGAGCTGAAGATGAGGGACAGTATAGATGTACAGTTTACATTCAGCAAGAGTCTGGTGAGACTGTGGTTCAAATAAAAGTCATTAATGTTGGTGAGTATTGATCATCTGAGTTCATAATTAATGTGATTAAAAAAAAACTTTTAATACTGAATTTATATTTCATATGATACTGTAGCCATTTCTTCTTTTTTCTACAGAGCATTTCATAGTATCCAGCTCAGATCATTCCACACTGGCATCTGTGGGTGAAGATGTCACTCTGAGCTGCTCTGTAGACTCTCACATCCCACCTGAACACATCGAAGAGGTTTCATGGAAGAAAGTAAATGAAGATGAAGAAGAAGGCATTCTGGTTCTGCTCTACCAAGACAACAAGACTTTACCAGATTCATCAGATGAGCGATACAAAGACAGAGTTGAGCTCTTCACTGCTGAAATCCCCAAAGGAAACTTCTCTCTCAGACTGAAGAGTGTCAGAACTGAGGATAAAGGAGTTTATATGTGTCAAGTGTTTGCTGGAGGACTTTCAGCCAATGCAACTGCAGTACTGGAGCAACTGGGTGAGTAACAGATACAAAAAAAAAATACAATTTTCATTGAGTTAAATTTTTTTAATGCTAGTGTGTTTGACTCTACATACGCAACTCTGTTTATGTTTCTCTATATCTCTTTATACGTAACATTTTCTTTCAGGTTTCTCTGCTTTACACATAATGGTGTTGATTCTCTGTATTTCTGCATCTGGATCTGCTCTTGTGCTCTGCTGCCTGATCTTCTGCAGATCACATAATAACGGTATGTTCAAATAAACGTTGTTCATCTTCACTGTAAAAAATGTTTGTAGGATATTTTTTTAAACTTGGATAATGTAAATAAATCGGAAATCCATTTACAGTAGTCACATAAAGCTCAGCAATATTACAACAAAAGGTCAGGATAAGTCATAATATCAGTTCTCTAATTAAATTTAATCCATCCAAATAATGTGTTCTGATATTAAATTAAAATGAATAGTTATTTATTATATATTTTATCTGTATGATATATCCACAGCCATCAAGACAATTAATAACTGCTATGTTTTAACAATTAACTACATTTAGGTAAAGTAATAAAGAAGTACAAACAAGTTATTCATGAATATTTTACTCCTTACTAACAGCCCCCGCTGCAACCAAACACATCAGGACTCTTGGGTTTCTTCATGCGCTTCTTCCAAATATTATACTGTTTGTGGCTTTTTTCATCTGGGGTTTTATAGAAGGTGAATGTTTCAAAACTATTAATTACTTGATTAAAATATTTCTCAATATTTTAAATATTTTAGCTATATTAGATAATCATTTTCATGAAAGATCTGAACATGTTGCAGGTTTTCTGTATGAGACGGTCTCCTGCTGTACTCTTAATATTCTGAGGCCTCTGATGCTGATTTATGCAGCACCATATTTAGAGAAGATGTCAGGTTTGGATTTTCACATAACACATGTATTCATGATTGTTGTGAACTTTGAATACATCTCCTTAATATAAATGTGCAATTTAAAAAAATTTCTTATTGACAATACTGTTTCATCTACAATGATATACACTACCAGGTCAGTAAGATTTGTATTTATTTATTTATGTAAAAAATCTTACTGACCTCAAACTTTTTGTAGTGCATTATATTAATCCTATTTCTGTTTACAGGTTATGCTCTTTTCACTGAAATCTTCATTTTTATAGTAGTTTATTGTTCAGGTTGGTAAAGACAAACATTTTACCACAGTTTTGTTCAACTGAATTACTCCATATAACTACTGTCATTCCTTTAGAATTGCAATTTTTTTCCTGTTATTTTTCCTGTTATGTTTTAGTTCTTTTGAGTCATGCTTGGGAAAGAGCTGTACACCATCTCGAATCTGACAAAGTCATGGCATTGGTCTTGTTTGGAGTCGCAATTCTGTTTTTTGTCATCGGCTTCATTTACCGTAAGTTTTTGTGTGATTCCATTCATGCAAAGATAAACCTTAAATACAATTGTTTTATACATGACAACCATTTCAGACGACACAGTAACCCTGTGTCTGTGGTGTTTCCTGTCAGTGCTTTTGTTTTCCATCACAATCCAAAGACATGCAGCATAGATGAATTGAATATTATAAACTGCTCATAGGTATGAATGTCAGTGTGAATGTGCATGAGCCCTGTGATGAATCTGATTGGCTGACGAGCATTCTAAGGTGTGCAATTATTTTCAGGGAAACGCACGGCGAATGTAGTTCCAGGCAGCTCTGGACCGCATTACAGTTCCATAGCACTTCGCCAAATGATTTCTGTTATTTCAAAGGTCTTATACAATAATAAAAACCACAACAACACTGGCCAGACAAATACATCTACTAAGCAATATGATAAAAACGACAGATCATTTCCATGTTTTGCCACATAATTACGTTTTATTATGTAGGTAAAGCACATCTGTCTCTCCTGCTCTCTCTCCCTCACAGACGCACATGCATAACTTGCAGTACAGAAACATACACGCGCTAACGTAGTTATCGCTACTGGTGATTTTATTTTAAAAGCTACATGATATTTCTCACAAGCGAGGTAACAACGGCGCTGTTCGTGAAGAAAATGAAATTAAAGTTTCACTGTTAGTAGAGATGATGCTGCCGAACAATTTTGAGACACAGACTCAGAGAGGTAATGTTCTCTCTCTCCCTCTTTGTATGGTGCCCTTAAGGTGACATGTTTGGTTCACTTAGTTTTATTGTGGCCAGGACATAACTCGTGGGAACGTGATATGTTGTGGCCACAAGATATTAATTTGAGGGAACATCATATTAACTTGAGGGAACGTGATATTATGTCGTGGCCATGAGATCATTTTGTCGAGGTAATGACATCCTTATGTCTTGGCCTCGAGATGCTATGTTGAGGGAATGACATCCATTTCTCGTGGCCATGACTTCTTATGTTGAGGGAACCACATATTTTTCTTGTGGCCAGGAGTTTAATGCGTAAACAAAACTGCGTGACCATAGCAACCCGGGATTATCAGAAATTGATTCATTAATATTTTATTTTTAATTAAGAAATCATTATATTGTTTATTATAGAATTATTGCATTATTAAATTATTATATTAACCATAGGTCTTGGCTCCCGGGCTGTATTACGTGCAATAGTCAGCATTCAAATGAAGTTTGTCATGAATAAATGTTTAATAAAGTGCATAATATAAAATAGGCCTACAAGAAAACTTTTTTATCCATCCTACAATCTTTTATTAGTTCATTAACTGATCATCTTTTTCCCGTAATATTTGTATATTATTATTATTATAAGCCTATTATTATTGGTTATGTTATATTAATTTTTTTCCCTTCATCTCTTTACTTAACGTTCTGAATACTTTTGTAAACATTAGCTACTGTAAATGCTTGACATGCCAGTAAAGCTTTGATTATGCTGACTGGAATTTTTGCTGAATGCAGTTTAAATTTAACATATACTTCTTTTTTTCTAATTAATAGACCATAATTATAAATACTATACTCTAAATAACGCTGGGTTATTTTTTCAACCCATATACTGGGTTGAGACCGCTGGGTAGGATATTGGGTTATTTTAACCCAATTTTGGGCTGAAAATTGGTCTCGATCAGAACCCAGCAGCGCTGGGTTGGGAATGTGGACGTGAAAGAGAGCACGCATGTCACGTTAACATCGGACAACGCCAGTGCAAGAAGCTGCCATTTTCTCAGTGTGAAAGAAGCGAGAAGTGAGTGAAAGACATTATGGTAAGTAAAGATTAAAAATGTAAAGTTATCATTCATTGTTTATGTCTGGGAGTATTTTGAGGTTTCATGGAAGGCTGAAATAAAAGAGCTTATATTGAAAAATACGCAGACGCAGTTTTCACCTCAGAAACGGAGGCCTCTTTTACTAAACGCAAGAGGTACTTTTAATATAACATCCGTGAGTGTCTTATGTCATATTTATATAAGATTTAACAATATCTGCACTTTTTGAGGTGTTAATAGACCGTTATTAACACATTTTTATGTTAATTTGTTATCTTATTTTTCGCGGTTAAACTGAATGTAGTTTCCTAAAGAAAACCGCGTTATGTAATAAAGACTGGCATAATTATTTTGAGACTGTTGAAGTGGTGATTGTTAAAAGTAATGTTTTGCATGTAATATTTCAGACTTGTTGAGCTTGTGTCTTCATTGTGCCCGCGCCTGGAGTTAACTACACAGAAGCCTGCTTTTGTGAGGAGGAGGCGATTTTCTCAGCTTCTTCGGAAGAGAGGGAAAGACGGTTTTAAGGCAAGTAAACTTCATAATTCCACCATGTTATGTAATTTTTTAACTAAGACTAAAAGAATGTTTGTTTTTATATATGTTGAAAGCCAGAGACATAGGAGAGTATCATTCTTTTGAGATTTATGTAAGTTATTTTTAGAAAATAAAGGTTTCTGTTGTCTCCTGCCTGTTTACTTCACATTTTGATGCAACAACAGTGTGATTACGTGCTCATATTTCATGAAAACCATTGATGTCTGTGTTTTTCATTGCAGAACTCAAACCAACTTTGGAGTTGTCTGATTTGGAGAGTCATCATTCTTGGTCTTCCCTCTTAAAGGAATAGTTCACACAAAAAAATCATTTACTTGCCCTCATGTCATTCCAAACCTATAAGACTTGTCTGTCTTTAGAATACAAATAAATATATTTTTAATTTCTCATAATTTTTTGTTAATCCATTGAGAGTCTAGAAAACTGGTATTTTTAAGCCTCATAAATACAGAGTTATTGTAGAAATAATCCATTCTGATATTTATATATGAATAAATCTTAAATTATATGATAGCGAACATGTCTGTTCAGAAGAAAATATTGGTCTCCCAGACTAGCAATGGAGGACAAAAATTAAGAAGTTGTATGGGTCTGGAACAACATGGGGGAGAGTAAATTATGACCATTTTCATTTTTTGGGGAACTATCCCTTTGAAGAGCAGCCCTCCACGTACATGAACATTTGTGAGGTATGAGAATGTCATGTCTGTTTTAATGTTTCCACAAAGAAGTAGCTTTCTGAAAGCAATATATTTATTTAAACAATATTACATGCCCTCACACTAGTGCCGCCATTATAGCCTTCTAGAGCGCTGTGGTAGACAGAGACATTAAACATTAAACAACCACACAAAGTGTTGAAACTTAAAAACAGATTATTTACCTCTCCTTACTGATGTGAATACACCTCTATCTGAAAATGGATAGTTTAATTAAATGTTTTCTTTTTTCAAATGTGTTTCTCTTTTTAGGCCACTGATGAAGAACAGGCGGTGACTGGGATGAATGCTGGTCAAAGAAGAGAATGTCCTTTCCCCTAAACTGATGCAGCAGTGGTTTTAAAGGAGGACGCTGCCCTGGATGATGTAGAAGATGTCACATACTGTGCTGATGGGGCTTCTTCATGACTACATCAATTATGCTAAAGAGATCTGTATTCATGGACTATGAAACAAACTGTAAGTGTATAATTTGTAAAAACAAAATGTTAAATGTTCTGTGTTGTTTAGTAGAAATGGAGTTTACACTCTGTCATTCATACACATGCTCACATTCTTTCACACACAAAATGTTATAATATCAGTGTTAATGTTGTGGTTTATTTGTGTACTGTCATGCCAGAATAGTTTGTAAATAACTTAACTTATTGTACAATTATTGTATGAGTGTTTTTGTATATTTTTATACAATATATACAATTTACCAAAAAAGTAAAATTTGATCTTAAGTTATATTCAACAAATGTTCAATGCTTTATTTATAAACTATGTAGCTGTAAATGAAATACTTTTCTGCACTTCTTCTAACATGTTACTTTTTGACTTTTCTCTTGTTTTTAATAAATATTTACCTTTTGATAGTTATTCTTTGTGTGTAAAAGTGATTTTAAAATGAACAAGATTTGTAGGTTTAATGCCTAGCTCGATTTAGGTTCATTTTAGCCTAGCAATGTAGTAATTTTAAACCATAAAAAAGCAACCCAGCATGCTGGGTTAAACTTAATAACCCAACTTGTTGGGTTAAAATAACCCAGTGCTGGGTTACAAAATAACCCAAATCTGGTTGTTTTCAACCCAGCAGTTTTTAGAGTGTATAGTGTTTTGATGAGGAAGTAATCATTCATGTTTCATTTGTATATGAAAACACAACACGCTCATTTATCATCACACGTGGACATAAATACAATCATAATTAAAAACTTAATCAAAACATATATATGGTAGGCTAGCATGATTATACAAAACGTTTACTAGGTAAAGTGATACACAAATTGAAAGGGGAATTAAGCATATATAACAATACATATAAAAATATAGCCCTAATAAGTTAATGTAATAATAATAATAATAATAATAATAATATTAAATGTTTAAAGTTAATAAAAATTTTTTATCTATTTTTGATAAGCTATGGTCATGCAGGTTTGTTTACGCATTAAACTTGTGGCCACAAGAAAAATATGTCATTCCCTCAACATAAGAAATGGATGTCACTCCTCAATATAGCATCTCGAGTGACATTTTGGAATTAGCAAACGGAGGCATTGGATGAGACATGGAAGAAATTAATCCTACTCACAATAGTGTTTTAAGTACAAAAACGGGATGAATGCCTTGAAATATATCATCTGATCAATGTGTGCCAACCATAGTACAGTATAAGCAGAATAATTGACTCTGGGATGTTGAATTATTAGAAAAATAATGCACACCCGAGGTGTAACGGGCACTCATAATTCAACGGCCCGCCGTCAATTATTCCTTTCATATTATAGATAATAGAACAGAATTGAAGAAAACATTTGGATTAATTGTTGTTTTTCATTTTTCTAGTTTTGACTAAAAAGAAGGAGATCCAATACTGTGGAGAAATATGCAAATGGATATGGAATAAATTAGCATTTGTATCTGGATTCTTCTTTTTACTTCTTCCTTCATTTCAATTCGCCATTGTGTTCTTTGCTTTTAGAGACACCATTGGAGGTTAGTGACCCTTTACCAAATCTGTTTTTTTTTTTTTTTTTTTTTTTTCTGAGGAATAGGAAAATCAGGGGTGTCGTGTACTTATTATTTTGAGGGGGCAACAGTGAATGGGGGGGGGGGTCTCAAGATATATCGATTCTCAAATATGTGTAGTAAATGCATTTTGCACCTTTATAGATCATGTTAGTTGATCTATACCGGGCGGTGGGCAAAGTAGACTAATGTTAGTATAATCTATTAACTGCACATAAAACCCACCTTTTTACTTAAGTTCACATCAGGTTTGCTGATGACACAACTGTAGTAGGTCTCATCAGCAACAACAATGAAACACCCTACAGAAAAGAAGTGGTACAACTGGTTGAATAGTGTATTGCAAACAACCTGTCCCTCAGTATGAGTAAGAGAAAAGACGTTGTGATAGACTTCAGAAGAAACTCTGTTGACCACCCCCCACTGATCATCAACATCAGGGCCCACTCTGCAAGACTGCTCAACAGCTTTTTCCCCAGGCTGTGAGAGCCCTCAATTCCAATCATCTCAACCCCCAATGAAACCTCATCCACAACCCTAGCTCCTGAAACCAGGACCCTTTCTTCCCCCATCCCACCCCACCACACCACACCACACCACATGCACCGTGTTTATTTATGTAGCACCGTGGTCCTGCGAGACACGACATTTCGTTCCACTGTATGTCCACACATGTAGCAGAATGACAGTATAGCTCTATTTGACTTGAACTTGACTTGACAATTTTTGTCATGTAATTTGGAATCAGTAAAGGTCTACAATTTGTAATTAATCTACCCTGCCACATTATATAGTTTGCCACGTCCTCCTAATTTTACATACTTGGGTGCCACTGGCCATTTCAGGGCCGTGGTTAAGCAAATCAGGCTTCCATATTCTTAGGAGAAAAATTATTTCCTCATAGCTTCAGCTAAATCTGTTCGCAACACTGAGAGACCCTCTCAAAAGGGGACAGTAGTATCATAGTTGATCTTTCAGAGAAAAATCAACACACTGAGAATTAACCTGTAGTCAAACATCTAAAAAAAAGAAGTAAATCTTACATCAACATTATTCTTCTGTTTTTAGGAAGTTATGTTTCCTTAGCTGCCCATTGTGCCCAAGTGTTCTATTTTCTGTCGTTTTCCTGTTTGTTTAAACTGAAGGAACAGAACAGCTGTGAGTATGCAATTAGTTCATATTGTCAATTTATTCTGTCTATAATTCTATATGATCCGTGAATACGTGCAGTTTCAGTACCTGAACTTGTAGTACTTGATCTGAATTCACTGGTGAGTCAGAATTCACATTTCTCAGTCTCAAAGTCCATTCACATCAAGAACGATAACTATAAAGATAACTACATTAGCATCCACATCAGCGGACGGTATTGTCTGTTTATTTCAAGTGCAGGGTCGTCTGCTGCTTTAAATTATTAAGCTTGTTATAGCAGGATTGATTTTGATTGGATGTCAAAAAAAATAATTCTGAAAAAGGTTCCAACAATTTTGTTTCTCTGTGCCTTCATCGTTATGGCTGTGTGTGGATAGTTATCGTCCTTGGTGTGAACAGGCCTTTACTGAATCAAGGCATATATTTCAGTTTTGAGATGTTTTCTCTGTTACTTGATTATTTTCATGCTCATGTAAAGTAATTAAACTTTTTTTTTTTTTTCAGGTTTAGAATTACTCAATAAAATAGCATGGGTAATCTTCATGTTTATCATGAATACAGGAACGATTATTTACCACAACACAATACTGGCAAATGAAAGAGGTATAAATTATATTTCTAATAATGGAAAGAATAAAGCTTACTTATCTTATATTTCAAGCCAATATATTTTACTGAATTAACTTGAATAGTCCTATTGTAAAAACTTCCCTCTGTTTACAGATGGTTTAGGATGGATCTGTGTGAGTGTATTTCAGCAAGCGCTGTGGATGATTGCAATTTTCATATTCATGGGGAATCCTAGGGGTAAGCTTTGGCTTAAGCCCTGAATGTTTTATTATTATTTTGTACACCATATGGACAAAAGTATTAGGACACACCTCTAAATTATTGAATTAAAGTATTTAAATCAGACCCATTGCCACAGTTTTGTAAAATCAAATACCTAGCCATGGAGTCTGCATTTACAAACATTTGTTGAAAAAAATAAAATAAAATGCTTATTCTGAAGAGCTCAGTTAGTGAAAATTCATCCCTGCTAGATATTCAATGGTTAAATCTAAGTGGCATTATTGGAAAGTGGAAGTGTTTATGAACAGTAGCAACATAGCCACGAAGCGGAAGACCATGTCACAGAGTCATAAAGTCACAGAGCAGGGAGTGGTGGGGAGCATGATGGTTAAAAGTTGCTAATGATTCCATAGCTGAAAAGCTGACACTGGTATTAATATCAGCACAAAAAGTGCGCGGCAGGAAATTAATGGAATGGATTTGCAATTGCATGCAAGCCTCACATCACCAAGTGTAGAATGCCAAGTGTCGATTGAGTGGGTGTAAAGCACACTGCTAATGGACACTGAAGTAGTAGAAACATGTTCTGTGGAGTGATGAATCACACAGTTTGCTGTTGGGTTAGTCTGGGTTTGGCAAATGCCAGAAGAAGGTTTACCTGTCTGACTTCATTGTACCATCTATAAGGTTTAGTTGATAATGGTATGAGGCTGTTTTTCAAGTGAAGGGAAATCTTCATGCTTCAACATACCAAGACATTTTGGGCAATGTTGTGCTTCCAACTTTGTGGGAACAGTTTGGGGAAGGCTCTTTTTTCTATTCCAGCATGACTGTGCTCCAGTGCACAAAGCAAGCTCTATAAAGACATGGTTGGATGAATTTGGTGTGGAAGAACTTTTCTGACCCGCACAGAGCCGTGACCTCAGCCCCATCAAAGACCTTTTAGATGAACTGGAAAATCAGTGCCTGACATCACAAATGATAAACTGGACAAATTAACAAAAATTCCCCCAGAAACACTCCAAAATCTTATGGAAAGCCTTCCCAGAACAGTTGAAGCTGTTATAGCCATAAAGTGTTATAGACCAACTCCATATTAATGTCTGTGTATTTAGATTGCAATTTCATTAAAGTGTTTGAATAATGGTCAGGTGCCCCAATATGTTTGTCCATATAGTATATTTCTCATTGAGTTGTAATTTCAGATATTATTTTGAGTAATGCTACTCCATCTGAGTAGTAATAAATTTAGATGAGTGAATGGTAAAACAAACTAATTCATTATACTTAGTCTCTGAAGTAAATTAAACTATTTTATATTTATATAAATAATATATTCATTTTTCTGTATTACAGATCTTACCATCACCTGTAAAACTATTGTGTATGTGTTTGGATCAGTTGTTGTTGTTTTACTGAACTCTGTTACACTGATGACAGAACTAATACTGAAAACAGGTGAGTGAACAGAACACTTTAACATTATAAAGTAGGGGTTGACAGCGTTTATATATAAGGTTTATACCATTTATATGCAGATTTCAATTTTATTCTGTTTGATAAATGAAATGCCGTTCTAAACCTTTGAAGATTAAAAATCCTAAAAGTTTGTGTATTTTCAGGTTTAAATGGCTTTTTGGGTTTAAAAGTAATAAAATGACCATTCTGACATCAGCATCTCTATTTCTATATTGCTCAGACCCCAGAGTTTTGTGATGTGCTCTAAGCATTGATAAGCACATAACTTTCATAATGAATTATTATTATGATTTATTGTTGCCGTTCGTTGTGCAATTATTTTTCTTTCTTCCTCAGTTAATGGTGAACGTGCTCTGGGGGATCTGAGAGTCATTGTCTTTCTCTCTGAAGGCATCTTCACTTATTCTCTGCTGTTTTTACTCATGTTTGGATCCCGTAAGTACAACTGGAATTATTTCTGTTTTTATTATAGTTCATCAATGTCTGTTTGATGCCCTTTACACACACAAACACACTCACACTCACAAATACTGTGTTCAGCTGATAAACTAAACACACTCACAACACCACTATATTCATCGAATAAGGAATTTAACCCAGTGATCAGCGCTAATGAAAGAAGAGACATTCTATTGCTAGTGCTTTAATTAGACAATTGGATATGGTAAGCTGTCTCATCATGTCTACAGTCATGGTTAAATCGTACTAAATACGGTGCAAACTATACTCATGCAGCATGGCCTCGAGCACCTTATAGCTTTCATAATTTAATAAAAAAAAATATTAAGGATACAAATGTTCATAAAAAAAATTAAACAATACTATTCAACAGAAACAATTATCTGCTATGATACTGTAAATTGTATTGAAATGCAAAAAGAAAGAAAATTTGAGTGCAAGCATAATTTACACTTTTAATAGTTTTCCCCGTTTACATGCAAGGGGCCTATAACTAAATTATTAGAAATGTCTAAGGTTTTATTTTAAAATATTAAATTCTAATGATCAAGAATCAGTGACAGTGATTTCTTATTTTTGTCAGGAAATATTATGCATCAACTGAGAGAAATAACTTCAGTACACTGGAGAACACTCTGATTATCATTATCCAAACTTGAGCTAACTGTTTTATAATTTTATGTTTGTTAAATTCAGGAATTTGCCATTATACATATTGATCTTAACCTATTTTTTTCTTCCACCTTTTTCTTCCACTGCTCTTTACACACAGGTGTTTCTAAAATGAAATGTCTGCAGTGTTGTCAGGTTAGTATTATGTGCATTTTAAACTACTATGCTTAAGTATAAATACAACATTTAGATATCAAATTAACACATCATCTTCTGAGCCTAGAATGCAGCAGGGTCTGCTGAAACTCCAGCCAATGGATTAAACCAGAAACAGAACACTACAGTATCACATGAAATGAATCCTCTACTGAATCAAGATCAGGAGGCTGATGGGTGTGACATCCTGATTAAGTGAAATCCCCCCCAAAAAAACACATTGTGTGTTTGCTCAAACTCCCTGACAGCACTGATAGTGATTTGAGAGATCAATCTGATCCCTCATTTGTAATTTACAGTAGCTGATTTTTATTATCATTAATTTTTTTTATCTTGGTTTTGTAAATGGCTATAAATATGTGAAAAATTATCTCATATAACTTTTTATGCATGTATTATCGATTTGCTTTTAAGACTCAAACTGTAAACCAAATTCAACAGTCCAAGTGAAACCAAGAGAGAAAAATAAATATAAAAAACAACCAGCAGCAGCTGCAGGATCGAAATCAGAAACTTACTGAATATTTAAATACTCCATGTGAGGAAAAACAAGTTGTTTTGTAACATTGTTTACATGTATGTCTGGTATTTTTAATATGCTTAAAGGGATAGTTCACCCAAAAATGAAAATTACCCCATGATTTACTCACCCTCAAGCCATCCTAGGTGTATATGACATTCTTCATTCAGACAAATACAATCAGAGTTATATTAAAAAACGTCCTGGCTCTTCCAAGCTTTATAATGGGAGTGGATGGTAGCCCAAAATTTGAAGTCCATAACATTAAACCAATCCATTATAAAATAAGTCCACATGGCTCCAGGGGGTTAATAAAGGCTTTCTGAAGCAACGCAATGCATTTGTGTAAGAAAAAAAAAAAAAATGTACAACTTAATGAATCTTAATCTCTTGGTTTCGCTAACTGTCGTACGCACATTCATGAGAGATTGGTGTCCAGCGGATGACGTAGGACGTAGGCAAATGCGGTAACGAACACAGAAGTGACGAACGTGGAAGCACAGAGGAGGGAGCAAAACAAAACACAGGTCACAAATTAGTAGTACAAGATGAGGATTTGTAAAGAAAAATGTCAGAGGATTTCAATATAAGCCAAGAGGACACTACTTTTCCTTTGCTGTAAACAAAACTTTTTTTCTCGCGAGACTAGCATATTCTCACCAGAGTTTACGCTATGTCTACGTCATACATCATCCGCTTAATGCCACTCTTTCATGAACCCACATACGACAGTTAGAGGAAGTTACAGATTAAGGTTTATAAAGTTGTAAATATGGATATTTTTCTTACACAAACACATCGCTTCGCTTCGGAAGGCCTTTATTAACCCAACGGAGCTGTGTGGATTTCTTTTATAATGGATGGGTGCAATTTTTTTAACTTTAAATTTTGGGCTACCATCCACTACCATTATAAAGCATGGATTAGCCTGAACATTATTTAATAAAACTCTGATTGTATTTGTCTGAAAGAAGAAAGTCATCTACATCTATAATGGCTTGAGGGTAAGTAAATCATGGGGTAATTTTCATTTTTTGGGTGAACTAACCCTTTAAAGACATACTATGGACGGAGGGTTTTAGTCCCAAGTGTAAAATAAAGTGGTATAAAACAGCTTTGTTCCCTCTGTTTTAACAGTGTGTATGTGCTAGCTATAAGCTATATAATTATATATAATTTTATGATACATTTCTAAATGGTAGAGTCTCGAGTACTTTTATCATCTGTCATGTTACTGTTGTAAGGATCCACCCGCCAGCCCAAAAAGCGGAATCCAGCGGCCTGGTCGAAGGTTTAATGCGTATTCGGTCTTTTCTTTGCGCTTCTGAATTTATCAGGATTTAGTTTGAATTTTAGTCTAGCTCCATGTTTAATCTGACTCCAATTTCACGTGATCATTAAATTTAGGCAATATTTCTATCAAAAGCTGATCACAGATATCGATTGTTTATTAATTTAGATATTTGAGTATTCTGAAAATCCCATACTTTTAATTATTCGTTCATTGCGGACCCGGTATCGCTTTAGAAGTAACATTTCGGCCGATTGAATGCTCTTCCCGAACACAAACTCGTCAGTCTGATCTTAAACATTGGATGCAGGGTAAATATCTACCTTTAAGTCGGTCGCGCCCTGCTTACTCGTACAAAAAGTATAGTTTTTATATATTTACGAAAACTGCAACTTATTTAAGACAGTGATAGTCAGAAATCGAAATGGACTTAATAGATGTGCCCCATGCTCCATCTATTAAACCTTTCGTATGAACAATCCTGAACACTGATTTGAGGTAATACCTTTGCTTTAATCTACTAGTAATAATGAATTAAGAATAATGCAGAATAAATCAAATATAACAATTTATTATCAGTCAGGTAAAATTGTATCATGCCAATTACATATTGAAAATAATTAGAAGCCAATTTAGAAAGGATAGTGTAATTGTAAATCACATTGTAGTTGTGTTGCAACTTTGCTCCTGCACAAAGACACTGTAGCCATATTGGGAACGGCCAAGTGATCCATGCAGGAGGCACACAAATTTAACATAGTCACACATGTAACAGTTATCCTAATTTAAGACACATGGTCTAAAATGCATAGCAAAGCACTCAGGTGTTTTAGAGAATAAACTTAACTAGCCAATGTGTACATGTAGTAGCACAAACAACTATACAGTGTGCTCTGTAGGCACAATGTGTTTAACACAATTACATAATAGTATACCTGACTTCAGGAAGATACATAGTATGGAGCATATGAAATACACTCCACACTACGGGCTTTCTGGCAACAGAATCGCCCAGTAGTGTTTTGTCACTTCCCTTAAATACTCAGACCAGATAACAAAGAAATCTTCAAATCAGTTGTAAAAACATAAAAGACCTTTTGGTTGTTTAGGTTCCCGCGGTCACATCAGGGTCACACCTGGCTGGAGATAAACATTCTCACAGACCCCTAAAGGGGGACACACACCCTTCTCAGCAGAACACAATTCTACAAAAGTTTTCAATCTTTCTCATAATATAAATGACTACTTTGAAATTGAGACCATTTTACCAATCGCACATAGACCTTTAAAATGATACCAAACATGAAAAGTTTACAAGCATGAATCCTGAAGATATAGTAAATGTTTTATGTGAGCGTAACAACTGTTAGATGCCTGGACCATGTGCCCTGGGGGGAAGGAGGGGTGAAGGTACCAAAGAGCAAATGGTCTTTCTTCCAGATCTTCCTATCTGTTTGTTTGGTCCACAAGGAGATCAAAGCCCATTGTTTTGGTGCATCTGCATTTGCATTGTGAGAGTTCCTGAAAGTCTGGCTTCACAAAGAACTCATTTCATAAGGAAATAATTTCACTCCTTACAGTCCTTCCCTGGTCCCTTGGAGCAAACTCTGAGCGGTCTACAAGGGGACATAATTAAATGATTTCCTTGTGATATTCATTACTGCCAAAGTTTTTGCAGAGCAGGCAACACTAGTTGATGAGTAGAGTTGAGTAGAGTGGTCACCTGAAAGAACAACATAAAGACAGGTTGAGAAAAGCACTGCAGAAATCACATCAGTGACACGCTCAGTCCCTTGAGCGTAGGCATCCTGTGTCGCCGCAGTCTTTTTGGTCAGGTGTGTTTCCACCTGTACTGGCTGTGGTGATACTCAGTCTGTAGGATTACTTGATGTATCAGGTCCGTTGAGTTGATCAAGCATGAGTTGAAAGTGTCCTTCTACTCTAGGGAAACATCTGTGTCCAGTGCTGTCCTCCCCAGGATGTTTATCTGACCTGCTGAGAAACTTTCTGTCACCTTCAGGCAGAAGGTGGGATTGCAGGGTTTGTCAAATCTCCATAGGTGCAGAAACAATTTCACTGATGATGCTCCAATGTGTGCAAGACATCTAAACAACTTCTGAATGATCATGCAATAACTGTACACTGATGACTTTGGTGATGTTGTGGGATGAGAAAAGAGGTTATAAAATAAACAAAAATACACAAAGGAAAGATCATGTCAAAAGTGCGAGTGGTAAATAAGGTCTCCATTTTTCAGAGTCATATATTCAGTAAATAGGTCTAATTTGATAGCCAAATTGTTTACTACCACTAGGTATTTGGTCTGAATGAATAAAAGGGAAGTAGCAAAATCAATATAACCGGTATATTTACCAGTGGTATTCATAATTAAACATAGAAATACACAATTTCATAATTACCATCATAAAATTGCCTATAGTGATTGTTTTAATAGCAAAGCATTAATGCAGACCTAAAGTTTCATCTAGGTCAATCAGAGAATGAAATGAACAGAAAAAGAGATTTAAAACCTGTAGTTAAACCATTTTCAATCATTCTCTGTGCATTTGATGTGCAGGCTGGTCACATTCGATAATGCAGGTCTGATTAGAAATGATCAGATCCTATTTATTTAGGTAAATTTGTGTGGTCATTAGACATATGTTGTAAACTAGTGGGCCCCCTAGTTTGCAACAATGCTAATGATTGTATATGAAAAATATTTCGTCCTAAGAGACCAGTTGCATTACTGAATAGGTCTCATTTTAGAATTTGTAAATAGTTTTGAAATAATTGATATGTGACTGTAGCCATGCAAGTCCTATGCACATTACAGTGTTTACATACAGTAAGTTCATAAGACTATAAAAATTGCACAAAATTTTAAAATTGCAAAAATGTTTGCCATAATTGAAATTAAAAAATAATTTCTTTTGACCTATATGTATGAGGTGAATAATGTGTGATAAATTTGAATGATGTGCGTAATTTAGACCTGGATGTCCGTATGCTCAATACCAGGTAAGTGTATTGTGTAGTTGCAATAATGAAAGTGTGTTCTGTATGTTTGTGTGTATGTATGTGTATAGGAGATGGGTGATGTCTAGTCTACCATAATTTGTGTTGCATAATTTAGTTCCAGTGCTACACTGGGAGGTCATGTAATTACTTGTACAGTGCTGAGGTGTGAATGACCACTTGTAGTATCTCCACACCCATCTCCTTGTTGTGTGTGCAAGTTGTGTAGGTGGGACCAGATGTCCTTGTGGAATTTGTCCCTCAGAGATGGCAGCAGTAAACCTGAAAGAAAAACAGCTTAGTCTTGAACCTTTTCACAAGTTGCTTGAAGACTGGTGGATCTTAATTTTCCTGTAATGGCCACAGCCAAACAGTTGTTTCAGATGGTTGTAATCCAAGATTGCATACCATAAGGACCAAATTTGTTTTAGTTTACCAAGACATATATCATTGTCATGATCATGTTTTGTAAACAAAACGCCAAAACAAACTGAGTGTAAATGGTCAGATCTAGAAGCTAGTGTTTTAGCACAGTCTAAGCATGTCGCACCTTAAGCTGCTGTTACAGCATAATTTACACAGTCTGCTGTGTTGCAGGCATTATGACACCCAGATCTGCTGGGAAATTTAACTTTTAAATGATACCGTTTACACTAGTCAGATCTGTGCTTAGAGCATTAGCTGCCAGATTTGGTGCTGCATTGTTAGCTTAGCAATTGGCATTTTCTTATCCTATTCATACATTTGACTATTTCCATCTCTGCAGTCTGTAAAGATTCATAAATCTCTGCCTGATTTTAACATTACACACAACTTTAATCACATGTCCAGTAAAATTATCTTTCTGATTACATTCCATATGCGTTGTCCTTCCCAGAGAGGGATGGTTTCGTTTGCTAACACTTGAGCCACTGTGTTTGTGGTTTTGTTGCTAAGAAAAAGACAAAATTTAGACCTTCCCTTGTTACTGGGTTGCAGATTAATGACATCAAATTTAAAACATCTTATGGCCTTGGATGGATTTGGTCCATTCAAGATATTGCAATCAGATTAATCATTTTAGTTGGTAAATTCTGGACATGTTAATTTCGCTCATCAAAGATTTTTGCACAAATAGAAGATAACTAAGTTATTTTCTCATTAGTTTGATAATTCCTTTCATTTTCCTTTCCTAGGAGTTTTTGCTTCTAACCACCTTCTTACCACCTTCTTTCTCTTTCCCCAGCACTAATAGTGCTTCCAACTTCTTTCTACTTACGCATTCCCTCTTTCTACATTCTGATCATTCTACTTTTCTTCTACAACTTTCTTTCTTCTTCTAAATCAATGCTGAATCATCATGAGATTAAACGCCATTCCTGGCCATTGTAATATAATATATTATAAGGTTGTTATAATATAAATTATATTACATTAAAAATAGTATAAATTAAAATACTTTTTGTTACTGGTCTCTGGAGGCCCTTTAAAGCAACTTGTTCAGAATGAGTGGTTATCATCTCACTGATCTTTCTGAAGATAAACTCTTGATTTGGCCCTGTAACTACAGCAGTCCTGACATGCATTGTGTGCACAGCAGCAGGCCAAACTGGAAACCAGTTACAGGTTTTGCTGCTGTAAACATTCAATGCATTGAGAGCACATACTGTAAGCATGGGTCAGATAATTGCTCAATCAAAAGATTTTTGTGACTACAATGTGGAATTGGAAACAATTTTCTTTGTTTCTGAGCTGAGATGTCACTAGTTGCATTCTTTTGAGAATCTACTTGAGTGTGAGAAAGTTTGGGGGTTGGGCAAACCCAGAGCAAATGCAAATGCAAAGTACACATGTTGTTTTTAAAGACAAAGACTGAGAATCATACAAGTGTGTAGTAATTTTTGTAAAATCTAAAATAAAAACAAGCTATAAGACTGAACTTTAAGCAGTGTTGTTGAGCCAAATATTGTGAGATCAGAGATTTTACTACTATTGAGAGATTTTCAATACATTTAATTCGATTAATTTGACTATTTGACTAATTCTCCCTCAGGAGAGGTTGTAGATGTCCTCTGAATGTGTTTAACCCTCAGGCTTGGGTACAAGCCTCTTAGTAGCATCAAAATTGTCATTACATGCATTATAGTTTTTTAGATTTAGAATTACTAATGTCTCTTTTATTCACAGTCACTGAGACTTCTGCATGGCAGCAGTAGTTATCTGGGATTGAGACAGTTTTTTGCCAGATTAGAGATTCCTTTGAGATTCTCTAATTTTTAATTTCATTGCACTGTTTTGCCCAACCTCACTTTGACATACAAAAGATTCTAGTGAGAATTTAATTATCTTTTTAGTTTATCCAATCATAATTTCTCTTAACTTCTTTGCACATAAATGTTTCCTTTTCAAATGTTGCAAAGTTATAGCTGTAAAGCCAATAGACAATAGTTACAGGAAATTATCAATATCAGAATTTAGGTTGCAATTTAAAGCCCTCTGTTAAGCACCAGAATAAAATTTGGATGATGTAATTCCAATTTTAATTTTGGTTCAAGAGACTTCATTCCTTATCTACTCTGCCGCTATCATGTCCCTGACAATTCATGTGGTTTCGTCTAATTCTTAAGCCCCACCGGATTTCTGCAGTCTCCGGTCTAAAATGAGCATTTCGACTCTTTCAACAAAAGTATATTGGGTGCATCTAAGCTTTCCCTCAACATTTCTAAAAAGGCAAATAAGAATCGACTTACCGCAGTAGCTGAAGAAAAGGAAGGAGAAGCTCAAACCTCTTTCTGGAGCACATTTGAATGATGCGCTGAAAAGACCCTCGCCAACAGGAGATGAGAGATCACGGAGGGACGGTCACCAACTGTAAGGATCCACCCGCCAGCCCAAAAAGCGGAATCCAGCGGCCTGGTCGAAGGTTTAATGCGTATTCGGTCTTTTCTTTGCACTTCTGAATTTATCAGGATTTAGTTTGAATTTTAGTCTAGCTCCATGTTTAATCTGACTCCAATTTCACGTGATCATTAAATTTAGGCAATATTTCTATCAAAAGCTGATCACAGATATCGATTGTTTATTAATTTAGATATTTGAGTATTCTGAAAATCCCATACTTTTAATTATTCGTTCATTGCGGACCCGGTATCGCTTTAGAAGTACCATTTCGGCCGATTGAATGCTCTTCCCGAACACAAACTCGTCAGTCTGATCTTAAACATTGGATGCAGGGTAAATATCTACCTTTAAGTCGGTCGCGCCCTGCTTACTCGTACAAAAAGTATAGTTTTTATATATTTACGAAAACTGCAACTTATTTAAGACAGTGATAGTCAGAAATCGAAATGGACTTAATAGATGTGCCCCATGCTCCATCTATTAAACCTTTCGTATGAACAATCCTGAACACAGATTTGAGGTAATACCTTTGCTTTAATCTACTAGTAATAATGAATTAAGAATAATGCAGAATAAATCAAATATAACAATTTATTATCAGTCAGGTAAAATTGTATCATGCCAATTACATATTGAAAATAATTAGAAGCCAATTTAGAAAGGATAGTGTAATTGTAAATCACATTGTAGTTGTGTTGCAACTTTGCTTCTGCACAAAGACACTGTAGCCATATTGGGAACGGCCAAGTGATCCATGCAGGAGGCACACAAATTTAACATAGTCACACATGTAACAGTTATCCTAATTTAAGACACATGGTCTAAAATGCATAGCAAAGCACTCAGGTGTTTTAGAGAATAAACTTAACTAGCCAATGTGTACATGTAGTAGCACAAACAACTATACAGTGTGCTCTGTAGGCACAATGTGTTTAACACAATTACATAATAGTATACCTGACTTCAGGAAGATACATAGTATGGAGCATATGAAATACACTCCACACTACGGGCTTTCTGGCAACAGAATCGCCCAGTAGTGTTTTGTCACTTCCCTTAAATACTCAGACCAGATAACAAAGAAATCTTCAAATCAGTTGTAAAAACATAAAAGACCTTTTGGTTGTTTAGGTTCCCGCGGTCACATCAGGGTCACACCTGGCTGGAGATAAACATTCTCACAGACCCCTAAAGGGGGACACACACCCTTCTCAGCAGAACACAATTCTACAAAAGTTTTCAATCTTTCTCATAATATAAATGACTACTTTGAAATTGAGACCATTTTACCAATCGCACATAGACCTTTAAAATGATACCAAACATGAAAAGTTTACAAGCATGAATCCTGAAGATATAGTAAATGTTTTATGTGAGCGTAACAACTGTTAGATGCCTGGACCATGTGCCCTGGGGGGAAGGAGGGGTGAAGGTACCAAAGAGCAAATGGTCTTTCTTCCAGATCTTCCTATCTGTTTGTTTGGTCCACAAGGAGATCAAAGCCCATTGTTTTGGTGCATCTGCATTTGCATTGAGAGAGTTCCTGAAAGTCTGGCTTCACAAAGAATTCATTTCATAAGGAAATAATTTCACTCCTTACACTGTTATTTTGTTGTGTTATATTATGTTTTTTTTTTTATTTGTGTTTTGGAATTGTCTGTGAAGAATAGATGTCATTATAATTTAACTGCAAAACAAATTTACCTGCGAGTATAAATAAAGAAACCTAACCTATACTGTGAAAATCTGTCAAAATGTCAACTTGCTATTGTGTAGTGTTTGCTACTTCAGTCAAGTGAAAGTGGAACATGTCTGAAGTGGTGTGATTGAGTGGAGGCAGGAACAAGTTACCATATTCATGGATCGGTGTATACTAAATGAAGTGTGGAGAGATATTCAAGACATTTTAAGACATAAATAGTTTTCATGAAGGAAAAAAAACTCAGAATTATTATTATTAAAAATGTAATTTATTATTATTATTATTATTACTAGTATTATATTATTATTATTATTATAAAACAAATGTCATATTGGTTATTACAATTAGTTTTAATTGATAAATTTAGTGATTGCAGAGGGACTTTCATGGCAATTTAAACATTATAGGACACATTACATTAAATGTGCCAGATTGTCAAAACAGAAATGTCCTGGCTTTTTTCATGATGACTGAGGTCTAGGGGCTATTTAACTACCAGGTAAGTTTCAAAACAGTCAGTCCACAGTGAAATGCACACAGCCTGCAAGTAGCTGTGACTTTTCACGAACTGTTGTGACTTCTATAAAAAGTTGACGTCAGGACTACACAGTCACCTCCTTCAGTCACCACCCCGAGCACCGCCCACCGGCCCACTCTCCTTTTGTCAAATCCCCAGACAACATCACGTCCATGCCATTGCTGAGCATTGCGCAACAACAGCACTAAAACATGTCGAAAAGGTTAACTTTAACCACAAAACCAGAACGGCTGACCTGTAACGTTATACTCTCACTCAAAGGATGGAAGATCTGACAGGATTGTTACTATGAGGTGGAACACATCTAACGTGTATAGTAAAGATAAACTCACTGTGCCTATCTAGTCATGATGAAGATGTATATACATTTCAGTTTCAGCAGGCAACTATTTTTACAGCTACATTATTGTTCCAGCCACGATTAAACACAACAATGTATATACAATTACAAGTGATTATATATAAATTGTCAGTTTGTTGTTTTACACACATGCACACAGACAGTTTTTCATATACGACATAGTCGTGAGATTCAAGAAACATATGGCAAGAAATCTGTAGACTCGTCCATAACAACAAAAGACAATAATTTATTGAACCTTTTCCGCTACAAACACAAGCATTTTTGACATTCGTTTCTGATCAGTCTGCTCGTTTTATCGCGTTTAACCACAGCTGTCATCGTTTTTTTTTTTTTTTTTGTCTGGCAGTGGCAGCAGATATGTAATCAAATTTCTAATTATGTCGATTCTGGCACCCAACATCACAACAAGACGATATTTTAAGCTCCTAACATAGCCGAATCTGCGCTGGTTTGAATGGGCCGCCTGTAGTTTCTATTTTTTTTTTTTTTTTTTTTATTGAAGGTAACATTGGGTACAAACATGTAAAACCATCAATATACAATCAAACATTTATACAGACAAACCATACCAGAGACAAAGAACAAAAAAAAAACAAACAAACAAACAAACAAAAAAAAAACATACATACTAAATAGAAGTGGAAAAATAAGAATATTAAGAGGATTCGGGAAATAGGTCATAATATTTATACAAAAGTTTTCCATTCTTCTTGTTCTTTACAAGCTTGTGTGATTTAAGAAGAATATTAAGTTCCAAAATAAAATGTTTAAAACATAAGGAAGACTTATTACATTTCTGCTTGTGTATAAAGAACTTAGCATATAAGATTATAAAATTTAATACAAACTCCAGGGTGCCATGTTGTGGGAAACAAAAGTAACAGATAATATCTTTCAGGGTGAATGAGTGAGTTATATTTTGAGAATGGAGAAAGTGAGTACCCAAATCTTCCCAAAACCTTTTGGTAACTGGACAATTAAAAAATAAATGAGGAATGGTTTCATTGTCCTGTTTACAAAAGCTGCAGCATGTGTCAATGTCTAGAAACTTAGCAACAAAACAATTTGTAGGGTAAATGTTATGTAAAAGTTTAAAGTGGACCTCTTTGGCTTTATTAGAGATACAGTATTTGTGAGGAATCAACCATGTTTTTTTCCAATTTATTTCACTTATTAAGGAATTCCAATAAAACATCCCCCTTGGAGCAATGGATTTACTCTTTTGCAAATGTCGGCGAATATGCTTATTGTTACATTTTTTATCAGACAGTTCTACACCATCCAACATAAGTGAAAGCTGTCTGATATCTTTGTTTCCATAGATCAGATGATTTTTAATTAATTGTCTAATTCCGATAGCGATGGCATCAGTGATAGATTTAAAATCTTTAAAAGGTATTGGGAAATCATGAGCTTCCATAAACTGTTCATAAGAGAGCATAGTGCCAGAATCATCAAATAAGCAGAGTACATGGTTAATTCCTCTATCGAACCACTTAGGGAAGAATACTGATTTATTCCTAATAAGAATGTCGCTGTGAGGGTCTTTACCAGGTTTCGGGATCAAGGAGATGATGCCTTGCTTCATTGTTGTTGTCATTTCCCCTTGATCAATACACTCCCTATACATGTGCATTAAAGGGAGTTGAATAAGGTCCCAGAAATGAATATAGAACTCCGCTCCTAGCCCATCTATCCCGGGAGATTTTCCTTTCTTCATAGCAAACAAAGCATTTTTAACCTCATTTAAAGAGAGATCAGCGTCACAAGATGCTTTATAATCTTCACTAATAATAGGGATACTGTGCTGAATTTTTTCAAAAAAACTTACACTTTCTTCTCTGTTAAAATTAGACTGATATAAATTACCATAAAACGAGCTAACAAATTTAGAAATGTGAGTAAAATCCTTAGAAAGGGTGCCATCAATGAAGAGCTCAGTTACAGAATTTCTTTTAGCATTCCTTTTTTCTAAAGCAAAAAAATAATTGGTGTTCTTTTCGCCCTCTTCCAGCCACTTAGCCCTTGATCTAATAAATGCCCCCTTTGCCATTTCTGTATATATTTGGTCTATCTGAATTTGGATGGCTTTTAGCTCAATTTCTTCTTCTGGGTTAATGTTTCCTTTTGACATTAATTGAGTTAACTTATTCATCAAGACATGTTCTGACTTATATTTTTCTTTCTTTATTTCCTTAGATCTTTTTATAGCCAATTGTCTAATTTTATATTTGAAGTACTCCCACTTTTTCTTATGTCCATTATTAATGTCAATCTCAAAGATCTCTTTCGCTAGAAGCTTAACAGATTCATTAAAGGAGTCGTCACTCAAAAGAGTATTGTTAAACTTCCAATAACCTCTTATGCCCGAATGCGGGTCACTGGAGCCTAGTTTCAAAATAATTAAGTTGTGGTCCGAAAGGGGTGCATAAACATGTTTAACCTCATTAACAAATTGAAGAGCAGAAGAAGAAACTAAAAATAAATCAATTCTCGACTTCAAAGTCAGACTTCTATTACTCCAGGTGAAATCTTGGATGCCTGGGTTAAAAAAACGCCAAGCATCAGTCAAGGATAGGTCTGAGCACAGAGAAGAGATTAAATTGCTTCCTTGGGAGGAGCGAGCCGCTCCAAGTGGGTATCTATCCTCTATTTCGTCAGGACATTCATTGAAATCCCCAGAAAGAATTATAAAGGCATTTACGTATTTTCCCCTCAAATCCCTTAGCTTGCCAGTAATGGTATTGAATAAGTTTTTGTTTTCAAAGTGTGAATTAAATCCATATACATTGCAAACTATGAAAACTGTATTGTCCTGCTTAACTATTATTGTTATCCATCTTCCGTCACTAGAGGGCACAACTTCCAAAATATCCCCTTTGAAACCATGCACAAGGATTGAGACAGCAGCAGAATGATTAGAACCATGACTAAAGTGAACAACATTACCCCATTGAGCTTTCCAGAACCTTGTATCAGAGTCACAAGAGTGCGTTTCCTGTAATAAAATCAAGTCAGCTTCAGACCTTTTACAGAATAAAAATAATGCTTTCCTTTTTGTTAAGTCCCGAATACCTCTCACATTTAAAGACAAGACGTTAAAACGTTTAAACAAAAAGTCCATAAAGGAACAGAGATATAGAACAGAAATTACCTGAAAGTGCTATTGAACGCAAAAAGTATGCAAAGACCTTACAAGAAGGTGATGATAACCTGCCTTAAAATAGCAAGAACCCTGTTGTACAAGTAGCCGTCAACTTAAGAACGTTCGAGACGGCTGCACTTTATAGTAAATGAAACTAACATGATCTCATTTAAAGCCCAACATGGAGATCATATATAGATGTATGAAGAGAGAGAAAAAAAAAAAAAAAACAAACAAAGTAAAATCTGTTAAGGTAGTACTAGTATTAAGTGCTCAACCATCTCAGTCTGTAACGGGCACTGGCAGAGTGTTCATGCCTACCTATGGCTTTGGTAAAAGAAGATGATCCACCAACGAGGCTATTCCGGACAGTCAATAACTTTTCCATTGATGACAGCCGAAGCACCTCGGAATGAAGCCTTTTTCCCTTCATCACACGCCTTCTTGATCAAAGGCCAGAGCTTCTCCCGAGCCGCTCTGTCCTCCGGAGAAAGAGCTTCGGTAATCCTGAGACGATTCTCTTGCAAATACTGAGAGTTTTTAGCTTCTTTCCAGACGGCATCACGAAGGCGACGCAAGGCAAACAAAACTATAGTTGATCTCGCAGCGCCGTCATCTCTCAGTTTCCCCACGCGATGGACGATGTCAATGCCTTGTTTCAAGTCTTCACGAAGCTTTGGTGCCATTTTCCCAAGGATGTCGATTATCTTGCCTCTGATGTCTTCATCTCTTGACTCCCTTACGCCGTGCATCTTAAGCGACCACCTTCTACTGTAGCGTTGACACTCAGCAACAGCTTCTCTCAGGTGCTTATTTTCTTCTTGGAGCTTTGTATTGGCAACTTTCATTTTCTCCAGTGTTTGCTTGTGTTGTTGAACATCCAGTGACAGCTGTTTGACAGTTGTTGTCAGCTCCTCAACACGTTTGGAAGTAGCTTCAGTAGTTATGCCTATAGCAGAGACTCTCCGGAGTGTTTCATCCTGCTTGCTGGTCATGGCTCGTATCGCCTCCATGAGTTCAGCATTAGCCGTCTCCCAGTTTCGCGCACCTGATTGAGATTCACGATTCCTTTTCTTGGCAGGCTTCTCTGGTGTCTCCACCGCCAAAATGGGAAATAAACCAGTGTCTGACAATGGCTCTGGGGTGGTTTCATACCAGCACATTTCGTCTCCACTCAAAGGATTCTGGGCTACCGACTCTTGAGACTGGTTATCTTTCATGTTTAGCGGCACGTGTAGAGAAATCGTTGAACTTTCAGTGTTCCTCTTTTTCTTTTTAGACTTGGGCATTCGTGGAAGCCTACAATTACTACGTCCCCTTGTCAAAAAATCCTATTGGAATTTCAGTTTATCCTTTTGGATCTTACTGGATTCTTAGAATCCTATTGGACATTCTGATTGATTTTAATGGAATTTCACTTTGTCCTATTGGATTTTATTTGATTCTTAGAATCCTATTGGACATTCTGATTTATTTTAATGGAATTTCACTTTGTCCTATTGGATTTTATTTGATTCTTAGAATCCTATTGGACATTCTGATTTATTTTAATGGAAATTCACTTTGTCCTATTGGATTTTATTTGATTCTTAGAATCCTATTGGACATTCTGATTTATTTTAATGGTATTTTACTGTGTCCTGTAGGATTTTATTTGATGCTTAGAATCTTATTGGACATTGTGTTTTATTTAATGGGATTTAAATTTTTCATGTAGGATCTTTTATTGATTTGTATCATATTGGACATTGTGATTTTTAAATGGAAATTCACTTTGTCCTGCAGGATCTTATTTGATTCTGTTAATTACTTACTTTTTAAGAGTAACTTTACTTTTTTAGAGTAACACTGTGTGTGTGTGTGTGTGTGTGTGTGTGTGTGTGTGTGTGTGTGTGTGCTTGTAACCTATAAAATGCAGCCTACATGAATATACACAAATATAAAAACTGAAATTCCTAATACAGTAAGGCAAATATACTAAATAAGTGTATTACATGTAACTAAAAATTCATAGAAACACAAACATCTATAATGGGACGCTTCCCCTTTAAGAAATCCGAATGTAGTGCGCGTGCAACTGTAGCGCGCATACTTTGAACAGTAACGGTCAAAGAGGAGAGGAAGCTGAGGAATCGAGTGATTAACGTTGTTTAACTTGTTAAAAGTTTATTTAAAGATGCTAAAAAGGAAGAAATAAGGATACTTATCTGAGCTGCATCCTAAACAAACAATTTTGAGTGAATTAACTATATCTGTTGGTGAGTTGTTGATCTCGTTACTGTATCTGCTGATTAGTATAGGAGTCTGCCATTACATAGCAAAATAGTTAATGAAATATTAATGTATGCTGTTTATAATAAAACTTAATTGTATAAAACACTGGAGTAGTGAGTACAAAATGCCTGTTCTGACACCATTTTGAGCTGTTTTGAATTGTGGTTTACGTTTTTGTGTTGCACTATATTTTAATTATTTGTATTGATGGAGTAATATGTTCTGTTGTCCAGGTCAGGTTTTATGTTCCAGTTAAAAAGTTTGACATGGGACAACAATTCTCCCGTGATATGTGTGTGTGTGTACATGGAGAAGACGCGCATGACAAGAGAATAATATGGCGAGCCATGGTCAGCGAGAGGACCTGTTGCGTTGCCTGGTAACCAGTTGACCATATGCACGGAGCGCTCTTTATAACTTCCGCATAAAGATAAGCCAGCTCGTAAACTTCCGGTAAAGATGATTTAATGTTGTGGTTTATAGATACAGAAACCTCTCGTGCCTAGTTCTTGTCAGAAATTAAAAAAAAAAAAAAAAAAAAATTCCAAAAAACATTGCAACATGATAAATAATGATAGCATAACAATAATGATAGATGATGGCATTATGTTTTATGTTATTTAACAACAAATATTTTTATATGCCGAGCCTGGTAATCCCAGGTGATTACCTAGACATGTAAAGACATTAAAATGCTACCAACTAAACACTATAGTAACTGTTTAGGCCAGTGGTGCTCAAACTTAACCAGCATTAAAATTCAGTAGCATAGTAGACCTAACTATTCAACTACAGCTCTGCACAGTAAAAAAAAAACACAAAAAAAAAAAAAAAATCAAACAAAAAAACCAGTTTTATTCCTAATAAGATTATTTACCGTTGTCAGCCACTTCAACATTGAAAATATACAGTTTGAACATTAACACTGCACTTTGCTTACATACAGGTAAATAAAAAAAACGTAAATAATGATTAAATTAAAATGTGTTGTACCTAAAAGTTAAATAAAAACTGTATTGTACTTAATCTTTATTTGAATAAAGTTGTTTTTACATTTAAGATACAATGTTTTGTGTTTTAACATTAATTCATAATTAACTTAGTGATTCCTCTGTGTACCACTAGAGGGACTCGTACCACACTTTGAGATCCACTGGTTTAGGCTAACATTAGAGATGCTATCTCCCAAATGACATCATAATGGTATGATTGATAATCAATTACTTACCTTCATAGTCATGAACACATTTTAAACACTTATAATATTTGCCCTCTCAACTCTATACCTGTGCAGTACAATTCACTTTAAAGATTTTAACTCCAAATTTGTGTACTTTTATTGTACTGAAGTATAAAGTATAGCAAGTGCAGGAATCACAAAGTATCATGTCATTTAATAAAAAAAATATGCCCCGACACCAACAGCGTATAAGGAAGAACTAGTTAACTACAAATAAGACAAGTTAAATATTAATGGTATAACAATTAAATAATGCATTAAATATTTTGAAATATTTTTAGATTCAATTTAGTAACTACATTTTTAAAGTTTTATCTTTAACTGTAAAAGCTGCTAAATATATTCAGTCAACACAGACTTGTTACTGTTGTAGTTTTTGCAACTCTGAATTTAATCTGAATCACTTAATGGACCGCTCTATTTTGACATTGGCTTGTCTTCCGTTATTACTGTCAATCATAGCAATGAGTCCTGAACAATTTAGCAGATTTACCTGCGTAATATTTAACACCCGCGTTTGTCATTCCTGAAATGGTAAATGTGGAAGTTTGGTCCTCTTAGATAAACAAAAATTTTCTTCAAATTGTGAATGGATTTTGTAGAGAAACTGAGCAAAGGGCACTCCCCTTAAAGCACAGTACAATTGACTGGAAATGACTGAGCTGGCTTATAAAACCAGGAAGTAATCGTGCATATGTTCAATTGACAGAGCATTAGTGATTGCTTTGGAATATATTTGATACAATATTTTTCAGTTTTTTCTCTCTTTTTACATTACACACAAACGGAACTTTATTACATTTATTGCATGAAATGAACAGTATTATACATCTCAAAGGGAATTTAAACTGAGTTACTATATCAAATTCTACATATTGTTTGATGTTGTTCTGTGTTGTGATGTGATTGTATTTGCTATTATTATTATTGTTACAGTAAAGTGTTATTTTTATATTCAATTTCTGGTCTCCTGTATACGTTTTATATGTTCCTCCTCACTCCTTTAGAGTCTAGAACTGGTCCAGGGGATATTTACATTGGAAGACACAAGTGCTACATACTGTGTGTGCGTGTGTGTGTGTGTGTGTGTGAGATCAATCCATTATCAGTGCTTTAGAAATTTTTGCACTAATGCTGTGTGCTGCACAAATCACCTCTCATGTTGTTTACAATGTTACTGAAGGTTGTGCAACATACAATGAACAATGTCTACATCAGGGTGAGTTTAAACAAACTGCAAGTACTATTTGTTCATAAAACAAATACAATGGAAAAGTGTACCTTTAGAATAAAATAAAAAAAATAGAAATCCCATATAAACAGTCACCCAACTGGATCCCATTAAAATCCTATAGGAATGATCCTACAGGATATTTATGTCTTGTCCTATAAGATTTTCCTATCGGAATCCTATAGGAACGGTTCCAAAATATGATAGAAATTCCAATTAGAATCCTGTACAATTTTCTTATTGGAATCCTTTAGGATTTTTTGACAAGGGTCTTGCTATATGTTCGTTTTTTCTTTTTTTTTTTCCTCTTCCCTTCCCTTCTCTTTTTTTTTTTTAAGGTTCTGCCATCAAATTATTTTAAAAAAGGCAGTAATATCATAAACCCTTCGAAATTGCTCGCAGAGCGACAAGCACACGTCCTCCTACAACGCTGCCATCTTGGGAGCCCACTAGTTTCCACTTTGTTTTGCTGCATCCAGCTAGCACTGTGACGTCGACTGACCCTAGTTACAGTACCTGTGGTTGGCCTGGCCATGCATCACTCAGAAAACAACAGGCCAATCAGAAGAGAGGCTAATGAATATTAATTAGACGGTCCAAATTCAACCTTTTCTTAGCAGACCTCCTGAGAAGGGAGCTGTAAAAATATAATGAGATGGTTTTTGGTACTTATACCGCAAATATATATTCTTAAGGACATCAAAACCTAAAATAAAACTGCAGAAAGGTGTACAATTTGTGACCTTTAAGTTTATAATTTAGGAGATTCAGAGAACAAAGATAAATTTCATCATCAGTATCATGTTAGCACTGGAAAGTCTTTTTTGCAATGTTTAATACTTATTTATTCAAAATTTCTTTAAAATCATATTGATTGACTGATTCACATATTATCAGTCCATTAAAAGACAGGCACAAACAGAAATTAATTTAAAGTTCAGTTTTTCTGCTAATGGAGTTCAGATATGGTTGTGGTAACACTTTAGTCTATGGGACCGATTCTCACTATTAACTAGTTGCTTATTATCATGCCTTTTATTAACATATTGGCTGTTTATTGGTACTTATAAAGTACATATTATGCATGAGTTTATTGAGGCAAAATCATAGTTAATGGTTTGTTAATAGTGAGAATTGGACCTTAAAATAAAGTGTGACCATGTTTTTTTAGAGTGTTTTGGCTGATCAAAGAGCAGTTGTACAGTGTTCAGGCCAGTACGTTTCCTCAGTTCATGTAGTAATACACCATATGCGTCAGAGAAACACGTGTGCAGCCATCTTTAGAATTTTGCCTTTGAACTTACATTTTTGCTGTAGTTCTATAGCATCACTGTTGAAGAGTAATTAGCTGGTGCAGTGGATTTAATTATTGTAGAGTAAATGAAAGTTATCATGTGGATTGTTATTTTTCAATCAACCAATAAATCAATGAAGCAATCAATCAATAATTTTATTTCGGTCCTCAGACAACTTTTCACAAAATAAATAAACATAATTTCCGAAAAAGTTGTAGGCCGAAGCCTTGCTTATTATGCCTATCCTTTATATATATTTAACTGATGAGCGACGCTTTTCACTAAGTTAGATAATACAAGATAAACAATGTTACATAAACATTTCCACAAATGTACATATATAATTCAAAACAAATCTAAAAATACAAATTCCAGCTATTACTTCAATATTGTAACAATACATTCACAAATATTGATACTAAATCATATATTTATTCATTACCTTACTTTTATAAATTTTCTTAAATTTGCAAAGTGAATTACATCATTTTAATTCCTTACCACATTTATTCCATAGATTTACCCATTTGACAGATAAAAACCTACTTTTTGCATTAGTTATTGCCCTTACTTTTTTTAAACAATCCTCTTAGATTATACTTACTTTCTCTTCTTTTGAACAGCCTCTGTATACAATTTGGAAGTAAATTATTATAAACTTGTACATTATCTGTGATGTATATAAATCAACTAATCTACACATTTTAAAGCATGCAAATTAATAAACGATTTGTTTGTTGGTTCGTAATAATCAACCCTTTTAACGATCCTAAAAGCTTTCTTTTGTAACATTTTAAATTTATATTGTTTTTTTTTTTTAAGTATACATATGTAATCATATATGACCCGACACCTCCACACAATAAGTAATGTATGAAACTATGAGCGTTCAATTCAATAAAGTTTTTTCATTCAAAATATGTTTCATTCTATTTAATATTGCAATGGATCTGGACATTTGTTTTTACAGGATATTTTATAGGATATGTGGTTTCTAACATAATCAATTATAACACCCCAAAAATCATTTTCATACACTCTATTTCCACATTGTTAATCCTTAATTTAACATTGTTACTTTGTCGATTACTAATATTATAAAATTTGTTTTACTTAAATTCAGTGAAAGTCTGTTATCATCCATTTTTTGAAAACCATCAGTTCGATTTCCACTGTATTCAGAAGCTGTTCCAAGTTTTTTTCCAAACAATATAAATTTGTATCATCAGCAAACAAAACCATTTTTTTATATTTTGGAAACTTTACAAATATAATTTATGTACAGTACAAACAATTTGGGGCCTAGCACCCAACCTTGCGGAACACCACAAGTAACTTTCATTAAATCTGATTTAACATTATTCGTACAAATTGATATCTGTGTAACGGGAAGTCAGACTCGATACACAGGTGGGCTAGAATCAAACAGACAGGTTTATTAAACAGGATGTAGATGACCATAGAACTGGTGAGCATTGCCGATTTAGAGTCTTTAATGAACTGGAGGAGGATACTGACAGATAATGTTCTTGATTACCAGGTTGGATGGAGACGGTGAGGATCGGGTTGTTTCCAGGAGCTGGTGTAACAGAGTTGGATGCAGGTAAGTAGAGGTAGGGCACACACAGGAACACATGAGGGAACCACAGGAGATCAAGGATTCTTGAATCAACAGGTAAGTAATACCACATAGGTTTGAGTCCTTTTCCACATAGGAGACCAGACGATGTGGCTGTGTGAACTGTGTGTTCTTATAGTGCTGTGCTGGTGATTAGTGAATGACAATCAGGTGTGCATGATCAGTATTCTGGTGATTGTGAGTGCTGATAGGTGAGAGAGCCTGGCGTGTCTGTGACAGATCCCCCCTCTCCACGGCCCACTCCTGAGGGCCGAAGATACCGATGTCGTGGTGGGCGACCCCTACCATGTGGATCTGGATCGTGAGGATGGGAGGCATGGAATTCTGTCCACAGATTGGGGTCGAGGATGTCATCCCTTGGATACCAATTATCTTTCCTCGGGGCCGTACCCTTCCCAGTCAACAAGGTACTCCAATCTGCCACCACGACATCGGGAACTCTGAATCTCCCCTACTGAATATGTTGTCCCATCTTCCAGCAGAGGGAAGAGGGGGTTTGTCTGCAGTGGCAGACTCTGTGAAAACAGGGAGTATAGGTGGGTGACAGGGTTTGAGCAATGAAACATGGAATGTGGGATGAATCCTGTATTGTGATGGAAGTTGAAGTTCATACTTGACTGGGTTGATTTGCCGGATGACGGGGAAGGGACCAATATGCCTGGGACTCAGCTTCTTACAGGGGAGGCGCAGCCAGATGTCCCGAGTGGAGAGACATACTTCTTGTCCTGGTTGGAAGATGGGAGCAGGGGCTCTCTGGACATCGGCATAATGTCAATGGCATCTTACTGCCCGCTGTAGATGTTGGTGTGTGGATTCCCAGACCCTCTCACTCTCCTGGAACCAATGGGTGATGGAGGGAACATCTGAGGGTTCCCCTGACCAGGGAAACAGAGGTGGCTAATAGCCGAGTACACACTGGAATGTAGTGAGAATCGTGGAGGGTTGCTGGAGGGAGTTCTGTGCGTACTCTGCCAGGAAACAGTTCCAGGAGTTCTGGTGTCCATGACAGAAGGTACGGAGGCATCTCCTGGATCTTTTGTTCCGTTTGTTCATTACTCTGTGGGTGATGATGAAAGGTTGATGGTCACACCTAGGAGTAAAAAGAAGGCTCTTCATTCACATGAGAAACTGTGGACCTCTAACAGATACAATTTCTTCAGAAATGCCAAAATTACAGAAGACATGATTAAACAGTACATCTGCAGTTTCCATTGCTGTTGGGAGTCCTTTCAGAGGAACCAGACAGCAGGCTTTTGAGAACCTGTCCACAGCAACCAGGATGCAAGTGTTGTTGTCAGAGATAGGGAGGTCCGTGATGAAATCTACTCCCAGGTGTGACCAGTGACATCAGGGAACAGGGAGAGGCAGAGGCAGGAGCTTGCCAGTAGGTAAGTGGCGAGGTGTTTTCGACATGGCACATTCCTGGCATCCTCTCACGTTCCTTCTGATGTCATTTGCCATTCCGGGCCACCAGAAGCATTCTTTTAGCAGTGAGAGGGTTCAATTGGTCCTGGGATGACCTGCGCCCAGGGAGGTGTACGCTGAATGAATGAGTGGGGTTCTCTGACTGCGGGGAACATAGATGTGATTTGGAGAACACCCCGGCAGAGCAGGATCGGAGACACTGGCTTCTCCGATGTAGTCATCTAGGGTCCATTGGATCAGGATAACAATGAGTTCAGTGGGGATTATAGTCTCTGGATTCTCAGGTTGTTTGTCTGGAGTATGAAGTTTTGAAAGAGCATCTGCTTTGTTATTTTTTGTCCCAGGACGATAGGAGATCATATCACTTATTCATACTGATCCAATTCTTAGCGTTCTCTTACAGTGTGTTTATTGGCTTCTTTAGATGTTCCATTTAGCCATAACACAGCCTTCACTAATCCATACTGATCAAGTTCTTTGAGTTCTCTTATTGTGTATACTTTGGCTTCTTCAGGTGTTCCATTTAGCCGTATCATCACTTTGGAATTTCTTGTCCAATCACATCGTGGTCACTATTTTGTAAGGTCCACACACTTGGCCCAAGGAAGGTATCCAGTGGTGGCTGAAGGTTTCTTGCGTGTTCGGTCTTTCCAGCGCATAAAGTTATTCAATATATGTTCAATTCTAATCTGACTCCATTTTAATATGACCTCAAATTTAGATTGTCATACGAATTAGTTGCTTGACCATTTCTAATTATTATTACTCTGACATTTGATTATTCTACTTATTCTTTAATATTATTCTACTTGTTCATTCGGGTGCTCATGTCGCTCAGAGATATCGCTTTGGCCTTAGAATATCTTACGGTCACATTCTCGTCAGTCTTGGTTATTTGACAGAGGTAATTGGCTAATACTTTAGACGGCTGCTCCTATGCTTGCTCATTCTAAAAGTACTTCAGAGGTCACGACCACTACTTTAGATATAAGCCAAACAACATTACTTTCCCTGATAGTAGTTTTGGTTTGGTCATGCCATGGTTTCTCCATGTACACTTGGCTAGAGTAATATTACAATAAACAGAGGTTAAGCTCACCCTATTTAAGTTGGTCGAACAAAATCCAGTTGACTTAAATGTAAATTCCCTATAAGCCCTTACAATCTACAGTGTTGTGAAAAATTGTTGGCCCCCTTCCTGATTTCTTATTTTTTTTCAATTGTTTGTCACACTTTAATGTTTCAGATCATCAAACAAATTTAAATATTAGTAAAAGATAACACAACATGCAGTTTTTAAATGAAGGTTTTTATTATTAAGGGAAAACAAAATCCAAAACTACATGGCCCTGTGTAAAAAAAGTGTTTGCCCCCTAAACCTAATAACTGGTTGGGCCACACTTAGCAGCAACAACTGCAATCAAGCGTTTGCGATAACTTGCAATGAGTCTGTTACAGCGCTGTGGAGGAATTTTAGTCCACTCATCTATGCCGAATTGTTTCAATTCAGCCACATTGGAGGGTTTTCAAGCATGAACCGCCTTTTTAAGGTAATGCCACAGCATCTCAATGGGATTCAGGTAAGGACTTTGACTAGGCCACTCCAAAGTCTTCATTTTGTTTTTCTTCAGCCATTCAGAGGTGGACTTGCTGGTGTGTTTTGGATCATTGTCCTGCTGCAGAACCCAAGTCCGCTTCAGCTTGAGGTCACGAACAGATGGCTGGACATTCCTCTTCAGGATTTTTTGATAAACAGCATAATTCATGGTTCCATTTATCACAGCAAGTCTTCAGGTCCTGAAGCAGCAAAACAGCCCCAGACCATCACAGTACCACCACCAGATTTTACTGTTGGTATGATGTTCTTTTTCTGAAATGCGGTGTTACTTTTATGCCAGACGTAATGGGACACATACCTTCCAAAAAGTTCAACTTTTGTCTCATCAGTCCACAATGACGCAGAGTATTTCCCAAAAGTCTTGGGGATCATCAAGATGTTTTCTGGCAAAACTGAGACGAGCCTTTATGTTCTTTTTGCTCGGCTGAGGTTTTCGTCTTGGAACTCTGCCATGCAGACCATTTTTGCCAAGTCTCTTTCTTATGGTGGCGTCATGAACACTGACCTTAACTGAGGCAAGTGAGTCGGATGTTGTTTCTTTGGATGTTGTTGTGGGGTCTTTTTTCGACCTCTTGGATGAGTCGTCGCTGTGCGCTTTGGGTAATTTTGGTTGGCCAGCCACTCCTGGGAAGGTTCTCCACTGTTCCATGTTTTTGCCATTTGTGAATAATGGCTCTCACTGTGGTTCACTGGAGTCCTAAAACTTTAGAAATTGCTTTATAAACTTTTCCAGACTGATAGATCTCAATTACTTTCTTTCTCATTTGTTTCTGAATTTCTTTGGATCTCAGCATGATGTCTAGCTTTTGAGGATCTTTTGGTCTACTTCACTTTGTCAGGCAGGTCCTATTTAAGAGATTTCTTGATTGCGTACAGGTGTGGCAGTAATCAGGCCTGGGTGTGGCTAGAGAAGTATAACAAGGTAATTCAGTAACAAGGATGCAGTGTAGTCTACTAGAGTCAATAATTACAGAGCAAAACAGAATAGAATCAAATGTAACAATTTATTATCAGTCAGGTTAATATGTATTATGCCAATTACATGCCAATTCAAAGATATCAAATCAATACAAGACATCAAATTCTCAAAGATTAATCTAAGAGTAAGATGCATACCTGACTTTTAGAAAAATACATAGTACAGTATTTAGTGTGTGGACACACTTCATGCTATGGGTGCATTCTGGCTGCAGAATCCCCCTGATCCTCTTGCAACATTTCCTTACCTCAGACCAAGACAAACATCCCCCGAGATGGAGACAGGAACTAACAACTGGAATTTGCATTGATCATGTAGAGTTATCACCTCTTGAGACATAAGCCATTTTGCACGAAAGACACTGGGAAATGGCACACCCTCTACAGTGAGCTTAGGATCAGTATTTCCTTTTAGTCTGCTTCTTGTAAAATTGTGACCATTGTACCAGTCGCCCTGAGACAATTCAAATGACACTAAACATGAATGTGAATATCACTTGCATTCATGTAGAACATTATATTCTACTATTGACCATTCAGAGTGAGCTGGGTGAAGGGAAACACTGTAAAAAAAAATCCTGTGAAAAAAACTGCAAAAAGTCTGGCAGCAGAGTTTCCAGACAGATTCCTTTAAATTACAGAAAATATAAATTTCACAAAAATACATGTAAATCTGTAAAAATACAAAATAGACTTTACAGTCAAAATTAATTAAATTACAGTTGATAATATGTTTTCAAACTATTGAAAAACTGACAAATTATGTTAAAATACATCAAAAAACAATCGACTTTTAGGTTAATCTCTGTAAATTTGGGGTTTTAATTAGTTATTTTATAAAACTGCTCTGTCTATCTACAGTAATTTACTTTTAAAGTACAATTTTTCCATGTACAATAACTAAGAAAATAATTTATTCAATTGCAGTAAGCACATATTAAAAAAAAAGTTTGTATATTTACAGGATTAATCCTTCTTTTTACAGAAACAATTTCACAACTTCAAACAATCTCTGTAAATTTAAAAGGTATTTAGAAGTTATTTTTTGTCTATCTAGAATAATTTCATTAAAGAGCAGGTCAGATGGGTTTTTGAAAAATCTCTCTTTTGCAGTTTATAACGTAGCTATCCTTAAATGAAAACAATCTGCAAAGTTGTTAATCAAAAAAGTGCATGATAAATAAAGATATTGTCTCTCAAAAGAGAGAGTCGGTTCTGAATCGCCGTAACGAGTCGTTATATTTTCGACTCTTTTGCCTGTTACCGGTGTACGTCACTGGGTAACACATTTGCATAATCCCCGCCTGCCCGCGAAATATGAACAGAGTCTGATCTGCCCACAAAGACTTTTGCTATTAGTGTGTTTACATCATGTTGAGAAGACGCGGTGTTCAAGGATACCACAGAAATACAATTCGAGCCTTTTGTTGTGTGCTTGTCATTTTATCAAGAACTGCTTCTCTAATCTGGGCTTTTATCTTCGTTGGCTTCTAATCTTCTTAATTTGGACTAACAAGCTTTCTGAACCACGACCTGTAAGTAGTACGATTGATACGTTAGGTGTACATTTTCAATTGAGTGCTCAAAATATCATTTTTTTGTGCCAATATGTGATGTATACCTAGTGCAGCTTTAGGTTTCCAGGTAAAGCACGATATTACTGTCTTACTGAAGTAGTTCTAAAAAAATTCGCAGTGAACCTAAGAATATGTTGATTATTGTAGACTGACGTTGTTCTAATTACTTTGTTTAATAATAAAGAATATAGTGTAGCACACAGACTTTATAATAATTGTGAAACTGCTGTTTATTGTGCTGCACTGGCAGTTACAGGGTTAATGCGGGAGAGATGAGTGATTTCGGCTGGTGCTCCTGTGATACAACTGTTCTGCGTTCTGATTAAAAGTTAAGACAGAGCGTCTTTTGTCTGTCGTTCTTCAAACATTACAGTAGACATATTTTGGTTTACAAACTGTATTGTTTAATCAGTTAGTCACGTTAGCACTCGGCTAACGTATCCACCTAGTGTTCACAGTTTAGCAGCTAAACTTTAGCTGTGGGCACGATTCGCTTACATAAGTGTTATTGTATTTTATGTCATTATAAGAACGAATTGACTATATTATTGTTTTATGTAAAGGTGCTTTGTCAATGGTAGCGCTGGCTAACTGGCTCAAGGACTCATCTCTGTGCCAATCACAACAGGTTTGGCCAGCTGACCAATCAGAGCAGAGTAGGCTTGAGGAAGGGAGGGGCTTGCTCCGAACTTGCTTGAAACAAATCATTTCCTAATCATTGGCAAATGACTCTAATATTACATGTATATTCTGAGAAAATTACAATGTTTTCTGACCTTAGATGCATTTAAACCTGATGTAGGGGACTCCAATACAATATTGGGACACTTTAAAATACCATCTGACCTGCTCTTTAAATGCTGGGAGTGCGGAGGGGAAATGGTTGATGCTTCATTCTGCTTACATACTCCCCAGACACCGCCACACAAATGTGTTTTTTGTTATTGACTGTCCTCCTGCAGGATTTAACACAGAGTAACATCTCTCTACCAGTTACACAAGACACTGTAACAGTCTGTCACAGTCATTTCTACTTGAATTTTCCTCAATAAATTTATTAAATTATTCTTTGACTCTGTTCTGGTTGCCATCTAGTGGCATAATTTAAAAAAAAAATTTGACTCGATGCCAAACTTACTTCTCGATCTCTGGCCTATAGGCTAGCTATTGTGTTTACTGTTTGTTCATTATAACTCTCTTTATTTTGCGGCATTATCTGAAGAATGCAGTTTGTGCTTATCCCCACTCCCGTCCTCTCTCTGTCTAAAAATACTTACTGTTGGTTAATAGTTAACTAGTTATGCTTATGTATGTGTTTATTCTTATTCTATGCTCGTCTTGATTTCATGTAAATGGTACATGGGTCCCGACAATTTAGAAAGAAAAAAATAGTAGCACTTGAAAAAGTTTAAACCACTGATATAGATAAGGCCATGCCTATGCCATCTATTGTGTTATTACAAACAGCAACCTACACTACTATGTAACATTAAGGCCTACATACTGGTATCTAAATATGATTTTATAATTGTGCGCTATAGTAGACCTACCACATCACACTGTCAACAAATGTATAAGCTAATGAGCCGCAATATAAACTACATTTCAGTATTTTACAATGCCAAGTCATACATCTGTGGATATTTTGGTGAAAGTAACTCAAAAGTAACTCAAATAGTGTAGTGTAGTTTAGTGTAATGCATTACAATTCAGAGACAGTAATATTGTAATGTAACTAATTACTTTAAAAAGTAAATAGTAATATGTAATGTATTACATTTTGGAAGTAACTTGCCCAACATTGATCATAACTTACATATCTATATCACTGTAAAAAAAAAAAAAAAAAATATATATATATATATATATATATATATATATATATATTAAAAACATGGCTCTGCAACGATGTCCCAAACAGCGTGGTGTATATGGATGGACGCTCTTTCTTCAGGGCTGACAGAGTAGCAGCAACCTCTGGTAAAAACAAGGGTGGTGGAGTATGCATTTATGTAAACAAATCATGGTGTACAGACTCTGTCATTGTTGATACCTACTGCTCTGCTGATCTGGAGTTCCTGATTATCAAGTGCAGGCCATTCTATCTACCACGTGAGTTTACTTGCATTGTTGCTGCTGCAGTTTATGTACCTCCGGACGCTAATGCTAACGTGGCTATGAAAGAACTTTGTGCTGCTATTAGCAAATTACAAACCCTGCACCCGGATGGAGCCTTTATTGTTGCTGGGGACTTCAATCACTGCACTTTAAGATCTGTTCTCCCTAAATTTCATCAGAATGTCTCCTGCACTACAAGGGGACATAAAACATTGGACCACGTTTATTCTAATGTGACTGATGCCTACAAAGTCACACCCCTCCCCCACCTGGGTCAGTCTGACCACCTCTCTTTGTTCCTGCTCCCCAGGTGTACCCCGGTCATCAAATGTGTGAAACCTACAATAAGGACTGTTAAAATCTGTCTGGAAGGTGCTGACTCCACTCTTCAACATCAATTCCAGCACACAGACTGGAGTGAGTTTGCTGCCCAGGCCACCACAGACTCTCAGATTAACATTGACACTTACACCAACTCTGTCTTGGAGCACATCAACAGATGTGTGGGCAGAGTGACCACACACAAAAAAATAAAAATTTTCCCCAATCAGAAGCCCTGGATGAACAGAGAGGTTCGCCTCCTGCTCAAAGCAAGAGATGCAGCCTTCAGGTCTGGAGACCGGGAGGCTTACAGCTCAGCCAGAGCCAACCTGAGGAAGGGTATCTGCCAGGCCAAACTCACACATAAACAGAGGATTGAAGAACACTTCAATTCTTCAGACCCCCGATGTATGTGGCAAGGCATACAATTCATCACGGATTACAAACCACCTAACACTGTACCCCCCTCCAGCTCTGCCTCCCTGCCTGACGAGCTCAATCACTTTTATGCTCGTTTTGATAAAAATAATAAGGAGATCTCACTCAAAGCTGAGCATCAACACAGTGAACTGCCCCTCACACTCTCCACCTCAGCTGTTTACTCCACTCTGTGTAAGGTGAATGCCCGAAAGGCAGCTGGACCTGACGGAATACCTGGTCGTGTGCTTAAAGCCTGTGCGGAGCAACTGGCTGAGGTCTTCACGGACATTTTCAATCTGTCCCTGGCCCAAACAACTGTCCCCACTATCTTCAAAACCTCCACCATCGTACCAGTACCGAAGCACTCCTCTGCCTCGGTCCCTAACGACTTCCGTCCTGTTGCACTCACCCCCATCATTGCCAAGTGCTTTGAAAGGCTGATTGCATCCCACTTAAAATCCTGTCTCCCTGCTACACTAGACCCATTTCAATTTGCCTATCGCCGCAACAGGTCTACAGAGGACGCCATCTCAACGGCACTTCACTCTGCCCTCACCCACCTGGACAGTCAAAACACACATGTGAGAATGCTGTTCATTGATTTCAGTTCTGCATTTAATACTGTAATCCCTCCCAAGCTGATCTCCAAGCTCAGCCAGCTTGGAATCAGCACATCCATCTGCAATTGGATTCTAGACTTTTTGACTAACAGACCTCAGTCTGTTAAATTAGATAACCTCTCCTCCTCCATCATCACCCTGAACACCGGCGTGCCACAGGGCTGCGTACTGAGCCCTCTCCTGTACTCCCTTTTCACCCATGACTGCGTTCCTGTTTATGGCTCCAACACCATAATCAAATTTGCAGATGACACCACGGTGGTAGGTCTGATCAAAGATGATGATGAGTCAGCCTACAGGGATGAGGTGCAGCACCTGGCTGTGTGGTGTGCCACCAACAATCTAGAACTAAACACCCAGAAGACAAAGGAGATCATTGTGGACTTCAGGCGGACTAGGAATCATGCACACACACCCATCTACATCAACGGAGCTGTAGTGGAGCGTGTGTCGAGTTTCAAGTTCCTTGGCATCCACATCTCTGATGACCTCACCTGGTCCCATAACACCTCCACCCTGGTCAAAAAGGCATAGCAGTGCCTTTACTTCTTACGGAGCCTTAAGAAAGTTCACCTGAATCCCAGGATCCTTGTGGAATTCTACCGCTGTACCATTGAGAGCATACTCACAAACTGCATCTCAGTATGGTACAGCAATTGCTCCGCATCTGACCGCAAAGCACTCCAGCGAGTAGTGAAAACTGCTCAACGGATCACCGGCACCCAGTTAACTTCCATTGAGAACATATATCACAAGCGCTGTCTGGGCAGGGCAAGAAACATCATCAAGGATGCCTCTCACCCTAACCATGGACTTTTCACTCTCCTTCCATCCGGCAGACGTTACAGGAGCCTACGCTCTCGGACTAGCAGGCTCAGGAAGAGCTTCTTCCCCGAGGCCGTGACCCTTCTGAACGCCACACCACCAATCTAACCGGCACCTACTTTATTACTGCACTGGTCAAAGTACTTTACATACATGTATTTGCACAACTCATATTTTGCACAGATTACACACTGTTCTAGTTATCGCACTGTAAACTAAGTTGTAACTGTACAAAGCACAGTAAACTATTCTATAAAAATATAATTGCACTACTGTTATTTTACATAGAATTCATTTTAACAATACTTTTGCACATTCATCCAACTGTATTTATTACCACTGTTCTCACATTGCTGCTGTTCATAATGTGTATATATAATCCTACATTGCTCTGTTCATAATGTACATACAATCCTACACTGCATTCCTATTTATATTCTGTATATACTCTGCTCAATACTGTATATAGCAACCCCACTGTACATTCTGTAAATCATAGCTTCACTTATTTTGCACTTTTTATGTATATAAAACACTATATTCTTGCACTTCTGGTTAGATGCTAACTGCATTTCATTAGCTCTGTACTTGTACTCTGCATAATGACAATAAAGTTGAATCTAATCTAATCTACACTGAACTCATTCACAACAGTTTAAAGAGTGTGTAGAAGTGTGTTTACCTGTGAGAAGTGAAGAGAGAAAGATCAGTCCCAGCAAACACAAATGATAATTATCATCCATTTTCTCTTTCTCTCAGTCTTCCTCTACATTATATGATCTCAACTCTTTCTTTAAATACTAGCAGCCCTATGTTTTTTCACTTCCTCTGATCTGACCAACTCCTGTGTTTAAATCCTGCAAAAGTTGCTATTTAGTGAAACATAATGGAGAAGTGTTGCTTTGCATTTGTGTGAAAAATGCACTTTGTTGTGAGAACCGCATAGTTAACCACACTGACTCAACCCACATTTGCTATTGTAGGGGAATTACAGTTAAAGGGATAGTTGACCCAAAAATGAAAATTGTCATTAATTACTCACCCTCATGTCATCCCAAACCAATAAGACTTTGCATCTTCAGAAAACAAATTAATATATTTTTGATGAAGAAGAAATTTTCCTCTCTTGTCTGCTGCAGTGCAACTGGACTCCCTCAGCAAGATGCAGTACACTAGCACACTTTCGATGGTGGAGCGTTAAAAGGACAGAACACCTCTTGTTTCTGGACTTCATCTCTGTAGGCTGATTCTTCCTCTCCTTGGGTAAGTCCAATCACTGTAGTATCATCTGCAGATTTGATGATGGTGTTGGTTGAACGAGTAGAGGGCTCAGTACACAGCCTTGTGGAGCACCAGTGCTAAGCCTGATGCTGGAGAACAGCTAGGGGCCAAATCTGAAAGTACTTAATGAGGTAGTGTTTTATCCAGGTGCAGATGGAAGGAGAGAGGCAGAGTTCAGTTAATTTGCTAGAATCGTATTGAACGCTGAGCTGTAATATAAGTTGTAAGCTGTAATAAGTGCATTCATGCATGTATCTCTTTTCCCCATATATTTTTGATCTGGGAAAATGCTGACTTTTTGGTAGAATCCAGTTCAACAGAATCCAGTGAAATAAGGGGAGGTCACATTTACATTAACCTGCCTTGCATATCCATTTCAGGTACCCAGTGAGCTCTTCCTCAATCATGCCTCTTCTCCACACACTCTCTTTCTTTTGCAAGCTCTCACAACACACAAAACTTGTTCATTGTTAATTTTAGGTGCATTGCTTAAAAGCCTATAGTGGTTGTATAGACAGTTTTTTATTTTTTCTCATTTCAGGTTACAGATCTTGAACAGACTCATCATTCTACTTTCTTAACTGTCCAGACAATTACTTAAAACAATTTACATATTTTGAATATCTTTTTTATTTATTTTTTTTTTTTTTTTTGGAGGGTATGGATGCAGTGACTAAAATCACATTCTGGTGGAGGTTGGTTATACCCTCGATTGAGATTTTGTTCCATATTGCATTCCAGGCTATGAATGGAGATAACCTTAAAGGGTTAGTTCACCCAAAAATGAAAATTATGTCATTAATGACTCACCCTCATGTCGTTCCAAACCCGTAAGACCTCCGTTCATCTTCGGAACACAGTTTAAGATATTTTAGATTTAGTCCGAGAGCTTTCAGTCCCTCCATTGAAAATGTATGTACAGTATACTGTCCATGTCCAGAAAGGTAATAAAAACATCATCAAAGTAGTCCATGTGACATCAGAGGGTCCGTTAGAATTTGTTTAAGCATCGAAAATACATTTTGGTCCAAAAATAACAAAAACTACGACTTTATTCAGCATTGTCTTCTCTCCCGGGTCTGTTATGAGCGCGTTCACAACACTGCAGTGTAGTGATGTCCGGTTCGCGAACGAATCACTCGATGTAACCGGATCTTCTTGAACCAGTTCACCAAATCGAACTGAATCGTTTGAAACGGTTTGCATCTCCAGTAAGCATTAATCCACAAATGACTTAAACTGTTAACTTTTTTAACATGGCTGACACTCCCTCTGAGTTAAAATTAACCAATATCCCGGAGTAATTCATTTACTCAAACAGTACACTGACTGAACTGCTGTGAAGAGAGAACTGAAGATGAACACAGAGCCGAGCCAGATAACGAACGAAAGATTGACTCGTTCTCGAGTCAAGAACCGGTTGCATCGGTTTTCAGATAACCAGTACACTGAACTGAGAAACGTTTCTGTCTTACAGGTTTGGAACGACATGAGGGTGAGTCATTAATGACATAATCTTCATTTTTGGGTGAACTAACCCTTTAAGAACCAGAATGAGTAGTTACTGAAAAGGGAAACATTGCACAATGCAGAAAAAAGACATGGCAAAACAGGAGGTCTGAGAGGAAGTGAATGCATACAGGTTACTGTATAAATACACTTGTATCTTCATGAAAGGTATGATTACTTTTCATATTATTATCTTTAAGACATTCAGACTCATTTACTTTAAAGATACAATAAGGTAAACAACTAGGTTTTTTTTTTAAGCTTTGCAGCACACGTTTGAAAACCTGAAGGAACTTTCATTTTTAGCTGCAACAGCGCAACAAAAGGTAAGACATATAATGAATCAAAACAAAGGTTATATAAGGTAAATGGATATGACAGTAAATGTAAGATGGCGGCACCTTGTGGCATGCAGTTACTTCAGAAAGATCAAAGTGACAATAATTAAACTAAACTAAACTGATATAGCTGATTTGTACTGAAACAAAACAAAAAACGAAACAAAATGCCACCGAAGAAAATCAGTAGCATAGTTGAGGAAGAGTTGGAGGAGATTAGGAAATCTCTAAACTTCATGTCGGATGAAGTGAGCAAAGTTGCTAAACAACAAGCTATGCTACTTGATCTGATGGATGAAGTCAAACAACTGAAGAACCTTGTGTAAGAGAAAGATAAGAGAATTGAAGGACTAGAGAGAAGGATTGATGATTTGGAACAATACACAAGAATGGAGGATTTAATTATAAGCGGACTGGAAACAAAACATCGAACATATGCTAGTGCATTGGCCAGAGACAAAGTTGGTGAAAATGCCCTGCCAGAGGAACTTCAAACGCTGGAAAATCAAGTAATCAAGTTTTTTGAAAGTAAACATATGTCAATCCACTGCGATAATGTTGTGGCCTGTCATACCCTTCCACAAAGAAACAGCGGAGCGAAGCCTGCAATAGTTGTTCGGTTTATGAATCGCAAACATAAAACCGAGTTACTGAAGCAGGCAAAGAAGCTGAAGGGAACAGGGGTATATCTGAATGAACATCTTACAAAAAAGAACGCCGACATTGCAAGACACGCACGCACTCTGAGGAAACAGAACAAGATACAAGCTACATGGACAAGGAATTGCAAAGTGATGATACGGCTAAATGGAACACCTGAAGAAGCCAAAGTACTCATAATAAGAGAACTTAAAGAATTGGAACAGTACGGATAAGTGAGGACTGCTTGGAGGAATATCCTAGTAAAATGATAATTGTAAATCGTGGCTACAAGGGTGAACTATGTGGACTGTTCATATGATCAGGATTTCTTGTTTCCATATAGAGATATTGAGATATAGAGATATTGACGATGGGGAGTTTGTTAATATTCATAAAGACTGTGTGTCTGGTCATTTACAAAGTCACTGTAAGTATGAACATTTAAATTTTAAAACTTACAATCACACAGATTACAAAATGTATGAGATTGATAATGACATAGACCCAGAAAACCACTTTTTCAATAATATAAAAAATAATTGTTGTGAGTACTATACTGAAGAACAATTTAATAGAAATGTGGAAATGGAAGGGGCATTATCAATAATACATTTTAATAGTAGAAGTCTCTATAAAAACTTCGTACAAATTAAGGATTTTTTGTGCAAGTTTAATAAATTTGATGTGATTGCTGTGTCAGAGACTTGGCTTGATAATGAGAAAGCACAAGATGTAGAATTGGATGGATATAATTTGTTGACGATTAACAGAGTTAACAAAAAAGGAGGAGGAGTTGCTTTATATGTTGACACAGCGTTAAAATGTAGTTTGATTAAAAGTATGTCATGGACTATAGAAAACATTCTGGAATGCCTAACCATAGAAATCGACTTTGAAAGATCTAAAAATATAATAATTAGTTGTGTGTATAGAACACCAGGAACATGTATTGATACATTTATGAATAGATTAGAAGGTGTGTTAAATAAATGGAATGAGAACAAGTTACAAATTATATGTGGAGATTTTAACATTGATTTGTTAAATCCAAATGGACATAAGAGAACATCTGATTTTATTGATACAATGTATAGTAAAGGTATATTTCCAGTGATTACAAAACCAAGTAGAATAACATCAGACCCTGCTACACTAATTGATAATATATATACAAATTAAATTGGAGGGGAAATTGTAGGAGGATTATTTATAAATGATATGACTGATCATCTCCCAGTTTTTGCGATCTTTCAAAGATTTTTTACAAAACCAAATGAAAATAGGACAAACAATGTTAAAATGATTCGACATAGAACACCAGAAGCCATTGCTGCCCTTGGGGAGGATTTAAAGAAACTTAATTGGAGTGAGGTTTATGAAAATGAAGATCCTAATAGAGCCTATGATGCTTTTTTAACCATACTGATTGAAAAATATGAAAAACATTGTTTTTTCAAGAAGTTTGTAAGGAAGCGAAAAAATGTGGACAAACCATGGATTACAAATGGAATAGAGAAGGCATGTAAAAAGAAGAATGCATTATACAGGAAATTTATTACAACAATGACAAAACAAGCTGAAAATAATTATAAAATTTATAAAAATAAATTAGTAAGTATTATAAATATTAGTAAAAAGGACTATTATCATACATTATTGAACAAGTATAAGAGTAATACAAAAAAAACATGGGAAGTACTTAATAGTATAATAAAAACAAATAGAGGAAAAGTAGATTACCCTAATTATTTTGTAAATGATGAATCAGGAATTATAAATAAAGTGAATGACATTGTCAATACATTTAATGAGTATTTTGTAAATGTTGGTTATAAGTTAGCACAAGAGATTGTGGAACAGAGAAATGAGGAAAGGCCAGATGAAGTAGATATCCCTAGTAATATCCATTCAATATTTATTAGGGGAACTCATGAAATGGAAATACTTGATATTGTTAATAATTGTAAGAATAAAAAATTAACTGATTGTAATGATATTGACATGTCATTATTGAAAAATATCATAGAATATATAGTAAAACCATTTACATATATTTGTAATCAATCATTTTTAACAGGTATATTTCCAAATAATATGAAAATAGCTAAAATTATTCCTATCTTTAAAAGCGGTGATAGACATCTTTTTTCCAATTACAGACCAATTTCTCTGCTTCCCCAGTTTTCGAAAATTTTGGAAAAACTATTTGTGTGTAGGCTAGACAACTTCATAGACAAACATAAACTATTGAGTGAACATCAGTATGGTTTTAGAGCAAATAGGTCAACTTCAATGGCAGTGATGGAAATGGTAGAAGAGATTTCCACTTCAATGGATAATAATGAATATACTTTGGGGGTATTCCTGGATTTAAAAAAAGCTTTTGACACTATTGATCATGGTCTATTAATGAGGAAACTGGAAAGATATGGTATAAGAGGCAAAGCCTATTTTTGGTTAAAAAGTTACCTTGATGACAGATATCAATTTGTCCAAATAAATGAGGTTAGATCAGATTTAATGAAAGTAACTTGTGGTGTTCCACAGGGCTCGGTGTTAGGCCCCATAATGTTTGTACTGTATATAAATGATATTTGTGAAGTGTCAAAAATATTAAAAATGGTTTTGTTTGCTGATGACACTAATTTATATTGTTCAGGGAAAAATTTGGAACAGCTTCTGAATACAGTGGAAATTGAATTGATGATCTTAAAAAAATGGTTTGATGATAATAGATTGTCATTGAATTTAAGTAAAACAAAGTTCATAATATTTGGTAATCGAAAGAGTATTAATAAAGTTAAAATTAGGATTAACAATGAGGAAATAGATAGAGTATATGAAAATAAATTTCTAGGTGTTATAATAGATCATAAATTAAGTTGGAAACCACATATTAATCATGTAAAAAGAAAAATGTCACAATCCATTGCAATATTACATAAAACTAAACATATTCTGAATGAAAATTCATTATATATTTTGTATTGTGCGCTCATAGTTCCATACATGATCTATTGTGTGGAGGTTTGGGGACATGCATATAAAACCAATATAAATCCAATATATATGTTACAAAAAAGAGCAATAAGGATTATAAAACATGTTGACTATCACGAGCCAACTAATCAATTGTTTAGTAACTTAAATGCTTTAAAAATTTTTGATTTAGTAAATTTCTACACTGTACAGACAATGTATAAAGTCTACAGTAATTTGCTTCCAAACTGTATCCAGAGGCTGTTTGAAATAAGAGAAAGTCAGTATGGAATAAGAGGAATGCATATGTTTAAAAAAAATAAGGGTAAGAACTAATACAAAAAATAGATGCATATCTGTCAAAGGGGTTAATCTATGGAATAATTTGCATACGGAATTAAAATTGTGTAATTCACTTTGTAAATTCAAGAAAATGTTTAAAAACAAGGTGGTTAATGATTATTTAATTTAACGGGTATTATAATTTATTTTATTTATTTTTTTCTTTATATACTTTGTATATGTGTGCCTTGTATTAATTGCTACTAGTGAAAAAGTGCCGCTCATTTGATTGATAATTATGTACAAAGGGTAGGCTTAATAAGCAGAGGCTTCAGCCTACACCTTTTCGGTTATTATGTACAACTTTATTTATTTTTGTATGATTGATTGTCTGTGAGGACAGAAATTAAATAAACATTAAACATTAAACATTAAAGGTCTCTAAATACGTATATGCTATGTACTAGAGACAATTTACATAAATCAATATCTTAAATATATATTGCTTCATTCAGTTTGATGGAGGATCCATATCAATTACTCTATCTATGCAACTTGTGTTGATATATGCTGTTAAGAATACTGTATGGATAATTATTGTATTATCTTATTTATTACCATCATCTGTTTTTCTGTATTACCATTAACAATTTTGTAGATAGCTGACACTATGATTATCATTCAAAATAATTGTCATTGTTATTATGAATGTTTTACTTTTAAAAATGTTGTTGATAGCCTACACTCTTATGACACATTTAATGATAAACAGCCAAAAAATATATAACATTGTAAAATGATTTACAGTAAATGTAAATAATTCCATTATTCAGCAAATAGGATATTAAAGATCAAAAGACAGAGGAAAGTCTTTCAACATCTGGTTCTAGTAAGTTTTTACAGTGATCTAATCCAAATAGATACAGAACTGCTCTGCAGAAGCAGCTTGAGTCTTTGTCTGAGAAAATCTGGGGATACACTAATGTGTTGTTTAGCTATACTTATATCATGATAAAGCTACCTTTAAAAGTAAGAAAAAAGATCGAACTGAACTTCAAGCACATATTAAAAGTAAAATATTATTACACAACTAACGCTTACTTTAAAATGTTTGGTAAAAGTAAACATTTTGTAAACATATATTAGCAGCAACTTTACATCGTCATTCTATTGAGGACCTATTTAAATTTTAACCCTATATAGGACCTATTTAGATCTATTTCTATTTTATATCAGACAATGTGTACTGTAAACTCTAAATGGACATTAATAGTGCACATTTTAATTAAATTCAAACAAATGGAATTTTGAGTATTTAGAAGTTTCTTTTTCAATTTAAGTAATTAGCATATTCACTGAATTCAGCATTTACTGAATTAGCTGGTTATAGCTATTTTAAGTTTCAACTACTTAAAAATTTAATTTGAGATTAAATGAAAATCAAATTAATTTTAAAAGTTAGTTTACTCAAATATGTCAAGTTAAAAGCAATTAACATGTACAAGTAAAAAATAAAAATCTGACAGTTCTGCTTACTTAAACTTTGAATTTCCTAAAATTTAGATCTAACTGCTGACATCAAATTATTTGAGTTCTGATGAATTATTGGGGTTTACAGGGTGTGATGCAACAGAAGAAAGCTGAGGGATATCAAGTCTCTGTGGTTAATACACCAAACTGCTCTGAATTTACTCTGGAAAATGCTAAATATTTTTTTTTGCAATGTGAAGGTTTGCTCACCAGGCCCACATGCATTCCTGCTAGTGCTACCTCTGCATGTGTCTTTAACAAAGAAAGCTCAACAGACAGCGAAAGATGCCAAGAATCTTTTTGGGGAGAATGTCTGGAGACATACTATGGTTGTATTCAGTTATGGACACTGGTTGAAGGACAAACCAGCTGAAGAATACATTGCATGTGAAGGAGAAGTCTTGCGAGAATTGGTGAGGAAGTGTTGAAATAGATTTAATGTGCTAGTTAATACCTGGAGTAGTTTATCTGAAGTTAAAAATTTGCTTGGGGTGATTGAAGTAATGGTGGCAAGAAACAGGGGTGAATACTTCACTCTTAAAAAGAAAGCAAGCCACCAACAAAGTGGCTAAAGTAGTTAAAGAACGCAAGGTTGAATTGGAAAGATTAAAAATGGATGATGAGCTTAAATTACATGAGATTGAATTATTGCAATTTAAACATGCTCAACAGTTGGAATCTGAAACAGTCCCAAGAGATTTTGAATTGTATGTCCAACATTTAAAGTTAATTGGTGAAGGTAAATTAATTCCTGAAGGTGCACCATCAAATTAAAGTTGATTGCGTACATTTGATGACGTAGGTAATTTAAAATTGCTTCCTAAATTTAATGAATGCGATCCCGGACGAGCCCCCATTTATAATTATTACTATTACCCTTTTTCTATTTGCATGAGTTTTCTTAAGTTGCATTGTGTTGAGCTCTCATAGATTCTGAAGAAGAAATTACATGCATTAACTAAAGCTGCAGTCTGTAAGTTTTGCCTCTTTGTCACCATCTCAGTTTGAAACCTGCAATTGCATCTGTCTCAAATCACATCAAAGCCAGATTTGGCCTTCATTCTTCAGCATCTGGAGTTCTTCATCCTCGGACTGAAGAAGGATGGGATAGAAGACTGGGCTCGAGAGATGGAGCTGAAGAGGCAAATAAAGACATTTTAAAACTTTTTCCCCACCTCATAAAATAAGTTGCTGCCTTACATTTTAAAGTAATCAACTTAGCTGTTTAATAATTTCAACTTAAATTACATTAAACTGACTTGAAAAAGTGAGTTTTATTTTGTATAAAAATTTAAAAAGTGAAAGTAATGCAAAAGCATGTTGTTATAACTTATTGATCTTATTTATTTTTTACAGCATAATGCCTTCAATGCATTATGTATACTGCATTACTACCGTAATTCCTCAAATAAAAACCGGTAGTCAAATAAACGCCAAATAAACGCCGGGCCTCTGATAGTGGCCGGGGGCGTGGTCAACACGGACAAATAAAGGCCGGTCTTAAATAAAGGCTGGGAGAAAATTTGTGTGGATAATCAGCAGAGCCAGATAACGAGCGTACACGCCCACTGCCGGAGCGGTTGTCGTTCTCGAGTCAAGAACCGGTTGCATCGGTTTTCGGATCACCAGTACACTGAACCGAGAACCGTTTCTGTTGGACGCGTCCGATTCGAGAACCAAGGAGCTGTTGATACTGTGCATGTGTGATTCAGCGTGAAGCAGACTGACACACAGCGCGTCTGAACCGAACTGGTTCTTTTGGTGATTGATTCTGAACTGATTCTGTGCTAATGTTATGATCTCTGTCCACTGGACTGCTATCGCTTTTAATTAAAAACAGTTTATTTAAAACAATTACTTATCAAACAGATTGAATTAGAAATAAAGGCCTGCCTCTAATAAAAGCCTGTTACCTTCTGCAGTTCAGGTAAATAAAGGCCCCGGTTTTTATTTGAGGAATTATGGTATTTATTGTATTCCAATGTACCTGTTTCTAAATGAGTAATCATTACAGTTAAACTAAGATACACTGTTACACTAAGTGAGGATACTTGATTATACATTTAGTCAGGAATATTTGGAAAAAGTCTAACTAGTAAAATGTGTACATGTTGTGTGCCAACTTATACAAGTAAATTAATAATAAAAAAAGACTTACTCATATTTATGATTTCTGCTGGATTAAGTGCTACATTTTTATTTATTTTTTTTCTGAGGAAATCCTGAGGTAATCCTCATCACATCTTCTTGGGGTGAATGATGTCTTATTCCTGTCAGCACGAAGCGAACAGTAAAATAAAAAAAAATAAAAAAACTTGAAGAACAGTCTCGCTGCTTTGTTTTCTGTTTTATGGGCGTTTACAAGCCTCGAGCTTCACGTCGAACATTATAATCTCCAAAGTGCATTCAGCATGTGGGCGTGGTCGCATTAGAGATAATGAAGAGAGACATGAAAGACAGATATCGCGTTGTTTTCATATGGATTACTTTATCACAGAATATCTGTTTTCGGTAGCTTGCTTTGTTTTGGTAGCTTGCTTAGTTTAAAAGTAGACATGTCAGGCTTTCTATAGATATCACTCTCATGTCTCTTCGTTGAGTATTCATTGAGTTACAGTTAATTTTTATGAAGCATTTCTAAATGAAGATCACCGCAGACCAAGGCTGCAGACAGAGCACCTTGTTTGTTATCTTTATTTTATAAATGCACAAAGTTTTGTTGGTATTATGTGTGTATAAAAATAAAAGAAGACCCTTTACAGATTTGATTGATGTATTGCTCTTATCTGTACGATCAAAACTGAAAGTGTAATTTAAGTTCTTTTCGGGGTTATCAGGAGAAGATGCCATAAAACGTGTTTCAGCGTGAATCGACTCCAGAGGGTTAAACTATGGACAAGAAAGGTTAAAGTGAAATAAGCATTTGGATTTTCAATATTGTTACAATGTTTAACCACAGAAATACAGCGACACGTTCATATTTGAAAAAGATGATATTTCATTAGCCATGCTTAATGTGCGCAGTTGATTTCAGCTAAATATAGCATTAGAGCATGCTCCTGTCATCATTTATCTTTAACAATGGCTTTTCACTTCAGTTCAGATAAGAGTATAAGGGTTATGTTAATGATTATCAAATGACTTGATTGGTGATACTTGCTCATGTAGTGGCAGGGTTTTCTTATCTCTTTCAACTTGCAACATTATATCTATATTGTTAAGGACAGTGATTCTGAAACCTGTCCTGAGGACCTCCAACCATTGCACATTTTGTATGTCTCCCTTATAGGCCACACCTAGTTCAGGTCTTGCAGACTCTACTAACGGGCTGGTGAGTAAATGAGGGAGACATACAGATTATAAAGAGGTTGGGGGGTTCCTAGGACAGGTTTGGAAAACACTGGTTAAGCGTTTCTATTGTAAAGCCATTTGGCAAGGTAGTAAAAATTAAAAAGAAAAAAAAGTAAAAAAGAAATATGGGATGGACTGGGGAGGAATGTTTGTTTGGGGATTGTTTTAAAATTGTAAGAAGTGAAGCGAAGAAATGCCCTTAATGTGGATGTTTATTTGTGATTCTATGTCAAAAACTTGCATGCACATTTTCAAATATGTTTCCACATGTGCAATAGCAAGACATTCACGATTTAGTCTTATTTGAGTAGACACTTATGACTAAATAATACATTTTTAAAAAAGATGATATAACGTAAAAAAAAAAAAAAAAAGTTGCTGAGTGATGCTTAAATTTACACAAATTACCTCATTTACATTTTTTTTTAAACTAAAAATACACATTCTTGCAAAAAGATCAATATTATTTTGTGAAAGAGTAGATGTTTTTCACAATGTTATTTTACAGAAATATGGCACTGTATGGCTACAACAGGCACTGTAAAGATACAAAAATGACAATCCACCATTAAAGCAAAGAAGAAATACTGGCCAGGGCTACATTTATCAAAAGTATTGTGAGGAGTAGTTTTTACAATCTACTATCTACTGAGGTCTACTACAATCTACTGCAAATTATGCAAATGTGCCCATTAAAAAAAAAAAAAAAAACTATTTAAGCCAAATTGCAATGCAGTAAACAACTGATAATGAAAAGCATCAGGTTAAGTAGAAATATTATATTTTACATAGAATATGAAGAATTATTTAAGACTCATAGTTAATCATTACAATATTAAAACATAACACAGCCCTTTGATTTCTGATTTTTCCTCTTTGTCCCCTTTTTGTCCTCTTTCAACTCTTCGAACAATTCTTTCAGTAATTCATGCTGACCGTCTTGCTCCTCCAGCCTTTCATTGATATCCCAAATCCACTGATCTTTTTGGTCTCTGAACTCATTAACTTCTTCTGCTCTTCTTCTGGCATCATCTTTATATTTCCTATTAATCCTCCTCATTTCATCTTCATGATTCCTTTTCATTTGATCACGTTCTGTTTTCTGTCTCTGAAAATATTCCATTCGTTTCTCTGCTATTTCTCTATCTCTTCTCTCTTTTATGATTTGATTCTGCATTTTCATTCTCTCCAGATCTGCTCTTTGTTTTTCATTTTCTAGTTGCTGTGTCATGTTTTTCATTTCCCTCTCATATTTGGCTTGTAATATCTGGGTCTGGATTTCAATTTCTCTTTCTCTCTCTTGCAGTATTTCCTCCATTTTCTTTCTAATGGACATCTCAGCCTCCTCAAACATGCTGTTAGTGAAATAGCGACCCTCATTACTGTTTTTCATTTGCTCTATCATGTTTAACAACTCAGTCACTTGAGTTTTGTCTTGTCTTTCTCTGTTATTGAAAGCCATAAACCTGTTTCCACAATCTCTGATCAGTTTCTTCAGTTCTGTAGACTTACTTTTCCTCAAATAATCTTCTATAGATTCCTCAAGTTCGTCTCCTCTAGTGAACAGAACGATGCTGAACTGAGAAGCTTCATGACCAAAGATCTGTTTTATCAAATCTACAGTGTCTGCTTCTTCCTTGGTGAATCTTCCCACACTCAACACAATGACAAACACATGAGGTCCAGGAGACGAGAGTGAAACACATTTCAATATTTCATCCACTACTTGTTCATTCGACATTATTGTATCAAAGAGTCCTGGAGTATCAACCACAGCTACTGATCGACCATCAACTTCACCAATTCTCTTTTCACATGCAGTCGTCACTGAATCTGAGCACATATGGCTGTGAAACTCGTCTCTTCCCAGAATAGTGTTTCCTGTTGCACTCTTTCCATTTCCTGTCCTTCCAATCAGTACAATCCTCAGACATTTCTGAACATCTGCTTCACCTTCAGCACCTGGAAATCACATTGATAGAAAAAAAAATACTTATTTGAAAACTAGTGCACAAGTTTAAAAGTTCCAAAATTAACTCTCTATGGATGCATCATTTCAAGGCCCAAAATGTAAGAAACATAATTATAGTTCCTCATTATATTACATTTTCTAGTCAAATTCTAAATCAGACTGAATTGGGACTATTTTTTGGCCTAACTCTTTTTTGGAAGTGAGACACTGTAGTTACAGAATACATTCTACATTCCTGTCAGAATAAACATGCAGGAACATGCAGCTGCTTTGTGAATGAGTCATAGGTTTAGTCATGATAACTTTCAGAATTAAATAAATCCCTTTCACACGGAACGTTGATCCCAGAAAGTTGCCACAGAACAGCGAGTGATTCTGTGTGAATGCAAACCCATCCCGAGACTGATACTGGAACTGTTCCAGGGATGGGGGCCTATTAACATTTCTGGGATCAGTCCCAGAATCCACTCTGTGTGAAAAAAAGGAAGGATCAATGCCGTAAGGGGTGTGTTGTAGTGATGATGCTGACGCTGTGATCAATTGCCAGCTAGAATGGTAGGTGATGTGCTTGTTTATGACTAGCTAGTTTATGGCTAGTTTATCAGGAAAAAAAGGCAGAAACAGACTTAAGATGCTGTGGAGACAATACATGTCACATCCTTATTTCATGCATCTTTACAGGATCTTTACGGGATGTGTGTAATTACTTCTAAAGATCCATGGACAAATCCCATGACACATTATCAGTGTCCTTTCTGGAATGTCTGTAGGGTTTTTCCACACACACAATAGTAAACCCTGGGTCATTCTAAACTGAATCCTTGGTTATCTTGCTTCACATTTCACAATTACTTTACCCTGGATTCACAGTTAATTCTAGGTATTCATGAGCTTTCATTTCACACAGTACATTCCTAAATTGTGAAGTTAGTTAAAATGTATTGCCATGTAGCCTCCTAAAGGGCCTCCTAAAATGCACAAAAGGCAGGAAAACAAGGACAAAAGAAAAAAGAAAAAAACACTGCAAATTATATTAGTATTTTGTTTAATTTATCTTAAGTGTGAAGAGAATGTTCAAGTTCTGATTGATTGTCTGGTGCTAAACATCCAGCAGTAACATTTTAACATCACTCTGATAACACTGCACAATGTTGGCTCCTCATTTAAGGGTTAACATCGCAAAAGCAGTGCTCCAGAGCAGGGTTTAATAACCCCGGTTAAAAAGCAGTGAATTCTAAATTACAACTGTGATTCCTTTACCTGGGGTTAAAAAGCAGTTTTCAGAAAATCGGACCAAACTCATGGCAGCAGAGAGAAAATGGCTCAAATCAAAAGACTCATCTGACTTGAGTATGTATTATTTATTGCTTCATCTTTTTCTGTCCATGCTCCAAAATTGTCATTTTCCACAACAAGATCATCTCGGTTACGTATGTAACCCTCTTTCCATGAAGGAGAGAACGGAGAGGTTACGTCAGTGACTGACGAATTTGGGATCTCGCTAGAGAAACCAACCGCCTTCGAGTGTTAACAAAACAAGCCAATGAATATTGGCGTGCAAGATTTGCATTGCGCACCCCGCCCCGCAGCGGGGGTATAAAAGGAGATTGTGTGCAGTTGCACATTCAGTTTTTAGCTGAGGAGCCGAGAAGGTGTGCCCCGGGGGTCAGCAATTGTGCAAACGTTACGTCAGTTACTGACGAAATTGGGATCTGTATGGAAAACACCACTATTGGTGACCCCCTCCAGTGCCCTGCGACAGTCGGCAAGTCCCCCCACACCAATTGGGGCGGAAGATAGGACAGGGCTTAGGCAGAGGAACCCTCACTGCTGTTCCGTACAGTGAGGATTGGATAACACTGGGAAAGCGTACCAAAGTAGGGGAACGCTACGGTCCAAGAAGCGGTGCTTGTCGGACTTCCTCATATCTGCCAGGGTAAGCCTGGCCACTAAGGCGGACATCGTCTGACCCAGGGACCGCGCAGTGACTTTCGTCGCCCGTAGGGCAAGGTCCGTTGCAGTGTGCAGCTCCTGAATCACACCCGGGTCAGAACTACCCTCGTGCAGCTGCTTTAATGCCTTGGCCTGGTAGACCTGCAGGAGTGCCATGGTGTGCAGGGCAGAGGCGGCCTGTCCAGCAGCTCCGTAAGCCTTGGTCGTCAGTGAACTTATAGGCCCTTGATGGGAGGCATGGATTACCCCGCCAGGTGGCAGCGATTTGCGGGCAAAGCTGCATCGCAATAGCGTGTGCAACTGGGGAGATCTCCACATACTCCTTAGCCGCCCCGCCGTCGAGGGTAGTGAGGGCGGAGTAGGCACTAGTTCTGTTTTAGGCAGAAAAAGGGGCCCTCCAGGACCTAGTGACCTCCTTATGCACTTCCGGGAAGAATGAAACTGGAGGTGGCTGCCGACGATCGGCGTGCGGCACCCCCAAGAACCAATCATCCAGCCTTGAACGTTCGGGAGATGAAGGCGCCTTCCATGGCAACCCGACGCTCTCGGCGGCCCAGGCAAGCATAGCAGTCAGCTCTGGATCTGACTCGGGCAACGCCACTCTCCCAGAAGGAGGCAACGCAGCCGAATCCTCATCTCCAGAGCCTAGCTCGTCCCCCGATGCAGTGATCAACATCAGGTTATCTGCTGGTGGGCCGGATGAAGTGCTGGGTCCCGCCCTGTCCGAGGCACCCGCATCGCAGTACACCAGGGGGCACGATGTGTTGGAGGAGTGAGGGGCCCGTGGAGACTCGCTCAGCGGGGAAGCCCTCACTGTTATCCTTAAATCACCCTGGCCATGAGCCGAAGTAGCCCACCTCTTGAAGGAGAAACTAGAATGGGCCATGGGCCTGGGGGAAACCTCCTCATTTGATATAGAAGAGCCTTGAATGCAACATCACGATGGTCATGTTCCCACAAGGAGAACATTACTCATCCACGAACGCTTCCTCAGCGTGCTCGAGGCCCAGGCACGAGATGCAGTGATCGTGACCATCAAATGGAGCCAGGAAGCGACCACATACAGAAATGCATGAGTGGAAAGACATCTTTTAAAAGACACCCTATCACTCGTGGAGCGCTTTTAGAATTTGATCTTTTAGTTTGAAAAACACCAAGTGTTGAAGCGCCCAGGAGGAGTTGCAGCATGACTGCAGAATGGGAAGCTGCAGCATGGTAAGAAAAAGCAGCACTGGCAACCCCCGCTGACGTGCCGTAACGCCAACACTCGTCAAAAAGCTCTCTTGACGACACTCTGTTCAGGAAGCTGAAGGCTCGGCTCCGAAGCGAATAGCTGAATGTGCGACTGCACGCAATCTCCTTTTATACCCACACTGCGGGCAGGGTGCGCGATGTAAATCTCACACGCCAATATTCATTGGCTTGTTTTGTTAACACTCAAAGGTGATTTGTCTCTCTAGCAAGATCCTAATTTTGTCAGTCAAAACTAAAACCATCAACAGTAATTTCTCAATTCTACAGACCAGCCACATGCACAGCAACAAATCTTCTCAGCTCATTTTCTTCTCTCACTGAGAAAGAAGTATCTAAAACTTCTCCTTCTCAGGCATCTTACCACATGCCCTCTAGATCCCATTCCATCACATCTTCTACAAGCAATCTCTTTTACACTTCCACCAGGACTCACACAAATCATCAACACATCTCTCAGCTCAAACAACTAACCCCACTGCTCAAAAAAGAACATCACCTACAGCACAACCTGACAAAGACTGAGCTTCTTACGATTTTAGCTCATGCTACTCTGAGCAATGCCTGGAACTTTGTATTGAGAGCACTTCTTGTGTTTATTTGTCTCTTTATGGTGAATTGCTTATTGTAATCCACTTTTTGACAAAAGTGTCAGCAAAATAAACCTGGGGTTAAGCGCATGTGTGAAAAACCCTTGTGTGAAGCTTGCTATAATGGATAAGGTTTGGTATTTGGGGACTATAGATTTGAAGAACATAAAAACAGAAAGCTGCAATGTATGTCACTTGGACATACTTTACATGGTGGAGGTTTGACATCAATCCAGTCCTCCAGTTTAAAGTCACTTGACAGCAAGCGCTATTTGTTCAAGTGTCACGTCCAGTGGTGGATGTGTTTAGGTTGGTTCAGTGTAGTCTATATATTTGACTTGAATAAACCCATTTTTTCAGAGTACTAATAAGAAAGATTATCATTGGCATTTAATATGTATTGATCTGCAATTAAGCAAATGTTTTATATCCAACATTTCTATACACTGAAACATGTTGTTCAGTGAGCTTAAATAGCTTACCCTTTACAGCAGATCTAGTTCACAAACAAATTACAATAATTACTTAATTATGGTTTTCATTTACAATAATCTATACTAAAATTCACCAACAGTTCTGCTCATGTTCAAATTCTGACAATATCTTGGTTTTTGGTTAATTTTGACCAAGTCATTCAATCAGTTGTTGACTCAGGAACAGCTACAGTCAGACTGTAAAGGAATCAACCAACAGAGTGCTGCGGGTGTGATGTCAAAACCTAGAAGTTTTTAGAATGGGGTTCTTGAATTTTATGAGTATATTTACATTCACATTTAGTCATTTTGCGAACGCTTTTATCCAAAGCAACTTACAATTGGGGGATACATAAAGCAATTCTTTTTAAAGAGGCAAACAGACTGTAACTGTTTACAGTTCACAGTTCATAGACGGCCTCCATAGCCATGACAGGACACGGCGAGAGTTCATGGATGGATACTACTGACACCTCCGAAGGCTCTGCAGCAGTTGCCGCCACCTCTGGAGGTTCCACAGCAGTAACAGTCTCCTTGACAGCAATACAACAGGCTGAGAGAACATTGCTGGGTGCAACAGACAGGATGTGATGAGGCTCTGGAAGTCCAGCTGAGACGTGTTGAATCTCTGGGAGGTCCGTGGTGATTTGATTGGGCTCATAAAGATCAACTGTGACTTCTTTTAGTTCATGGAGATTGGTGGCGACTTGACCTTGCTCATGAAGACCAACGGTGACTTGATTTTGTTCACAAAGATCAACGGTGACTTGACTTTGTTCACAAAGATTAACGGTGCAAGGCAAGGCAAGGCAAGGCAAGTTTATTTATATAGCACATTTTGTACACAATGGTAATTCAAAGTGCTTTACATAAAAGAAAGTAAAATAATCATGAAGAAAAATAATAACAAAAATAAAACAAGCAATTTTAAAACTTTTAAAATGATTTAAAAATGTACTTATTTAAAATGAATTTTAAAACAATTAGAAACAGAAAATGATTTTACATAAAAAAAAAAAACAGTGAAAAGACAGTGCATTCAGTTCGGACATCGCGCAGTGCTCATTCAATAAATGCACAGATAAACAGATGAGTTTTAAGTCTAGATTTAAATGTGACTAATGTTTTAGCACATCTGATCTCTTCTGGAAGCTGATTCCAACTGCGAGCGGCATAGTAACTAAAGGCGGACTCCCCTTGTTTTGTGTGAACCCTTGGTATTTCTAACTGACTCGATCCTAGTGATCTGAGTGGTCTGTTAGGTTAATATTCAGTGAGCATATCTGCAATATATTTTGGTCCTAGGTCATTTAGTGACTTATATTCGACTAAAAGTACTTTAAAATCAATCCTAAATGTAACTGGAAGCCAGTGTAAGACCCGAGGACTGGTGTGATATGCTCAGATTTTCTGGTTCTAGTCAGAATCCCGGCAGCAGCGTTCTGGATGAGCTGCAGCTGTCTAATGGTCTTTTTGGGAAGGCCGGTGAGGAGCCCATTACAATAGTCCACCCTGCTGGTGATAAAGGCATGAACAAGTTTCTCCAAGTCTTGGCTGGAAGCAAAATATCTAATTCTTGCAATGTTTTTTTAAATGATAGTATGCTGATTTAGTTACTGCTTTGACATGACTACTGAAACTAAGATCTGTCTCCAGAATCTCACCAAGATTCCTGACTTGATTTTTTGTTGTTTGACCCCTAGAGTCAAGGTATGCATTAACCTTGAAAACTTCATCTTTGTTTCCAAATGCAATGACTTCAGTTTTTTCCTTGTTTAACTGAAGAAAGTTCTGGCACATCCAACTATTAATTTCATCAATACATTGGCAGAGGGAGTCAATGGGGCTGTAGTCATTTGGAGAAAAGGCTAGGTAAATCTGTGTATCATCAGCATAGCTGATGACTTAGTGGGAGCATATACAGGCTAAACAAGAGCTGTGCAAGAATTGAGCCTTGCTGGACTCCGCATGTCATGGACGTCCACTTAGACTTATGCTCTCCTAGACTCACATAATAACCTCTCCCTTCTAAGTATGACCTGAACCATTTGAGTACCATCCCAGAAAGCCCGACCCAGTTTTCCAGTCTCTCTAGTAGTATGTTATGATTGCCAGTGTCAAACGCAGCACTGAGATCTAACAATACTAGCACCAATATTTTGCCAGAGTCAGAATTTAAGCGAATATCATTTATTATCTTAATGAGTGCTGTCTCTGTGCTGTGATGCGATCGGAAGCCAGATTGAAAATTGTCCAGGTATCCATTTGAGTTTAAGTATTTGTTCAGCTGGTTAAAAACTACTTTTTCTATAATTTTGCCTATAAAAGGAAGATTAGATATTGGTCTAAAATTGCTCAAAATGTTGTTATCATGATTGCTCTTTTTCAGGAGGGGCTTAACAACTGCAGTTTTCAGTCTCTCAACAGTAGCAAAAAGAGTATGAGTGTTGTTTAAGTTACTGTTTATAAGGTTTGAGAAGAAATTCTGTCTAGCTGTGGCTAGTTTCACATTAAAAGCATGAAGGCTGTCTTTATAGATGCTATAGTGAATTTCAAGTTTTGTCTTCCGCCACATCCGCTCGGCTTTTCTGCATTGTTTTTTCATAGTCTGAACTGCTGTTGATCTTCTCCAAACTGATTTCTGTCTGTTTGTTCTCATACTGACTATTATTGGAGCAATATCATCAATAACATTCTTAACTTTTGAGTTAAAGGATTCAAGGAGAATATCAACAGAGTCTGCAGAAATGCTTGGTGTTAAAGATATAGCCTCCATAAACAGCACAGTAGTGTTCTCGTTAATGCATCTCCTTCTGACAGAGACAGATCTAGATTCGGTGGTAGCAGAGATCAATATATCAAAGAAAATACAGAAGTGATCAGATAGTGCTACATCCTTAATAACAATGGATGAAATGTTTAGACCCTACTGATGATTAGATCTAGAGTGTGTCCACCTTTGTGTGTGGGTCCATGCACATGCTGAATCAGGTCAAAAGTGTTTAGAACCGTTATCATTTCTTTTGTACCCTTAACAAAAAGTAGTATACTTCAAGTTTATTTTATTAAGTATACTTAAGTATAGTTCAAGTATATTTAGACTTTTTGTAAGTATAAGTCAAGTATACTTAAATGTAATTTTAAGTATATTTCTGAGAAGTACATAAAGCCCATTTCTGAGAAGTACATAAAAAGTAAACTAAAAGCATACTTTCCTATTTTTTGTTTAAAATAAGTATACTAATAGCACACTTGAATAAACTTCTTTTTCGTAAGGGTAGTTTTGTTTTCTGCATTATCTATGTGAATATTAAAATCCTCTGCAATAGCAAAACAGTCAAACTCTGAGGAATTCATTGATAATATTTCTGTGACCTCTTCAACAAAGGCTGGAGAGTATTTTGGAGGCCTGTAAATAATGATAAACAGAATGCGTGGAGCACCTTTCAGCACAATCCCTAGATATTCAAAAGACAAGTACTGACCAAATGACACTTGCTTGCATTGATAGACATCTTTAAATAGAGCAGCTACACCTCCACCTCTCCTGACTTGACTCAAGAAGTTTAACTGTGGTTTTACTTGACTCATGGGGGTTAATGGTGACTTGACCTGACTCTGGACGGTCAGCGGTGACTTGACTGGACCTTGATTCTGGAAGATAGACGGTGACTTGACTTTGTTCACGAAGATCGACTGTGGCTTGACTCATGAAGTTTAACTGTGGCTTGACTTGACACATGAAGTTTAACTGTGGTTTTACTTGACTCATGGGGGTTAATGGTGACTTGCCCTGATTCTGGACGGTCAGCGGTGACTTGACTGGACTTTGATTTTGGAAGATCGACGGGGACCTGACTTGACTCTGGAAGATCGACGGGGACCTGACTTGACTCTGGAAGATCGACTGTAGCTGCCATTTCGTGCTGGAGCGACGGATTGGTGGCCATCTTGTGCACTGGCTCTGGAGTGGCAGCCATGACAGGATAAGTCTCAGGAGCGGCGACCATTTTGTGAACAGCCTCCGGGCTGGCAGCCATTTTATGGAGAGACTTTGGGGCTTTAAAGTCCTCTGCCTCTCCCACAGTGAAAGGAGAACCACATAACAAGAGAGCATAGTCCATAATGTCTTTTAAACTACAGATAAATTTCCCCTCAGGCAACCATGATTTTGTTGGTTCATTAATTCCATAATGGAAAAGGTCCTATAACATGATCTCACCAAAAGGCACTTGATAGGACAACTCACAAAATTGATGAACACAATCCTCAATAAACAAATCTCTTTGCCGAAGGTGCAGTAGCTGGACCACTGGGTCAATGACAGAGCTGGATAGTTGACACGCTGACCTAGAAGTAGGAACAGACATCTCGGTAACAAGAGGATACCGGGCTGCTGGATCCTGGTATGGTGAAGTCTTCTGTAACACGGAGTCAGAGACGTTCGGATCCATTTGCAGTATTTTATTAAGAGAGTCGTCAAACAGGCAGAGATCAGAAAACAGAGTCAGGTATGTCAAGGGATATCCATAAATCAGTAACAATACCAGGCAGAGGTCGGGGCAGGCAGCAGAGAATCACAGTCTGTATACACAATCCAAGGTCAAACACGGAAGGAACAAACACAGGAAAAATGCTCAGAAATGCCAGACAGAACTAAACAAGACTTCGCAATCATTGAGAGAAAAAACACTATATATTTAGGGGAGTGGTAATGGGGAACACCTGGTGGTGATTAGCCCTAAGCACGGGATTATGGGAAATGGAGTTGGGAATGGAAATACAAGATGCCAGAGTCCTGAGTGGAGTGCCCTCTACTGGAGTTCATGGGCACCCCAGCTGACCATCGTGACACAGATACACGAAGTGCTTGCAATACCAAGTTTTAAGCATTGTTCAAATAAGAACAAGCTAGAAAGAGAAGGAATAAATAAAGAGAAAGACATTTTTTTAGGATGAAGTAGCTTCGAAAGAGATGAGTTTTGAGATGGAAGTCAATGTAATGTATTGTAAGTAATGTAAGGTCTGTGGTAAACATAACTTGATGCTTTGACCCTTTTAATAAATTATGCATTTATCTATGGGATTATTATCCTGCCATGATTCAAAACTGAAAATAAAGTTCTGAAAGGTTGAAACTAAGTGTTCGAAAGCTCAAAATCTTACAAAAAAAGTTTTGCAAGATCGAAAAATAAGATTTGCAAGCTTGCAAAATGTAAAAAAATAAAAATATCTCTGCAAACATTATGATGTTTTTGAGATTTCCTTCTTCAGGACTGCAACATTTCTTTTTACGATGTTGCGCAAAGAATTTTTCAGATTTTCAAATTTGTCAGTGTTCTCCCACTGTATTAGTTTGTTTTCCAGGTTTGAAACCTTGTAAATGGTGATCTGAAAACTGGAGTGTGAATGTGTGAAAAAAAGTTTTGAAACTCTGAAAACAGAGTTTTGCAGGCTTGCAAAGTGGTAAAAAAAAAAAAAAATCTCTGCAAACATAATTTTGTTTTTGAGTTTTCCTTCTTCAGAAGTGCAACACTCTTTTTTACGGTGTTGTGCAATAATTTTTTCAGAGTTTCGAATTTGTCACTGTTCTCCCAGTGTATAGTTTGTTTTCCAGATTTGAAACCTTGTAAATAGTGATCTGAAAACTGGTGTGCGAATAGGTGAAAAAAAGTTTTGAAACTCTGAAAACTGAGGTTCGAAAGGGCGAAACTTATTACATTACATTACATTTGCACTCCTATTGCAGACTATTTTTTCAGAGCCGAGTTTACAACACTGACTTTGCGGAGATACGCCCACACAGTTGCGAGCTTGCGACTCACGTGATTTGTGGCAGCGTTGTCACGCAGCTCCGCTCTGAAACTCTGAAACTCAGACTGAGCGAAAATGAAGCTTCGCAACCTCGCAACTTAAAAAAAAGCCTGGAGGGAGGGCCTTCTGCTCTTGGCCAATGCTTTGCTGTCTGCTGACGTACAGTCCAATCACAAGTCGTATTTACTGGAAAGGTGGGATTGACCGACTGCTCCGCCAATGACGAAAGTGCACAGGATACGCAAACAGAGGATGCACGGATCTCTGGCCACAGGGCTGTCCCGTCTAGAGCTGCAAGAAGAACCGCGTCCATGGCTGGATAGCGTCCGGTCCGGTCCAAAAATAAGGCTACCGACTTGTCGCGGGAATTCACTATACAATTGCCAGTAGCCACTGAGTTTACCACTGATAGGCCGGCGGTGCATCAATATACACACTCACCTCACGCAGCGAACGACTCACTTTCTGTTTGACCCATGGCCTGGAGATGTACAGTGTTGCCAACTTAGCACCTTTGCAGACCCCTTTAGCAAGTTTTTTCTTCTTCAAAAAAGCACCTAGCGACAAATCTTTAGGGTTTGCCCAAACCTTAGGCCTATTTAGTTTCTGAGACTTGCCGTTATTGCTGCGCGAGGTCTTTGCTTTCTCTCTCTGTGCGTCTGCTGTGTTCAGACGCACAGAGACGCATATGATGTTGCTTCTCTAATTTTACATGCAAGTGTAGCCGAAATCACAACACAGTTGTTGTTTTTATCTTACTGTATGTGTATTTGATTTCATCAGACGACGGCTCGATTATCAGGATTTTTGTGCAGATTAATGTTTTGGAAGGGAGAGCTGGTCACTATTTCATATTCATTGTCTGACAACAGAAACAGTAAAATATATAAATGAAAACAGTTTTTTTTTTTTAGAATTTAGCTGCATCCAAATACAGTATGTGGGCAGAGAGAGGCAAAAAAAAAATGTAATAATAAATAATAAATGTGCATTTTCAGAAGAAGTGAGCTGAAAGTGTCTCCGGCTGTGGAAAGTGAGTCGTTCGCTGCGTGAGGTGAGTGTGTATACTGATGCACCGCCGGCCTATCAGTGGTAAACTCAGTGGCTACTGGCAATTGTATAGTGAATTCCCGCGACAAGTCGGTAGCCTTATTTTTGGACCGGACCGGACGCTATCCAGCCATGGACGCGGTTCTTCTTGCAGCTCTAGACGGGACAGCCCTGTGGCCAGAGATCCGTGCATCCTCTGTTTGCGCATCCTGTGCGCTTTCGTCATTGGCGGAGCAGTCGGTCAATCCCACCTTTCCAGTAAATACGACTTGTGATTGGACTGTACGTCAGCAGACAGCAAAGCATTGGCCAAGAGCAGAAGGCCCTCCCTCCAGGCTTTTTTTTAAGTTGCGAGTTTGCGAAGCTTCATTTTCGCTCAGTCTGAGTTTCAGAGTTTCAGAGCGGAGCTGCGTGACAATGCTGCCACAAATCACATGAGTCGCAAGCTCGCAACTGTGTGGGCGTATCTCCGCAAAGTCAGTGTTGTAAACTCGGCTCTGAAAAAATAGTCTGCAATAGGAGTGCAAATGTAATGTAATGTAATAAGTTTCGCCCTTTCGAACCTCAGTTTTCAGAGTTTCAAAACTTTTCACCTATTCGCACACCAGTTTTCAGATCACTATTTACAAGGTTTCAAATCTGGAAAACAAACTATACACTGGGAGAACAGTGACAAATTCGAAACTCTGAAAAAATTATTGCACAACACCGTAAAAAAGAGTGTTGCACTTCTGAAGAAGGAAAACTCAAAAACAAAATTATGTTTGCAGAGATTTTTTTTTTTTTTTTACCACTTTGCAAGCCTGCAAAACTCTGTTTTCAGAGTTTCAAAACTTTTTTTCACACATTCACACTCCAGTTTTCAGATCACCATTTACAAGGTTTCAAACCTGGAAAACAAACTAATACAGTGGGAGAACACTGACAAATTTGAAAATCTGAAAAATTCTTTGCGCAACATCGTAAAAAAAAATGTTGCAGTCCTGAAGAAGGAAATCTCAAAAACAACATAATGTTTGCAGAGATATTTTAATTTTTTTACATTTTGCAAGCTTGCAAATCTTATTTTTCGATCTTGCAAAACTTTTTTTTGTAAGATTTTGAGCTTTCGAACACTTAGTTCAACCTTTCAGAACTTTATTTTCAGTTTTGAATCATGGCAGGATAATAATCCCATATTTATCTAGTTATTTATCTGAAACGTCAACATAACATTTTCAAAATTCACATTGTAAATTTTACAGATAAACAGTTAAGCATTATCAAGCTACGTTTACCACAGGCCTTATTATTACTCAAACTGAAAACCCAGTTATAAAATATGAAATTCTTCAAGAAACCAGTGGAGATTTAGTCTTCAGTGTTTTTCTGTCATCCCTGTCATATGACATTCACAAATCGGACAATGCTATTGTATCTCGATTTAGATTGGAGTTTCTTCAGTTCAAAATAGGAATAATATGATTTTATGAAACGTAGTGGAGTAAAAAGTATATGAAATTTGCTTTGGAAGTAGCGATGCAAAGCTAAATTTTTCCCAAAACAACACACACATGAAAAATGTACTTAGGTATACAGTAACAAAGTAAAAATATTTTGTTCTTATAATTTGTTAAAACACTTAATTATGAAAATCATAAACAGTAAGAACACATTAGTTTGTGTATTAATATTACACACTCACCCTTTAAATGAAACTCTTTGATTTTATTCTCCATTCTCTTCAGTTCTTTTTTATATTTTTCCTCAGTTTCCCGTCTGACTCTGTTCTCCTGAGCTTTCACATACATCTGAAGTGAATATGGTTCTGTCTTCCTGTTCTCTATATAATCCAGCAGCTCTATGATCTGTCTGGAGTCTTCAGGTTTATTTATCCCCATCACTCTGTACTGACCTCCACACTGACTGATTAACTTCTGAAATTCTGGCCTGGATGTGATTAAATCTGTCATTCTTTTGTTAACAGTGAGCTCTGTTATGAAAAGCACCAGGAAGTGCTCTCCGGACTCAAATATCTTCTGGATCTTCTCTATTTCTGCTTTGTCTTCATTATTAAGTGGATCATCAGGAATAATGAGGAGGAAAACATGTACTCCAGGATCACAGACAGACATACAGCGTAGAGTCCGACGTCTTACTTCGTCCTCTGAGAGCCGAGTGAGAGATTGAAGTTTCACCAGGGTGATCTGACGTCCATGAAGCTTCTCCTCCATCTGACACACAAATCTAAACTCTCTTTGATGTGATGAGAAAAGTGTTTTTTCATCTCTGAAACATTTTGATACTGCTTTCTGAGCCGCATCACTGCCACACAACACCAGGTTCAGATTTGGTTTCCTTTGTGACCGTAATGACACTGAAAAACATGTTAGGAAAATATATTATGAATAAAATATATGGAAATTAAATGTAGGCTTGATTGTGTTCTACAATATATTGAAATTAAATGTTGGTCTTTTCCTGACACAAATCTAGGATGGTTTGGATTTTTTATACATGTATATTTTGGGGTAAAAGTTAAGCCAAAACAAATGCAATTATGCATTCATCTGTTTTTATACTTAATTCACATACTGGTTGGGCGATCTCCACTTCCACTCCTCCTCCTCCTTATTCCTGTAACAAAAATAAGAGCAACATAAAACAATGAGCAGGTCTACGCAGGGCAGTTTCTACAGTAGGTGCTCCTCTATGGTGCGATCATCCAGAGGAGGCACCAGCGACTACCCCGACACTACCGCTAACATATTAGCAAGAATCTGTGTGTCAAGTACTGTACATTTAAACAGCTGAATATTTGCAAAGAAAGATTTAATTTAATACAATAATAATGATAGAATAATAGCCTACAATCATTTCTGATCTCTATTATTCTTTCCTTTATTATATCATTTATATAATTTTCAAAATTAATGGCAGCATTAGTCAATGATTTTTCAGCTGACAATACCAAAGAAAAAAAAAGTAATGGTTAGGTTATACCTAAAGTTATCTCCTAAGAATCTAATCAAATGTACCCATTTTAGCTGTATTACATAAAAATGGAACTGATTGCTTAAGTATTGTAATATCATTACAGGATGTAGTAAATAAACAGCTTGAAAACATTTAATTTTTGCAATTTCATTTGGTGCCACTAGACACATGGAGATGGCACAGACCTACTTGGTCATGTCCAATTTTTTTGGATATAAAACATAGGACACACAATAAAAGCCAGTACATAAATCATAACTATATACCAACAAACACAAATTCCACAGCAATGGAGGAAGTTCAAATTTTAGTAAATAAATCATAATTTTATTAATGTCAGTGCATTGCCTTTAGTGTGTCTTATAGCATATTAACTGCTTTAACACTTTTTTTTTTTGCTTTCATTTCCTGGTTTGAAAGATATCATTGAAAATGAAATGGATTCTACAAACATTTTAAAAAATATATGAACTAAAATAAAATATAAGACGAACTGTAAATTGTTGCCTACAGTGGTATTTCACTAAGATAAATCTGGGAAGAAACAAACCAACATTTTAAATATTTTGTAGAATTCTTACCTGTACTGTCCGCCATGTCAAGTGTGCACTGAAGCACCTACTACTGACACACCTGGAACTTTGAACCTTGAAACACAGAGAGAAAAAAACATTTGCTTGTACATACACAACAGAAACAGACTGGAAGCTGAGTCTACAGAAGCTCTAATACAACAAGACGAGCCCTGATACAAAGCCAGAGGAAGACTGATAATGCCGACACTGATACTCCTGACAATCACTGGTTTACCAAATATATTTTCTCTCTGTTGTAATGCACTTTGTTTGAGTGACTGATGTTCTTTTCCACCAAGTATACAAAGAAAATGTTTTAAAACAATTAAGTAAAGATTCCCTCTTGAACTCCACCTTAATTTCCCTTTTCTTCATTTTCCCCAATATCTGTCTCTATAATAATGTGTAACAATGTCTCCCTTGTGCAAGTGTATGTAAAACTTATGCAAATAAAATATTAAAATTCTCTAGGTGTAATAATTTACAAATTAAATAAAAGTGATTATTGGCCAATCAGAGCTCAGTATTGTAACAGGCAGCTCACAAGAAAAATGATTCAAATGTGACTTTTGATGTTCTTTAGGAAGAACACAACAAAGTATGATATTTCCTTGATTAGAGTCTAAAGGCATTCCCTGACACAACATTATTTTGCTGTATGTGTGATTGTGTGGGAAATATCTCTGTATGATTAATTTTTATATTTATAAGATATGAAGCAGCAAGAGTGCCATTTTCCTGGATGTCAGCACATGTGCGATCACAAATGTGATATTCCTTTTATACAACAGTTCAACAAACAAGAATTTAATTGACTGCAGGGGCGTCACTAGGCCCTAAACTTCTGCCCAGCCCCCCTAAAAAAAAATATTTGATTAATTAATTTGTGATCGCTTCAGCCCACATAGCAAATGTCTTCTGGCCCAGATCTGGGCTACACAATGACTTTTCCCTCGGCCCAAGTACCGCAAAGAATGACGGCCCTGAAGTGGCCCAGAACTGTATTAAAGGCCCGAATCTCAGCTTTAGTTGGCCCTGAACTGGGCCAAAACAGGTTTTATTATTGGTGCCAATTCTCAGCCTTAAGTAAACCAGAATCCCCAAATCTGAGCCACACCTGAGCCTTATATAGCCCAGACCCAACCCAGACAGCAAGCAGTGTTGGCCCAGATCCGGCCCCAATGGATTTCCCGCGGGCCAAATGTGGGCCAACACTATATTGCTGTCTGGGAATTTTAATATTTCATATTATTAGCTTGTATATTACTATGATCGCAATTATTCATTTTGTGACATTCTTTAATGTAGACACAAACTATGCCAATAAAGTACATTAAACTGAATAGAAAATCAGACTTAAAACCCACACATCATGTAACTGTGCAATAAAAAAAACATATTACATTGGTTTTTCTATTTATTTTTATAAAGAACAAATCAACCAATAAAGAGTGCGTGTATAAAGTATACAGTCTATAAGAGAAACAGACACGTAACTTAATCATAAGAATTTATTGCAGATGTGTAAAAGAGCAGTACCACCCCAGACAGCAACATAGTGTTGGCCCAGATTCGGCCCACATCTGGCCCACGTGAAATCCAAGCGGGCCGGATGTGGGCCGACACTGCATGCTGTCTGGGACAGTCGTCCAAATGACGATGCATTGCAGTTGCAGTCCTCTCTGGCGAATATAATAGTAGTGTGAGGAGCAGGGAATAATTTAAATTGTTAAACGCTGAAAATACTACCCCGATCCACTCCGTCAAGGCGCGCGTTTCTCATTCAAATCACGCATCACCGGAAACACGGCATGTCGCAATCTATGACGAGAACTGACGAGAGTCAATAGCTGTGTCCCAAAGTTGAGTGTACACACTGGACTTCGAAGACCAGGCCTCCGAAGTGCACGAAGGGTCCTCCGAAAGTGCGTGAGATGCTCCGCCTTCACAGGATTTTCTAATTCGGCCACCATAGACATATAAATAGCTAGACGCCTCATTGGCCGCTCGACCCATAGACAGTAAAAGAAATGGACACAGGTCTAACATGCTCTAAAACCTCAATTTTTAGTAAAGAATCATTTTTGTTATGTTTATGTAAGAAATGTGTGGCCATATGGTAATCTGCATTATTGGTACGAATAGCATACTTATGTTCAGCTAATCGATCACGCAAACGTCTCTTGGTTCTGCCTACATAAAATATATTCTTACATGGGCAAGATAAACGATATATAATAAAGGTGGTGTTGCAGTTAATAAAATCTCTGATTTTTTATATTTTATTGGATTTAAAATCCACAAAGTTTTTTGATGGGATAATGTTACTGCAATGAGGACAATTCATACATCGATATAAACCAATGGGTCTCTTGAGCCAATTTTCTTTTATCGCAGGAGGAAGATAAATATGAACCAATTTATCACAAAGTGTCGGAGCTCTACGATACGACACCAACGGAGGTTGCGGAAAAATCTGTTGAAGTACAGGATCAGACTTGATAATGGCCCAGTTATCTAAAATAATCCGTTTGATATGTCTAGCCTCCATGCTATATTGTGTGACAAAAAAAGGGCGAGATTGAGTGTCTGTTTTGTGTACCTTCTTAATAAGGGTGTCGGCACGTTTTAATAATTGAGCTCTAGACCGTGCACGAGCAACAGTATGATTTGTAAGCTCTTTTTATGAACCGTTCTGACATATTGTCCGCCTGTCTCTCAAAATCAGCATTATCATCACAAATACCCATTGTATGACAAGGATTGGATGGAAAAGGGTATCAGGTTCATCAGGTTTGATTATTAAGGCTTTTAATCGGCAGGATGCTGCTGGTCGTTGTGCTCTACTGGCAGAGCTAATTAGACGTCAAATTTAACACCGCATACATTAACGGATCTATCAGCCCCCCCTCCAATGTTAAACTCATTCCTGCGCCCCTGCCTGTACTGATATTCTTTCAACTCCCACATCTCTTACAATTCACATGAATAAAAAGAAACTTTTGCTTAAAATATAACACCTTTACTCGAATTCAGATCCACAAATGTCAACATCAGGCCCATCATCATCATCAATATCAACACCAGTAGAAACACTAAGTGAAAAAAAAATACCTCCATGATGCGTTTTTGCCCAGAACTCATGATCCCCTAATTTACTGGAAAGAGAAAACAGTAATCTTTCCTCATTTGTATGTCCTTGCTAAAAAATATCTTTGCATGCCAGCAACAAGTGTCCCTTGGGTGAGAGGATTTTTTCAAAGGCTGGAGAAATTATCGGTAAAATAAAAGAAGTAGGCTAAGTCCTTCCACAGCAGAGAAATTAATATTTTTGAATAAAATCTCTAAAAAAAAGTGAGACATTGTGGCTCGATTTCTTTTATTAATAATAATTTTTCATGACCAAAATAACATTATGCACAGTGAGAAGCCTACAGGTTACAAGCTTCACATATTAGAAAAATAAAATTATAATAAAAACAACACATTTTTTAATGGCCCGTTGTCAAGGTTGTTTCAGATCAACACCTGCAAGTGACCACTAGCTGTCACCGTTGAGACGGTTGTCGGATTGATTCGAAGCCTCGACACAATATGCCATATTTGCTTCAACTGTTTCATTGCTTCACGAAGCCTCGATCTGCCCACCACTAATTTCCCAAGTTACAAAAACAGCATTCTTCCATCTTAGAAACATTGCCAAGCTACGAAACATGTTACCTCTTTCTGATGCAGAAAAGCTAGTTCATGCATTCATGACCTCTAGACTGGACTATTGTAATGCACTGCTAGCTGGTTGTCCTGCATCTTCAATAAGTGATGTTTTATTAACAAGTTTCGGGAGGAGCACGCACAGATAATTAACACGGCCAATTCATCATCAGTAATCACATCCATCTATCCAATCAGCGCAAGAGAGAACCCCTATGAATAATAAAAGCAGTCCTACCTTCGTTATTTCTAGTCTTTCAGCATCCCTCCACCACCCCGACTCCTCACTTTCAGCCCGTTCCTAACCCAGCACAGGGAAGAACACTTGGGGGGAGCACTTGGGTCCGGGCTAAAAGCCGGGCTTGGTCCCCTCTCCCCGGACAGCACGCCAAATACGCATAACCCTTTACTCAGTTTATTATATGTAAGTGTGAACTCGTGAAACAAGCTACAGGTAGTCCAAAATGCAGCGGCTAGAGTCCTTACCAGGTCAAGAAAATATGATCATACTACACCAATTGTAAAGTATCTGCACTGGCTACCTATTAAGTTCCGTATCAGTTACAAATTATAATTACTTACCTATAAGGCCCTTAATGGTTTAGCTCCTGCGTACCTAACTAGTCTTCTACCACGCTACAACCCATCACGCTCCCTAAGGTCACAAAACGCTGTACTTTTGGTAGTACCTAGGATAGCAAAGTCCACCAAAGGAGGTAGAGCTTTTTTGCATTTGGCTCCCAAACTCTGGAATAGCCTTCCTGATAATGTTCGGGGTTCAGACACACTCTCTCTGTTTAAATCTAGATTAAAAACACACCTCTTTCGCCAAGCATTCAAATAATGCATCTCATAATTTTGGACTGCAGTTATATCTGATCAAATGCGCATTATTATTCTTTAGCTTGGGTTAAACTAATTAATTTTACTTTGTTGGAACAGCAGCTACGCTAATTATGTTTGTTTCTCTGTTTTGCCACGGGATTTACATCCCGCAGTAACTAGGATTTACACAAGCTCCAGTCTGGATCCAGAACACCTGAGAAGAGATGATGCCAACCCCTCAGAGGACCTCAGATGATGCTAAGCCAGACACAACATACAGAACTAACAAATATTGCTACAAGTGTGATTGTATCATATAATAATTGCTGTTGTTCATCGTCTGGTTGACTACATCTTGTATTAATTTTTCTGAAATTTCCTGTCATATGCACTTAAACTGACAGTCACCACTGATAAGCTACTACTAAATATTGAAGAAACTTAATTTTCTGTAAAGTTGCTTTGCAATGATTTGTATCGTACGGAAGTTCTAAGCGGCCATGCATTATAATTTTATTTCTTTTCGTTTTCTCGTTATAACGACTTAATTTTCTCGTTATCTCGACATAACGAAGTTCGTTTTCTCGTTATAACGACTTAATTTTCTCTAAGAATTTACAAAACTGCGCCAGCAGGTGGCACTATAGACCTGAATATAACTGATGGGGTGTTGTATACTATCCACTTTACTGTACGCGGACCTTCCTCGTGATCGCTATAATTTGTGCAGTCTTGTTTATTACTGACATTTAATTAATTCATAAATGTTAAATGCTTGAATCAATATGAATATTTTGTGTATTAAGTTCCTGCTAGATGCATGAGTTTCACCAACGCATTCTGTTTCATCAATAACTGCTTATCAAAACCAAGGTTGACATCACTGTATTCTGTTTGCACCAATATATATTATATTTGTGCTTCTTTTAGGCTCATGATTAATTTAAATTTAATTTTAATTTAATGATAAGGTAGTTAATAAGCGGAGATGTTCTGTTTATCTACAGTAGGACGGGATTTAACGATGTAGGCTGATGTGCTTCTTTTCCTTATTACTAATCTTTATTGTTAACCATATTGATGAGAAATGTGATGTATATGTAAAATCCATAGGCTAATTTAATTCAGTTTTGTTCTGTAATGTTGTAATGGTTTTTTTCTACACACACACACATACATTACACGTACACATGAACGCTCTTTTCAAACAGAAGCTTATAACACACATGATATCTGCCACATAATGACTACTACAAATTACAAATTATATATAATTTTATTTCATATAAAGGGAAAATTAAAAGTGAGTTTAATCCAAGCAGCTCTAATGGCGCGGTGTTGCCATTTAAACATGTTAATTACAAAAACAAAACGTTCGTTGTACTGTCTCTGGAAAAAATCAACAGTGATTGATCAGCCTTTATTTATACAGTATTGTAGACGTTATTATTACCTAGGCGAAGCAAAATTTGCTGAAATATAGGCTACAGTAAGAGCGCCTGCATGGCTGTCCATCAGATGCCTGTCAAAGTTGAGTTCGTTACTATAGCAACAGTAAAACTTTCATGTCGTTATAACGAGAAAACAAACTTTCGTTATGTCGAGATAACGAGAAAATTAAGTCGTTATAACGAGAAAACGAACTTCGTTATGTCGAGATAACGAGAAAATTAAGTCGTTATAACGATAAAACGACTTTCGTTATGTCGAGATAACGAGAAAATTAAGTCGTTATAACGAGAAAACAAAAAGGAAAAATATTATAATGGATGGCCGCTTAGAACTTCCGTAGTATCGTAAAAAGCGCTATACAAATAAAATTGAATTGAACTGAATTAAACTTGAGCGCTATACGTCAGCTTTGTGTGCTGCTGCAGTTACCGGGGAAACCACTATATTTCTGAAAAGTGAAACCTGCTGGCAGAGAACGAATGAGCTTTTTTCAATAATCTGCTATTATTGCTACATATTTTTAAATAAATACTAATGCATTATAAAAAAAAAAAACTAAACAATTAAGACACTGATATCTTTTTATATGCTATTTAATATAATAATCAATTGATAATAATTAAGTTAATAGAATAATTGATACTTTTGACTTTTCTTAAAAATTGTTTAAAAGCTGAAATGTAAAGTGCAAATCTTAAAAAGGTCTTTAAAGGTACACTGCTATTTATCACTCCGCACTGTCTGACATGAATTAATAAAGAGACAGCAGCGATTCTACAACGGGTTACACTTGAGAGACATTGAGAATAGAGTAAATGAAGTATCCTATAAGGTGATTAGTCTGATTAATATGACACACACACAGATATATATATATATATATATATATATATATATATATATATATATATATATATATATAAATACTCAAATTGCTGTAATACTGTGAGATAGTAGTGACTGTTTGTAGTTGTGGGGGGCCTATTTGGGAGAAAACCCAGGGCCGTTTTTTACATTGGATTGTGGGTAATATTAGCCATTAGAGTGTGCACAGATCCACACTTTAGAAATCAGCCTGAAATAGTATACCATCCGGGGACTTCTGGCTCACACTTTTCAACACACTGTGCTTTGGGACACACTTATTTTATCTCACAAACTATTTAGGATGATGGACAGCAAGTTTGACAGACTATGGCATAATGTGGTATTATTGTTCTCGTTATGACTGAAGGAAGAAACTCATTGATAGTGAATACCTTTTCTGTAAAAAAGCATTTTTTTCACTAATAACTGAATGACTTTGTTTCTAAAATGTAACACCATGAGAGGAACTGCCGAAAGAAAAAAGTGAAAAACAGTAACGCAGATTGTGTTCAGAGTAAATGAGTCAGTGTGGTTAACAATATACAGATCTCACACTGAAGAACATGTTTCACAACCACTGTGATGTCAGTCTTGTGTTTCCCCAGGTCAGTGGTTATAGTTATAGTCAATACATACACATATATATACACATACATATATACATACATATATATATTTTTTTTTTTTCTCATTAATGTACACACAGCACCCCATATTGACAGAAAAACACAGAATTGTTGACATTTTTGCAGATTTATTACAAAAGAAAAACTGAAATATCACATGGTCCTAAGTATTCAGACCCTTTGCTCAGTATTTAGTAGAAGCACCCTTTTGATCTAATACAGCCATGAGTCTTTTTGGGAAAGATGCAACAAGTTTTTCACACCTGGATTTGGGGATCCTCTGCCATTCCTCCTTGCAGATCCTGTCCAGTTCTGTCAGGTTGGATGGTAAACGTTGGTGGACAGCCATTTTCAGGTCTCTCCAGAGATGCTCAATTGGGTTTAAGTCAGGGCTTTGGCTGGGCCATTCAAGAACAGTCACGGAGTTGTTGTGAAGCCACTCCTTCGATATTTTAGCTGTGTGCTTAGGGTCATTGTCTTGTTGGAAGGTGAACCTTCGGCCCAGTCTGAGGTCCTGAGCACTCTGCAGAAGGTTTTCGTCCAGGATATCCCTGTACTTGGGTGCATTCATCTTTCCCTCAATTGCAACCAGTCGTCCTGTCCCTGCAGCTGAAAAACACCCCCGCAGCATGATGCTGCCACCACCATGCTTCACTGTTGGGACTGTATTGGACAGGTGATGAGCAGTGCCTGGTTTTCTCCACACATACCGCTTAGAATTAAGGCCAAAAAGATCTATCTTGGTCTCATCAGACCAGAGAATCTTATTTCTTACCATCTTGGAGTCCTTTAGATGTTTTTCCATGTGTCTTGCACTGAGGAGAGGCTTCCATCGGGCCACTCTGCCATAAAGCCCCGACTGGTGGAGGGCTGCAGTGATGGCTGACTTTCTAAAACTTTCTCCCATCTCCCGACTGCATCTCTGGATCTCAGCCACAGTGATCTTTGGGTTCTTCTTTACCTCTCTCACCAAGGCTCTTCTCCCCCGATAGCTCAGTTTGGCCGGACGGCCAGCTCTAGGAAGGGTTCTGGTCGTCCCAAACGTCTTCCATTTAAGGATTATGGAGGCCACTGTGCTCTTAGGAACCTTAAGTGCAGCAGAATTTTTTTTGTAACCTTGGCCAGATCTGTGTCTTGCCACAATCCTGTCTCTGAGCTCTTCAAGCAGTTCCTTTGACCTCATGATTCTCATTTGCTCTGACATGCACTGTGAGCTGTAAGGTCTTATATAGACAGGTGTGTGGCTTTCCTAATCAAGTCCAATCAGTATAATCAAACACAGCTGGACTCAAATGAAGATGTAGAACCATCTCAAGGATGATCAGAAGAAATGGACAGCACCTGAGTTAAATATATGAGTGTCACGGCAAAGGGTCTGAATACTTAGGACCATGTGATATTTCAGTTTTTCTTTTTTTAATAAATCTACAAAAATGTCAACAATTCTCTGTTTTTCTGTCAATATGGGGTGCTGTGTGTACATTAATGAGGAAAAAAATGAACTTAAATGATTTTAGCAAATGGCTGCAATATAACAAAGAGTGAAAAATTTAAGGGGTTCTGAATACTTTCCGTACCCACTGTATATATATATATATATATATATATATATATATATATATATATATATATATATATATATATATATATACAAATGTCTTTTATAAGATAAATAAAACATTTCATCAATATTTACGGGAGAAATGTGAAGCAGCACGTCTTCATTATGCACTGCAATGTGTCACTAAATACAACTCTCTCAGAATATGACTCAGTCTGTAGATCAGAGGAAGTGAACAAACACAGGAAGAGCTGATAGTGTTTAAAGAAAGAGTTAAGATCATATAATGAAGAGAAAGACTGAGAGAAAGAGAAAATGTCTGATGAGTGTCGTGTGTGTCTGCTGGGACTGATCTTTCTCTCTTCACTTCTCACAGGTAAACACACTTCTACATGCTCTTTAAACTCCTGTGAAAGAGTTCAGTGTACATCTGCATACAATAAAGCTTAATTTATTAATATATAACATAATGATCAGTCAAATGTTCTTGTGTTTCAGGTATCAGTGGAGTGAATTATGCTCATGTGTTCATCAGTTCTGGTGAAAATGTCCGTCTGCCCTGTAATAATGCTCTTCATGACTGTACATCAACTACATGGAACTATAACAGATTCAGAGATTCAGCAGCAGTTGAACTGATTGGTTTAGGGATAAAGAAGAAAGACACAGAGAGACATGAGAGACTGAGTCTGGGGTCTGACTGCTCTCTGAACATCAGGAACATCTCAACAGAAGATTATGGATTTTACAGATGCCAACAATGGACTGGTGTGAATAGAGACCAACAACAAGGACCTGATGCTCGTGTTTTTCTGCATGTTCTTCATGGTAATTTTATGATTATGTGGTCAATTTAAAAAGGGTAAATTCTTGATTTAATCTCTCATGATGATTGAAGAGTGTGTGATGTGTGTGTTATTGTGTGTTTCAGTCTCATCCTCACAGACTGAGATCAGTGCAGGTCTCTCTGTGACTCTCTTCTGTCAGTTGTATTCATCTCCTCGAGGCTCTTGTGATGATTGGATCCGTTCTAAGAGAATTCAGCTGTTCTGGGTGAATCAGACTGGTGTTAAACTGACGAGATCACACTCCAGATATCAGATATTATTCTCATCAGATCACTGTATCATCACTCTGAATACAACACTCCTGAATGAAGATGACAACAGAGAGTGGAGATGTGAAGTTACTCAGAGAGATCAAGTCAAGACCTCAGTCACATACACTGTCAAGAGTTCAGGTGAGAAAACATCTCATCAATCAGTCTGTTAGATGTGCAAGTATAATACTAATGCTAAAGTTATCTTGTGTGATTAAAATATGATTGTCATAATCGAAAGTTGTCATAATCTAAAATGAACTAACATTCATCTTTCACAGCTCAATCTGATTCAACAACATCAGTGATTCCAGTCCACAGCACACACTCTCAGGATCCCTCAACTACAAACACACACACAACTAAAGGTACATCATCAGTGTCTTCCTCACACCAGTGCTTTACAGCAGCTCTCAGATACTGTTTTCTTCTTAAATCAGTCTCTAGATATAATGAATTCCTCTCTGAAGACATTAAGAGATGGAGTACAGAATCACTATCTGTTCACTATCAGTTTGAGAAACGGTTTATTTGCTGGTTTATTCTGAGCTCAGAAGAGTGTGAGAGACATTAACACACTGATGCTGTCAGACACTTTGATTTTGTGTGTACAGTGAGATTGTGTCAGGAGCTTACTAGCAAAATACTACAGTAAAAGTAAAGTAAAGAAGTTTGTGCTCATAGTCAAAGAGCAAAACACACTACACCATTTTTTATTTTATTTTTAAAGTAACACAACTGTCTATATCTGCTAAATTCAGCTGATCTTTACAGTTTTTGAAACTATGGCTGCATTTCTCAAGACTCTACACACAAAACCACAAAACACACTCACAACATGCAAAACATCACACACATATCGCAAAAGCAAACACTTCTTTCAAAACTATTTTAAATCTTCTAAAAATTGTATTTTTGCCTAGTAACTCTGCACACAAACATAAAGTAATTAGCCGCACACACACACACACACACACACACACACACACACACACACACACACACACATATTCACTCTCTATACAGTATGCATGTACGACTGATGAATTTACACAGTTATGTAACTGAACTGAATCAACACTGAACTCTCTTGAGCTCTGTAATGACACTGTTGATTTGTTAGAGCTGCTTTACAGCAGAATTTGAATCTGACACTCTTGTGAAGCTGCTGTGAAACAAACTATATTGTAGAAAGCACTTTAGAAATAAAGATGGCTTATATGCATATTCAGTTTGTGTACAGTATATATGTATTTAGTAAATATGAATTTAGTATTTTTTATATCATTACATTGTTTAGAGCATAAGAAAAAATAAATAAATATATATATATATATATATATATATATATATATATATATATATATATATATATATATATATATATATATGAAGAGTTTGGTTCCAAAACGCAATAAACACCATTTTTTTTAAAAAAAAGTAGTTTTGCTATGCACATCTCGTCAGTAAAGCCGGTTCTGTGATTAATAGTAAATCTCCATCATGTGCTTAAGATCGGAGCAACATTTAATACACAGAGCCGTAGATCATCGACAAGCTATACACCATATCACATTCATTAGATGAATCACATTCAATTATGAACGCCATATTATGTAACTTGTCAGTGTTAGTGTTTTTATTAATGCTATTTATGTTTTTGTTAATACAGCACATAGCACTAGTCAACTAAATGAATGTTACATGATAAAGATGAATGCACTTTTGGAAGTTGAATGTAAGGGAAATATCATTTTGGAATTTCTGTGGTTTAATGTGATATTGTTGTTCATGTTCTTGTTCATGATGAAATGTTACTTTGTTGTTGTAATTAATTTATAGCATTAACAAGATGCCCCGTTGAATTCATTTTGGGAGCGATGACTGATGAATGTATTTTTAGTCCAGTGCCTGTATACAAGATTAGTATTGACCAAGTTCAGAGGCTGTCAGGTCCGTGTACTTTTTCGTTCATTCATTATTCTATTTCGGAATGAAAGATGAAATTTAAAAAAGGGTGCAGCTTGGTTTTTTGTTTAAAAGAAAAAAAAAACAGAAATGGCTGTATTTTGTTTTCCAAATGTATTGTTGTCATCAAATAATAGTATTAGAAAATTGGACGAAAAAACGAAAAAAAGGTCAGTGTACGCTCCGTGGGTCCGTGTACGTTTTGATCATTTCATTTCTTGTTTAGAATGCAATAACAAGAAATTGAAAAATGGCTCGTTTATTCGTTTTTCCGTTTAGTTTAACAAAAGGAAAATGAAATTTTGGCTCGATTTCTCATTTTTTCGTTTGAGGTTTACAAATCGGTTTATGGTTTCAATATTTGATCGCACTTGTGGGCGGCGCTGAAACACTCCTCTCATCTGATTGGTCGAATCGCTCCGCCTTCAGCACGGTCTTTTCATTCTTTCAGGCAGAATAAGAGTCAGTACTATAATGTCTGAAACCACCACACACTGTTAATTAACATAATAAAAAAAATTTCCCATTCCCATCCAAACTAATATTACTAATTTATTTCATAAATTTAACTTTATTAATTTTCATAATTATTTATTAATGTCACACACACATACTTAGTGCCTTTAGACTGAAAAGACGAGAGTGGTAAATGTTACAGACAGATTATCATGGAACTGTTCAGTCTATTTTTTATTTTTATTTCCACTTCACTTTTATCCAAGGAGACAGAACTATTTGCACTGTATTTATCAGTGGGACAATATTCATGCAATACTATAACCTAGAAATAATTTAAAGGGGTCACTTGCAAGTCACAACAGCGCGAATTATGTGCCCAGCAACATCTGATTCAATTATTATGTTAATTAACAGTGAGTGGTGGTTTCAGACATTATAGTACTGACTCTTATTCTGCCTGAAAGAATGAAAAGACCGTGCTGAAGGCGGAGCGATTCGACCAATCAGATGAGAGGAGTGTTTCAGCGCCGCCCACAAGTGCGAATGAAATATTGAAGCCATAAACCGATTTGTAAACCTCAAACGAAAAAATGAGAAATCGAGCCAAAATCTCATTTTCCGTTTGTTAAACTAAACGGAAAAACGAATAAACGAGCCATTTTTCAATTTCTTGTTATTGCATTCTAAACAAGAAATGAAATGATCAAAACGTACACGGACCGTACACTGACCTTTTTTTCGTTTTTTCGTCCAATTTTCTAATACTATTATTTGATGACAACAATACATTTGGAAAACAAAATACAGCCATTTCTGCTTTTTTTTTTCTTTTAAACAAAAAACCAAGCTGCACCCTTTTTTAAATTTCATCTTTCATTCCGAAATAGAATAATGAATGAACGAAAAAGTACACGGACCCGGTCATATGTGGATCAATTTTATAATAATAATAATAACAAAATTGTATAATAAATCTTTGAAAATCAAAATCTGAATTTGAATTTTTAATGTTATTATAACCTAAAGATGCTCTATGAATGTTTGAAAGAGAAAATAGTGGTTCTCATCTTGCCACTCTCTTGGTAAAGAAAAAATATTTATACTCAAATTAATCAATATTGATTTTGGAACCAAACTCTACATATATTTAGTGCAAATTAATTTAGTAATTGTTTTTATATCATTACATTGTTTAGAGCATAAGAAAAAAAAGAAAAAAAAAAAAAAACACCTTTCCGGAAAATTATATTTTATGTTATGCTTCTGTAGAGGACACCAGGACTTTCTTTTTTTAAATCACCAATTAAAGGAGGATGTGATGTATGGCCAAGTACAGTGTCTCATACTCTGAATTTGTGCTCTGTGTTTAACACATCTAAGTGCACACACACACACACACACACACACAGCAGTGAACATGAACACACACACACACACACACACACACACAGCAGTGAACATGAACACACACACACACACGCACACACACAGCAGTGAACATGAACACACACACACACACACACACACCCAGAGCAGTTGGGTTTGAGTTCTTGCTCAAGGGTCTCAGCTCAGTCGTGGTGTTGAGGGAGGAAGAGAGCGCTGTACAGATCTGAGCTCTTTATGTCTGCAAGCTCACATGTACATATGTGAACATGAACATGAGAAATGATCAAAAATTGTAAAATATTGCCACATTTCTTTCCTCTAAATAGTGTTGATATGACCAGTAAATACAGTTTGGTCAGGCTAGTCTGTGTGGAAACTTTTAAACTGTGTGTTTCTACTAAGCAGGTGTTAGTTTATGCTCTTATCTCCACTAATGTGCTCACATACTGCAGATTCATTTCATGGAAATTTTAATCGAATTGAATTCAAGGGAATGCTAGAAAATATAAGTTGTTTGGCTGATGTAATATAAATTGGATAATTTTAATTGAGTTTATTAAACCAGCTGAACGTATGCCTCTGTTAACTGAAAGATCAAGTTTAATGACGCGCAGCAGAAGAAAAGAGGAAGTGACATCTGAATGTGTGAGAGTTCATCATCAGTCTAATCTGTGTTCAGAGATGATCTCTGCTCTACTGAGTCCCACACACAGCAGAAACATGTTTCCAAACCTCAACAGTGAGATCTCCGCTCTGAAAACACTACAACTGCTATCATTAATTCACTACTTTACTAATGAAGGTCTAGAATGGCTGTCAACTATCTCAATATTGTAAGAACAAATGTTATTTCTAATAAATCATCAACATCTAAACCTCTGTAATTCTCAATAAGAGCTTCATCTGACAGAAATAAAGTCAGTCTGGTCAGTAATGAGTGAAGCTGGTGAAGCTGTTTGTGGAGATGTTTAATCAGATCTTGAGAGATTTAATGTCTTTTATCTTCAGTTGAGTTCATCTAAGGCTGTGTCTGGAAGTCAGGTTAAACAAATGATATTTGTATATAAGGGGCGTCCAGATTCTCATTGAGTCGTGCTTCTCGATCATTTGAGAAGTCTTGGAGTACGAGCAGAAGAAGAGTGTATTGTTGTCGAGTCAGCAGACGACTCTTCTAGGAGTGGATTTAGAGTCTCGCACCATGTGGACACATCTGTGTTTCTACACTTCAGGACTGTTTGAGTCAGTTCAAACCAGAGAAACTAGTTCACACAGGTTTATGCTGTAGATTGGGTCTCATGGCAGCAATGTCTTCACATAAGGCCGTCCCAGTGGATCGAGGGTTTGGGGATTTAGCCTCGTTGGCTTCCTGGTTTCGTGGTTTTTACAGGGAGACAGCTTAAGCCTTTTCTCCCCATACAAATCCCTTCTTGAGTTTGTCCTGGTAGGTTTGGCAGGCCATCAGCACTCTATAAGCCTGTGGCTCTCAAGAAGGTCCTATTGGTGGTCTTATCCTCTCTAAGGAGGATCAGAGATCTGCAGGCTCTGTCTATCAGCTCTTATTGTGTGTACTTTACCCCTGACCTGGTTAAGGTCTTACTATGACCTAGGCCTTGGTATGTCACTCAGGTTCCTTCAACCATTTCACTCTCATCAAGTGCTTTTGGAGTCTGAGAGTGACGTGCAGCCCTGTGGTCTCATCCCAGTAAGGACTTTGAAGACTTATGTTGACCGAAGGCGTGAAGGTATGCTGTTTTCATAGCATCAGCACCACAGAGTACAAGTGAACCTATGCACGAGAACATCTCAGTAATTTGTGTAACCCTGGTTCCCTAAATAGTGAATGAGATGCTGCATTGCAGGCCATTCTCTTACTTTTCTTCAACTTGTGATGATATAAGAGCTTCAGTCAGTCGTCCTATCCGGGGGTGATTCAGGCAACTTAGGTTAGGGTCAAGGGTCAAGGTCAACTTTATTATCCCCAGAAGGCCATTTGCTTCACAGCCAGCAGTAAACCATATACAATCACAAACAAACACCACAACACACAGACTGTAACAAGGAGTCAGAGGCGTTCGGATCCATATGCAGAACTTTATTCAAAGAATAGTCAGACAGACAGAAATCAGGAATGGCGTTAGGTATATTAGGGGCAACCAGAATCGAAAACAGAACCAAGCAGAGATCGGGGCAGGCAGCAAAGAATCAGAGTCAAAATACACAATCCAAGATCAGACACGGGAAAAACAAACACAAGGGGAAACGCTCGGAAATGCTAGACAGGCTAAACAAGACTTCGCAGTGAGTGAGAGGATTGTGCTGCTTTTATGTGTGTGTAAATGAGGTGCAGGTGTGGCAAGGAAATTGGCTGATGAATGAGGTGCAGGTGTGGCAAGGTGATTGTGATGCAGTGCCTCATGGGGAATGTAGTTCGGGTGTGGTGCAATAGTATGAGAGGTGCTAGTGTCCAAGTGAAATCTGGTGGTTGCTGGGTGGAATGGTCTTGAGTGAAGTGCCCTCTACTGAAGTTCATGGGCACTCCAACTAATGATCGTGACACAGACAAAATCAATGACTTCCATTAATAATATACATGAAGTTATTTGTAATTTAGAAAAAAACGATGACAGCTGGTATAAAATAATTTTTAAATCTATTGGTCCTACATAAGTCGTTCAAATCATTTAAAGTCGTGCCAACAATCTTACCTCACACTTTAACAATACCCTGCAACCTATTTCTGTTTCTATTTCTGTTCTATTTCTGAGACATTTTCATTCATTAATATAGTTCACACAGGTCTGGTACATATTTATAATTTTTGTGATGCAAAGCTTAAGTACTAAGATGTTTTGTTTCTATGTTCATTATGTTTGAACTGAACTAACAGACAAGATCACAGATCCAGGAGAAACTGAAGTCTGTAGTTCTGCTGGATCATTATTCAGAGGTACATCAGTTCATTAATGCTGAAACAGTCAATCTGAAGAACTGATCATCATTTTATACCTTTGATTTCATTCACAAAGTCTTGATTCTGTTCATCTGTCCATCTTTCCTGTAGAGATTTTGATCATTCTTAAGACTGCAGTGTTTGCTGCTCCTACTGTGATTCTTCTTCAGATCATCTGTGCAAGAAGAGCTGGTGAGTTTTTCAGATGATTCACATTGATCTGAACAATCTGCACTCATGAGAGCTCAGTTAATGCTTTTGTGTTGAATTATTTTGCAGAGAGGAAGGACTCGCAGCAGCCAGCGGAAATAGAGATTAATACAATAAAATAAAATACTCTACAAATAACAGGCCAGATTACAGCAAGATTTATCTTAATCTCAATGAATTTATGGATATTTTCAAACAGTTTTGAAAGATCTTTTCCAGTGCTCCATGCTGTACTAAATACATAAAATATAATTTTAAATCCTTGCTTATGAAAATTATATGAGTGATTGTCTTTCCACCTACATCATGCTGCAACATGTTTTTATGTCAGACATGTATAAATATACATTCACAGTGTGGTCTTCAAATATTTGCTGAATACTTATTTGAGTCTTTTTCAGAGTCTTTGTCAGAGTAGGGTTTACATACGAAAAAAAAAAAAAAAACATCTCGTGGCTGAATAACTTTAGCTATAATAAGCGTTTTTTTTTTTTTTTACTGCAAGCTTTAAAAAAGTTAAGACTCGTCCACGCCTCGTTTAAATATGCCCCCACATGTCTACGACATGATGAAGATTTGAAAAATGCCGCCCAAATGTTTTCAAAGAAAGAAGGCATAACTTTTACTCTCTCTGTTGCGGCTGCTGCCATGTTGTGGAGATGCTGTGTGTTTCATTGTGAAAGCGAAACTACTTTGTTTGGTCTTCCAAAAGATGTCACGACTAGAAATCAGTGGATAAGTTGTATTTACAACACTGTTAAAGAACAGTTGAACCCAAATATTGGGAAGGCTGTGCACAAAGGCTGTTTCTATAAAGTGGGGCAGTTCCAACATTGCAAGGACAGTCTGGCACTTTTGACTTACAGCCTGTAAGTATGTTTTCATATTTAAAGGGGTCCTATTATGCTTTTTCACTTTTTGAATTATAGTCAGTGTGACGACAAAGAAGTGCTTCATGTTTTGTAATACGTAAAGTAATTCATAAATAACTAATTTTTTTTTTTAATAAACATAATAATACATACTACCATTGCACTTATCTGCACAAAGTAAATGCAGTCATTTTTCAGCGGGTGGGGGGTGTGCCCGAAGCATGAATCCGAATTCAGATAGACACGGAAAACAAATAACATTTGCTAAGGGTTGCCAGTTACATTACAGTACGAAAAATTTACTTATCACATAAAGAGTAAGTAGGAGAGATGACTGAGGATGATGGCAAATGATTTGTAGAGCCCAAGAACCAGTGACAAACATCTAATCTTGTAAAATGTGTGGTAAGTACTGCTGCTCCGTATATAAACAGAGTACGTGCGAATCTCAAAAGTGAAAGTGAAACTAAATTGTTACTACTCTAATATGTCTTGCAATATCCGTGCTTGTAAAGGTTCTGGTGTGATCCTCTTGTTCTATATTCTCAGGGTCTGAATCCGGCTCAAATTGATTTGGCAATATTGACACCATCTTTAACTTTACCGGAGCAGACAGAATTGCTGCTTTGGCAAGGGGCAGGGCAGTACTGAAACACTGTCTAAGCTGTTCGCCAATCACAACGCACTGGGACAGCTAACCAATCACATCACATTTCATTTATCGGAAGGTGGGCCTTCATCAAACCCGGAACTAATCGAGCCGTTTGTGCCAGGCTGGGGAAAAAGGTGTTGTAATAATGTCAATTTTGTGAAAAATAATGCGTTTTTCTAACCACCAAGTATGAGAGAATGTACGAGTACACCCCCAAAACAAAAACAAGACTTTGTAAAAGAGCATAATAGAATTTGCCACTGATTATTCAAACGAGAGTTTTACACAGTGTACACAGAGTAGAGCGTGCTGTTTGTCATTTCTCCGATCACAAATACAGGCGTTTTTGCACGAAACGCAACATGTAAAAATACAGTATAAGTCATTATAATCAGTAATTATGTCCCCACTGGATGCAACAAATGCCTCGTTTATAATGGGTTTCATTGGTTTTGTCTCGTCGGAAGACGGCATCACAGTATGGTGAGGGGCAGAACATTTCTGTCACATGCTTGAGGCATTTAGCCAATCACAACACAGCAGGCAGCAAGGATACGCTGCTTTCTTTCTTTCAAATCAAAGTGTAAATATTATGGCAGGTAATTTAACGCGTTAATTAGATTAATTAATAATGGAGAAAAGTAACGCCTTAAAAATATTAATGCATTTAACACACTTGCCCCGCCCCAGACCTATGTGGATCATCTGCTATTTCATTCAGTCGATTGATGACTAATATGAGGTAGAGCAACAACTTACTGCGTGATGGAGCCTAGAGAATATCCCTACAATTGAAGATTTGGGGCTTAATGCCCCTGTTTGAAATTTTGTCTCATATTTACACCACATAGTTAAGAAATATCACACGAGCTGTAGGCTAATTGCAATATTACACGAGTGCAAATGTGATACTCATCTTATACAACAGTTCATTAAGAAGTTAATATTGTGTTATTTTAGACACAATGTTGTCTGTTTTGCTCAATTTTGCCAACCAAAATATAAAGACAAAGCAGAACTGTTCATCCCCGAGCAACCCACAGCGGCATTTCATTTCCTAATCCACGTTTTGAACGAATTTGGTGAACCATTTGGCGCGTTGAACCATTGGCCATAATCACGTTGGCTTTGAAGTGGCACTGCACAAAACAAGCCATCAAAGTACCGCGAAATCAATTCAAAAGCACAAGGAGTCGTATGCTCTCTAAGCTCTTGCGGTTCTTTGATGTCACACACCGATTGGTCTGATGGTGATGATCCGCTTCAAGTCGAACAAGCCTAATGATTCAATTAACCATTCCTAAAGAACCATTTACTTCACTCCTGAATGAATCAGCCATTTGAACGAATCGAATGAATAAATGACTCGATGACTTAATCATTAAGACATTTACCACCACCTACTGGCAATTTTAGTTTATTAGTAAGAGTATCATTTCATTAAATAAATAATTTAATATTTTCATAGTAATAATAATAAAATTAAGAAAATAAATTATTGAAGTTATAGTTCACCCAACAAAAAATGACAATTCTGTCAACATTTACTCACATGGTCCAAAAGATTATATATAATACATTTTATCAAACAAAATATTTCTTGCTGAACCTACTTTTTGTAATCTCAGTCTGATGCTTTGCACAACAATGACTTTAAATCATCTTTTTGATGTAATAATTTCTCCAAATTTGATGTGTGATTAATTAATCACCACTTCATGTAATTACTTCTATTAAAAATTGTAATCTCTTACCAGCCCTAGTAAATATACGTAGAAAACATATCCTTGTGTCACGGCTGACACAGAAGAGTGTAAGCTGTCTGCGTACAGCTCAGATCCTCCAAAATGGCACTTCGCTGATGTGGAGAGAGAGAGGAGACAAATTGTTGAATGTAGTCGTTATTTTTGTTTTATTCGCATACAAAAAGTATTGTCGTCGCTTCATAACGTTACGGTTGAATCACTGATGGCAGATGGAATATTCTGACGATGCTTTTCATACTTTCCTGGACCTTGACACTGTTATTTATTTGGCAGTCTATGGGACAGTCACAAGCCTCGTGGTTTTCATTCAAAATATCTTAAACTGTGTTCCGAAGACGAACGGAGCTTTTCAGGTTTGGAATGACATGGGAGTAAGTGATTAATGACAAAATTTTCATTTTGGGGCTGACTATCCATTTAAGTACAAAGCTTGTTTTGTACATTGTGAATATGGAAACATATGGATGTTTGCCGAACAGCGCCGTTTGGCTTTTTTTAGTAACTTATATATTTCATTCTCGTTCTGTTCTGAATACTGTTAAATTGAAAGGATCTCTTGTGGAGTGAGGAGAACTAAAATAGCCTGTAGCAGTGGTCGGACACAAGCGGCCCGCCAGCAATAATATCTGACCCGCGCCCGCAGCCCGATTATTTTGATAGCGTCTGGTTCTGAAATAGATCGGTCATGACAGCAAGAGTTACTCACAATCAGAGTATGTGTGCGGAGCGGAGTGATTTTGACTGGAGCGAGGAGAGGATTTTTTTAAAAGTCGGTTTATCACATCAGTTGGTTTGTCAAATCACCAGTGCAATTCATGCCAGCGGCCCGTAATATAACTGCATATTTAGCAAGAATTCACATGTTAAACACATTTAGCTAGCTTGATAGAGAAGGATCACTCAAATCAGAAAGAATGAGAAGCTATGATGACGGCGATGGACATGAGCGGGAAGTTATAGTTCTCAGGGAATTTGTTTGTTCCTTCTACTGAATATTTTCAGCTGAAAGCATGATTTAAACAAGTACTATAACACAAAATCACTCTCTCAATAATGCATTCAAACAAATGTAATACAGTGCTACTTCATCTGAATCCAATTTCAAATGAGTAGAAATCTGTAAGAAATGCATCGATTCTTAGAAAAAACAACTGACGAGAACTTACTGTTATTTTCATCACAAACAAGATTTACAACTTTTAATGCTGACAAACATGTTATTAGCTTGTCATGTGAAAGGAAAAAAGTTTGCACACTAGTGCTCCAACAAGCCACTTTGAAACTCTCCTTTAATTTTATTAATTTTTTTTTTTTTTTTATATATATATATGTTATGAACAGGACTATGATATTTCAAACATACTGAAATACTTCAGCCACGGACATAGCCGGAAATGACGGGTGGACAGGAACCCCCCTAAAATTATGATTAAACACCATGCTGTGTATTGTAAATAACAATGTTTTATACTTTAAATTATTGTGTTAAGTAGTAAAACAACACAAACGGGGCAAAATACGTTTTAACATTTTGAGTCTCCCCCTCCCTTGCCTCCCAGTGCTTTGGTCCAAATGCCGGCTTTCTTCTTTTACTTTACCTACACACACAAGTCCGGTGAGAGAGAAGTCAATAGTTGACTAGGAACTCCAGTAAGTGAGGCTGTCAAGGATATTTTATTCATTTAGACATCGGATGAAGTGATTATTTTCTCTTTAATATATGATGCCACTGTATTTTTTTGATGAGTATTGCTATATTAGCAATAATAATAACATTACCTGTGTGATGGAAAGGGTTTCCAGGTTTTCGCAACAAAACCCGCCCAACTGCTACTCAACCCTAACCTAAAACTAGCCCAAACTCACCGCGTTTCGAGTGGGGTCCCTCTGTAAAAATCAGTACCGGGAGCTAAAATAAACGTTATTTGGGTTGCTTCAACCCGCGGACATGAAAAACAACCCAGCGGAAACAGTGATAAAGAAGCCCAATTCCAGAGAAAACCACGGGCTTGGCAACACTGTGACAGAAAGTAATCTCTACCATGGACACGAGCGCTGACGCGGTGTCGGGCCGTCGGCGTGACCACAATAGCTTGAAGTTGACACGGTCTGCATGCTACTCTAATAGTAAGGCTTTCCTTTTTCTATACATATCAATTCTGTACAATCTTTGCTGGACTATTTGTGTGCCCTTCAAAAATTGTGCTTGAGAAATTTAATGTTTACTCTTTCCTGCAACTGTTAGACGAAATTTATGCCCCTGGCCACGGAGTGAAGGGTGAAGGCAGAGCGGTGTTTCTGAGATCAGTGAGCGAGGAGTGGAGCGGGAAATGATGAACCTGGAGCTGGAGCTGGAGCCGGAGCCGGAGCTGGAGCCGGAGCGGAGTGATTATTAAATGCTGGGAGCGCGGAGGGGAAATGGTTGATGCTTCATTCTGCTTACATACTGTACTCTCCAGATACTAAACACCATCCTGGTAACACACATACACTAACCAGAGTTTAACCATGGGATTTGTAGTAAAACTGTGCTTATACAGATATCAATACTCCAAAAAACAATTACAACACTTTTACTGTAATAAAACCATGGTTAATTTTCATAAGGGTTTGAAGATCTTCGTGCACGTGCCTCTGTGACTGAAATTATTTGGGAATCGTAATGAGGAGATATTGCTTCACTAAACTGAACACACCCGAAAGAAAAACACCCGTCAGAAACAGAGACGTTACTCTCGAGAATCTCATTAATTCTGTCAATAATCTCTCAGATCTGATGCTGGACAGATATAATAATGGTCACGTGATCAGACGGATAACACCTGTATGAATAAAGCGTCTCTGAAGGGTTCTCTTCATCAGTTTGAACAGAGATTTGGAGATCTACTACTGGACACTGAACGAACAACAACTTCAAGACTGAGAAACTACAAGCAGTACAACAATCCTGTCAATAAAATGCTCTCAAATCTAATGGCATCTGAATTTTTTTTATTTTATTTTTTTATTATTATTATTAATAAAACTGATCACAGAATGAACTTGTCACTTGATTCACTAGTTCTGCTTCAAAGTCTAGTGAGCTTCATTGCTCCCTACATAGAATAGACCCGGTTCATTTATTACCATGAGAAGCAGCATGTGACACACTCACACAAACATCCTTCTTTCACTGAATACATCACAACAAAACAGACTCAGTTTGATCTGGAATCAAGGGTTTGTTGGTAAGTCAAGTCAGCTTTATTTCTAAAGCAGTTTATACAGTACACAGACTGATTCAAAGCAGCTTCACAGTAATAAACAAAAAATAAAGTAATGCATAGCTTTTCCTTTAAAATGAAAATGTGATAAATACCTTTACTTCATGCATAGTTGTGCGATAATGTTTGCTATGAATATAGTTTTTAAGAGTAATGCACTGAGATTTCAAACAGCAGTAAAAATAACATGAGGCAGCAAGAGAGAGAGAAAAAAAAGCTTTTTAGGGTTAGAAAAGTTACTTTAGGGTTGAAAATGCTTTATTTATCCTGTGATGCATGTAATATGTGCAAATGGCTAATGCATACAGAAGTGTAACAAATCACAATGACAAAATCCCATCAATGAACGCTGCTCTCTGACCCTGAGTTTCAGTCAAGAGTAAAATGACCTGAGATGTTGATTCAATCTGACAGATGATGATCATCCTCTAAACATGGAGCTGTTGAGCTGCTCAGAATCAGATACAGATTCACTCAGTGAACAAGAATCATCTGATCTGAACTTCATCCGGACTCCAGATTCAGGATCCCTGAGAGAATCAGATTCATTTAAACATGAAGATTCATAGAGCTGAAGATTAATTTAAACATGAAGATTAATTTAAACATGAGGATTCATAGAGCTGAAGATTAATTTAAACATGAAGATCCAGAGCACTTCTGTGTCGTCTGTTTGTTCAAACCTCATCCGTCTGTTTCAGATCTTAAATGTGATTCAGTCAAACTCAGTTCAGGTCTTTCTTTCTCTCAGTTTGATTCACTCACCTGTTTACTGAATCATTAATCTGACGAACACTCGTCTCTGCTTTCAGAACACATCTGAACACAGAATGACACATTAAATATTTTAGTCTTCAAAGTATTTCTGTGTATTCAGAGAGATATTATAGTTTAGGCCAGGCCTGTATTATTAAAAAGTGCATATTTACAGATTTGCAGCAATAAAACAAGCATATTGTGTTGATTTCTCACAACTACATAACTTTGAGATCGATCATATTTTAGTTTTTTAGTTCTTTCTGACACAATTAAACCTTTACAACTCACCTTAAGATCCTTTTACGCAGCGAGAAACAGATCAAGATGATGATGGTGATGATGATGATGAAGAGAGCAAACAGCCACCACTGATCTATACAAGTGATCAAATATCAAATCAGATGATCTATAACGAATAATCAATATTAGAAAGAGGTTTAAAGCTCTGAATGTTGTACCTGAGTGTTTGAGATCTGGAGTCACTTCATTCAGTTAATGTGAGAGAAAAGAGTGAAAGTGGATAGAGTGTGAATCAGATCTGCAGTGTTTTATTAGTGAATAATCAGACGTTTATCAGCTGAAACTCACCTGAGTCTGGAGTCACTGGAGTTTCATTCGTCGCTGAAAAACAGATTCAGAAAAGTTTTATGTTTGTTGAGTTTAACATGTCTGTTTGAAAGAGATCTCTTCTGCCCATCAAGGCTGCATTTAATTGCTCAAAAATACAGTAAAAACTGTAAGATGTTATTACAACTTAAAACAGCTGTTTTCTATGTGAATATCTCAGTCATATTTTCAAAATAGGAGTTTTTGGTCCGTATGGGAGAATTTGTGTCGGCATTGGCACCCATTTCTTGTGGTGTCCCGCAAGGCTCTATTTTAGCACCTTTTTTCTTTCCTCTGTATATGCAACCATTAGGATTGATTTTGGATAAATATGGTGTGTCATTTCATTCTTATGCTAATGACACTCAGTTGTATTTGTCTTTTAACCCAGGTTCTTCCATCATCATGATTCACTTGAAAATTCACAGAAGATTCAGTTCAAAACAGAGTTTGATCTCAATCAGGACACACACTGTTTCTCTCACCTCTGAACACGGTCTCCAGTCTGAACTGTGATCAAAGAAAGATTAATTACAGCAGCATTTATAATATTAATTTAATATTAAACAGATGAATGTTGAGAGATTGAGATGATTTACTCTTGAAGCATGACAGATGATCTCATGATTCAGATTCACACACTGAGACGTGATGAGACGATCAGAAGAGACAGAAATAACAGAATCAATCAGTCTCTGAGGATCTGATGGATCTGCTATCAGACGCCCGTCCTGAACAAATAAAACACCATCAGATCATGAGTGTGTGTCTGTGTGTGTGTGTGTCTGTACACACTCACCTGTGAATACCAGCTCTGCTCACAGTCAGGATCATCAGTGTGTGTGTGTGTGTGTGTGTGTGTGTGTGTGTGTGTGTGTGTGTGTCTGTGCACACTCACCTGTGAATACCAGCTCTGCTCACAGTCAGGATCATCAGTGTGTGTGTGTGTGTGTGTGTGTGTCTGTGCACACTCACCTGTGAATACCAGCTCTGCTCACAGTCAGGATCATCAGTGTGTGTGTGTGTGTGTGTGTGTGTGTGTGTGTGTGTCTGTGCACACTCACCTGTGAATACCAGCTCTGCTCACAGTCAGGATCATCAGTGTGATTCAGTAAAACAGACAGAATCACGTACACAAACCCCACAGGAGTCTGAATCTCTGCACACGACACTGTGACGTTATTCATGATTCAGTGCTGACAAAAAAGACACAGATTTTAAACTACAGAACAAATTATTGCAGTAAATTAATATTGTATGAAAAATGTAATAGAGCAAATATTCACACATTAGTGGAAAATGTGTATTTGGTGTGCATTTAGAGCAGCAAAAATGTCAAGAGTTTTTTTTTTTTAAATTAGAATTTTTCAAAATCATCTGAAGTCAGGGTGAATCTGGCAAATCTGGTAAAATCATAATAAAAATGCATTTACAAAATACTTTGTATTACAAGGAAGTATTTTGTATTACAAGAAAGAGAACTTTCCTGAATTCTTATAAACAATACATTCATTAAAAAAAAGGTTCAACAAAGTTTTCATTTGAAAGTTTTCGAATGTAGCTTTTTAATTTGAAAACATACAAAATAAAATAAAATAGAACAAGACAAAAATAGACTTAATATACTTGTTTCTTTATTTCATAATAAATTTTATAACACATTATAATATTTCCTGTGGCTCAGTGGTAGAGCATTGTGTTAGCAGTGAAAAAGGTCGTAGGTTCAATTCCCAGGAAACACACATACTGACAAAAAAAAAAAAAAAAATATATAGACCTATATATATATATATATATATATATATATATATATATATATATATATATATATATATATATATATATGCATGCATGCATAGCCTGAATGCATTGTAAATCGCTTTGGATAAAAGCGTCTGCTAAATGCATACATGTAATATAATACATCAGTAACTATATTTTTCATATGAAAGGCTTCAGTGCGGAGCGGCACAGACTGAATCACAGACCCAGGTGAAGAAGCTACAGAACGAGAGTCTGTTTACACAATATTACAGAATACATAAATCAAGAAGTATCAGCATGAAAGCATACAGTCCTGTGTGATTAACTGACTCTCCAGGTCTTCAGCTGTGAATGTAGCTACTCTCAGCAGACAGAAAAACTGTATTTACATGCATATCTCATACCTTCAGCAGATCCTCCGAGCTGAATGAAACTCCTCGCCACACCTGACTGGGTCGAGCGCGCTCTGACTCTGTTTGTGTAGAGCACGAGCCGCGCAGTGTGATTGGTGGAAAGCAACGGTGGGCGGAGCCACGACGGAAAGTACCTGTATGCTCTTTTACACTTTTTACAGAGTACTGACGCAGTTCTCTCTCTTCTGACAGCCGCGATCCATCACGTAATCATAGTTTGACTCTAGCAGATTTTAGAAGAAGAAGAAAAAAAAAAAAACCCTAGACAGTGAAATTGTGAAATCAGTGACCGAAATACAGCTCTGCGTGCACCACTTACACACTGCGCTCAATCTTAAACACTTGTAACAGTTCCACTTTTTCTAATAATGTGATCTGGGTTTGATATTTTCAGAGATATTGTCAGGGTAAAGTGCATGAATAAACTGATAGCACTTCATCCACATCACAGTTAGGTCACAGGTCTCATGAATGAGGGATATCCTGACACAGGACTGGAGATCACAAACCTTCCTCCGCCATCCCGAAAAAAACCTCAGGTGGGTTAAAGAAGGGAGAGGATGAAAATCACGGATGTTCATGAAACCAGTTTTGGACCAGAGCAGATAGAGCTTATATAGCAGGACTGTACTGCAGACAGTCGAGGAAAGATGTTTTTTTTTTTATTTTATTTTTTTTTTTATCTGTGCTCTTGTTGAAGTGTCTGAATGACTGTAGCAGCAGTTTCTGTGCTGAAGTTGGGCTGAACTCTCTGTCCAGCTTCTCTCAGTTTCAAGCCATGCTTTATAACTTGGTCAACAGGTCGCCTGAATCGCATCTGATAAATGCAGTCCTCATCTTCTTTGTCCACGTCCTCGTCCAGGTCTGCCTCGTCCTCTCCTCACGGACGATAAGAGATCAGCTTGTTCAGAACAGTCTTCTTTTACTGTTGAACTGTTTGCATCATTTCATGTTAATGAAGGACTGATTGATGCATGAGTTTATTGTGTTTGTGTTTATCGTCCTGATGAACTGCAGCTCAAATGGTGCATGTTCAAATATAAGAATAACATTCAAATCAAAGAACACGGAGAAATTAAACAAACAGATAAATATGATATCAGCTTCCCAGCCTGAACAAAGGAAACACAATTAGATGAATCATGTTCAGAAGACAGAAACACAACACAGGAAGCCGAGAAAAACAGGAAGCCCTTTAAACCCAACTACTGCATGAGAAATGTTTTCTAAAAATAAACATTCACCAACACATTCAAAGAAAGCTGACGTGTGAGTCCGATTTAAAGTTTCTCATAATTGCTACGACACATTTCTTGAACTTTCACTCATTTCTTCCCGTTCTTCCAGTCCTCTGCCTCCTCTGATTGTTGTTGGTATCACATCCATGAGATCTGATCATGGCATCTAACTTCTTTAAAAGAGTGATTTATTTGTCTAGGCCACTGAGAATTTGGTTCAGAGATGGGGTTTAATGTTGTTGTTTTTTAAAAATTTAGGATAACTGTACTATACTGGACTGTCATTGTTTTATGGATTCATTGCATGGTTGGTTAAAACTTAAGAATTTAAGATATTACAAAATACATTCCACTTTCTTGCTCTTTTGCTTCATGCTCTTGGTGCTTTTTCTTTTCTGCTCTGGATGGATAACCAGAATATTTCTGAAAAAGACAATCAAAAAATGAACTATTCAAATTGTACATTGTAAAATTGTAAATTTGTACAGCAAATTGTAAATGCACCCAACATCAAAAGTAGCATTTAAAAACAAAAAAGAGGAAGAATCTGACTGACTTTCAGTATGACTTGGATTCACCTCTTACTTATCTTACCATGAAAAAGAAGTCACATGACCAAATCCTTTGCTCGGTGTCATGGAAACATGAGCTGCTGAAAGAGAATGAATCATCAGCTGTGCTGCAATGCTCTGTTTGCTCCTGAAGCACGGACTGCTCTTCTCTGAACCTCTGTATATCTGCTGCAGGACTTTAATGTGAACTTTGGATGCTACTTAGCAAACTGCCTTTTCATTTGCGATTGCCAAGAAGCAACTCAGATTTAAGAATTTAGCTAAATCTACAGCAGGGGTCGGAAACCTTTTGGAGATTTTTCGTGTTTCTGGTTAACCACTGTGCCAATAATTAGAAATGCAGAATGAACTAAGCTGTCATGCACTCAATCGTGTGATAGGCTGTGAATATGAGGAATGATTACCTTTAAATCTATGTTGGTATGCAGTTTTTTCCTATTGCCAACGTTGGCAGGCACATAGGTTGCCGACCCCCGACCTACAGCTACCCTGAGTGTTTGACTTAAAACACACACACACACACACACACACACACACACACACACACACACACACACACACACACACACACACACACACACTCGTGCGCGCACACACACACACACACACACACACACAGCCATTAAATTGAGAAAGTTGCCATAACTCCCAAGGACTGCATGAACAAACAAACAAAAAAGTACCTCAAATGCAATGTAAGTCACTTTGTATTAAAGAACCTGTCAAATAAATGTAAACCTCAACAGCGCTCTTCTCTGGAAACACTCCTCTCGGGTTCTTCTCAAGTCTTCTCTTCATCTTCCTTCCTGTAGAGTTTAGTAGAACTGTGTTCTTCTGATTGTGAGAAATCACAAGCATTTAGCTTCATTTGTAGATTTCATTCTCATGTCATTCTCATGTTGTTTAAGAACAGAAGAGTTTATTAATCCCTAATTACTTCAAAGGAGATCGTTCATAAGATCATGTCTTCAGCAGATACAAGACAAACAATACGTCTGTACAAACACATTATTCTGAACCCAACACATATTTAAATTACATGTTCATCTTGAATTCCTCAGCACACTTTAGTTATCTTGTTCCTCTAATACATAAATAAATAAATAAATACACAACTCCATTCCTCAAACAGGAAACTTCAGTTTACACAAGTTCAGTTGCAGGTCTTTATTATGCATTTGTTTATAACATTTAAGTCCATGATGGAGTGTGTAAATCACATTAGCTTTCTAAAAAGCCATCAGTGTTTTATGGAAAAAACAACAACAACAAAAACACCCCACCTCTACTTTTCTCATTTCTAAATAATTAGACATGGCTTGAGTTGAAATATTGTATTAACTCATTAAACGCTCATTAAATGAATGCTTCCATGAAGAAAACGTTGCAGCTTTGAATCAAAATGAACAAATTCAAACAAGAAGCTAATTTAAAGACAGTATACAGTCATATCACTTACACAGCTTTATAATGCAAATAATGACAGAATACTGATTTTAGAGCAAACTGTTTTAAAATCTCACCTGTGTGTTATATCATAATCCATTACAGTGTACAAAACATTTCTTCAAGCAAACAAGATGAACAACACAGCAGTATAACCATGAATTACAGGCCGGGCTCCTGGGGCCAGTGCCAGGGCCCTTGACTATCAGGAGGCCTTGGGATCTAGTTAAACAAATAAATGCATTATATTTTAATCAGAATAAACTAATTTACACTTCATCAGGAAATCTAGAAACAGAACCACAGGAAACTTAAGAACCACAGTAAAGAAGAAACCTGGGCCCTGATCCTGAAGCCGGATTAGCTGGCTAGCCAGGTACGTTTCAGTTTAGTTTGCACCAATCCTGGGTTTTAGGTACCATGAAAGTGGCTTGGCTTTTAGCAGTGTTTATCGCCGTAGTAACTAACACTCCATGCTAACCTGCTCTGGGGAAGATTATGTTCTGGGTTAGAGATCTCAAACTGAAATTGGACCAATCACCTTCGAGCATCTCTGATGCAATAAACCACTCCCCCAGTTTCTCTTTCTCCAATAGAAAGCTCACTACATGTGAAACATTTTTAAAGATAAAATCATCTGGCTTTTAGTCACAAATTTTTATTATAATTACATGATTTATTATAGCCATAATCCATTATAAAAAAAACATATTAAAATAATTATTATTAATCTTTTATTTTAAATTAATTAGATCAGATTAGAAAACTTGAATCCCTGGGAGGGGAAACTCATTTGCCATCATTACACATACAAACAACACAAACAGAAACATACAAAGATTCACACAACTTCATTATAAAACCTAACTGCAGCAGGAATAAAAGACCTTTTAAATCGCTCTGTAGCACCGAGGCATCACTAATGTTCCACTAAATGAACTTTTAAGACCACTAAAAATACAGTGTAGTGGATGACCATTGTAAGACACAATGATTTTTAATTTTGTCCTTGTTCTCTTTTCCACAATTACCTCAAGTGAATCAGGATTGAGTACAATAACTGATCCAAGCCTTTCTAATCAATTAATCAATCCTGTTCAGGGCTCGCAAAATGTCTAAATCCCTGGTAGCACTTCAGGCAGCCATTCTTCAGGTTTTGGTAGCCCAACATGAATTTAACTAGCTCGAATAAAAAAAGACATCGGCTGAACTTTACTGTGGACAAATCAGCATGATCAGCAAAAACTAGCAGCATATTGTCACAGGCCGATAAAAGAGCAGAGAGGAAAGACAGGGTCTGGGTCCAAATGCAGGAAAGATTCTCTTTAATAAATAAAGAGCAAGGCAAAACAAAACAGATTCAGAAACGACATTTACAAATAACTCAGCCAGGCAGAGTGGTGAGAGAGAGGAGAATATATAGTCTGTGACAAAGAGGAACAGCTGAGGTGAGTGAATGAGTGAATGAGTGAACAGGTGAATGAGTGAATGAGTGAACAGGTGAATGAGTGAATGAGTCAACAGGTGTATGAGTGAATGAGTGAACATGTGTATGAGTGAATGAGTGAATGAGTGAACAGGTGTATGAGTGAATTAGTGAACAGGTGAATGAGTGAATGAGTGATTGAGTGAACAGGTGAATGAGTGAATGAGTGAACAGGTGAATGAGTGAATGAGTCAACATGTGAATGAGTGAATGAGTCAACAGATGTATGAGTGAATGAGTGAACAGGTGAATGAGTGAATGAGTGAACAGGTGAATGAGTGAATGAGTGAACAGGTGAATGAGTGAATGAGTGAACAGGTGAATGAGTGAATGAGTGAAAAGGTGAATGAGTGAATGTGTGAACAGGTGAATGAGTGAACAGGTGAATGAGTGAAAAGGTGAATGAGTGAATGTGTGAACAGGTGAATGAGTGAACAGGTGAATGAGTGAATGAGTGAATGAGTGAATGAGTGTAATGAGTGAATGAGTGAACAGGTGAATGAGTGAATGAGTGAACAGGTGAATGAGTGAATGAGTGAATGAGTGAACAGGTGAATGAGTGAATGAGTGTAATGAGTGAATGAGTGAACAGGTGTATGGAGTTTGGGGAATAGAGTCCAGAGATGGGGACATCTGGTGGAGAGACGGAGAAATGCAGGGTGGCCCGGACTCACACATAATACACTGAAAAAAAAAATGTTTCATTCATCTAATTAAAAAAATAGGGTAATGATTCACATCTATATTTTTTAACTTGATAAAATGAAAAATAAATAATTTGCCATTTTAACTCAACACAGTAATTTATATAACCAGAGACCTTGTCAGAAATACTATCCAAGTCATCATCATCAGAAAACCCTGAGCAGTCCATCCAATCAAAACATCCTTCTAACCTTTCACAGGTGTCCTCTGACCACACACACAGTCTTAGAGCCAGCTGACTGATTTAAAAAGACAGGAGAGTATCTAGATGCCAAATAATTAAATGATGGTCAGATCGCCCCAATGGTGGAAGCCTCTGTGCAGTATAACGGCCTTTAACATTAGTATAAATCAAGTCGATAATTTGATCCTCCCTCGTAGTTACCATTTGCTTAAAAGTGGGTAAGTTATTAGAGAGTGAACTATGATTAAAATCCCCATTAATTATAACCAATGCATCCGGGGAAGATGGTTGTATATCATATGTGACTCTTGAAATGGTTTCCGTGGCCAACCTTCCATTTCCTAATGGAGGAATATAGACCACTTCTACAATAACACAGAAAACTCTCTGAGCAAATAATACAGCAACTCACCACACACAGTTCAATGTTCTGATCATATTGTCTCAGATATCAGAGTATCAGGTCCCTTTCTACGAAAGCACTTTTTGTAAATGATATGATCACTGATTATAATCTAGATGTGCTCTGTTTGACAGAAACCTGGTTATAACTCGTTTGAAGTATTGGTGCTTCATATAACATTATCCAGAGAAACAAATGTTAATGATAAATCCCCTGTGATGTTTGTACTAGCTACTGTACACCATACAGACTTTATTAAAGCGTTTGCTGATTTTACATTCAAGTTAGTGCTGCCTACAGATAAAGTTTTAATTAACACAGATTGATTCAAAGCAGCTTCACTTTAATAAACAGAAAAATAATGTTGAACATTTTTTAAATCATGGACAAACAAATTCATTTTAATGTTAGATATAAAGCAGATCTACAGAAGAAAATATATAGTGTCATTATTCAGATCAATTTAAATAAATCCAAATGAAGCCAAATTAATAAAATGTTAATGTAAAATTAATAATGTTAGTCTAATAGAAATCATTCACATGCTCATGTAAAATCAGTGCAGCTTTACTGATATCTAGTGGTGAAATTGAGCAACTGACTGAAAACATCAATTAATTCATCCCATATTACAGTCGACAGTCATAAGAAACAGATTGACAGTTTCATAAACCTGAATTACACTGTATAATAAACACGACTATATCCTAGGGATTTCCCCAAGATATATATGTACAAGTATTATACAGGCCTATATATATATATATATATATATATATATATATATATATATAGAGAGAGAGAGAGAGAGAGAGAGAGAGAGAGAGAGAGATTTCAGCATGTTCTTCCCCGAGATATTTTAGCAAGAATAAATCTTATGAAAACGGAAAACAGACATAAGCCTGTAAAATGTCCCTTAAACAAACTTAAAGTGTGTTTGATGGTTGTGCAAATATGAGAAATACCATGAATTGCTCACCTCTCCTCAGAAGACTCAATGCTTTTTTATTTTTTAATTTTTATTTATTAAGAACTTATAAACAGTACAAATACAGGAACAAAAGTCAAAGCTCCAAAAGATGAAAGGGGAAGAAAAGAAGAAAAAAAAAAGGCATTCACAAGACACCAAATACAGATTCATAATATGTGACAGTGGAATTACCTTTACATTTTTTACAAGTTTAAGAGACTTCATTAAAAGAATGAGTTAATTACAGAAAACCTTGTATAAAGGAGGAAACTTGGACAATCAACATTTATGAATAAAGAATTTGCCGTTCAGGATAATGAAGTTTACAAAATTATTTTGATCTTCATGCTCATAATAACAAATAACTGCTTTCTCATTTAAAGTTATCAATCTAACTTCGGCAGAGAAAGTGTAAAAACAGTCTTTTCAAAATGTTCTTTCTCCAATTAACATCCCTAAGAAAGGAATTCCAGTAACTTTTTCTTCTTGGAATAATTTTCTTTTTTTTCATGAAATACTTGTCTAATATCTTTGTTAGTGCATTTTTTATCAAATACGTTTTTGCCATTTACAAAGAAATTACAGTCTTTATTATCTACATTATAATAAGACATATGGCTACTCGTCAAATTAATAAGTCCAGAAGGGATAGCATTAACTACTGTAAACAAATATTTATATTTTATAGGAAAATTGAACTTAGACATAAAAGAAACGTAAGAATAAATTTTAAACGTTGAATCGAACAGATCACTCAAGTAATTTAAATCATAATCCAAAATGTCTTCAAAAATATTCTCTTTTGTTTAATTCTAATCAATTCGTTATTCCAAATGTTCATTCTGTGAGGAGAAAAAATGTGTACAAAACACTTTCAGTGCTTGCTCATGAAATTTAGACATTTTATGGATAATTTGGAAGGTGAAAATTACAGGTTAAAAGAAAATTAAGACAACCCAATTTCTTAAAAACATTATGAGGAATAAAAAACAAATAATCAGGATCACCAATACACTTTTCATCCAATTGATCTTTATTTATTTCCGCATAAGCCAAAGATGGTGGTGTTAGTTTTTCCAACAAAAATTAACCAGTAACCTATTAATTCTTTACAGGTGGAATCCTGAACAAATAAAGAAAGGCCAGAAAAAAAAGAAGGCTAGACAAGCCTTCTGCCTTCAATAACAAAACTCATCCTAAAATTGACAAATCTCTCCATAACCAATTGTCAGAAGTCAATTTTGTCTTCTTAATTTTGTTCTTAAAGTTAAGCTGCTGCCTAACTGTCAAGTTTTTAGATATATAAACTCCTAAGTACTTGACACATTCCTGTACTGGAATATTAAACACTGATTGTTCAGATGAGTCATTCACGGGAAGAATTTCACATTTAGCCAGGTTTAAATGGTTTAGAGGTTTACATTTTTAACTAATTTAATTACATCATTAATTTGATTCTTATCTTTCAAAAATAAAGTTGTACCATCAGCTAATTGTGAAATTGTAATTTCTTTATTAAATAATGTTATACCACAAAATCTTGGGTTTTTTACTAAACTGATTGATAATAGCTCCACTACAATCAAAAACTAAAAAGGGGAAATCAGGCAACCCTGCCTCACACCTCTATTGATTGAAAATCTTCTAGAAGTATTAGTATTAGTCTATGCCTGCATAAAACATTTAACCGTTTGAATTAATTTACTACCAAAGCCAAATGCATTTAAACCCTGCAACAGAAATTGGAACTCAGTTGTGTCAAACCTCTTATTAATGGTCAAGAAACAGAATGAGTGCACCTGGATTAAAGTGATTGTAGTCTAATAGATCTAATACAAGCCTAACATTGGAGCTAATGTGACGTTTAGCCATGAACCTGTTTGAAATTTCCTAAACCACTTTTCAGTCTGGATGCATATACTAAAGCTAAAATTTTATAGTCAACATTTAATAAAATAATTGGTCTCCAATCATCAATGAGTAAAAGATCTTTGTCTAATTTTATAATTAAGCTAATAATAACACCTTACAACTCTTATATATGCCAATAAAAGAAATAAACATATTAGAATAATATATAGCGCTTCCTCATTATCATATATATATATATATATATATATATATATATAATAGGCTATATTACATATTGTAATATTGTGATGAATAGAAGGAAGTGATTGGAATTTAGGTGTGATTAATGTACACGCCCCCTTTATCTGAATGAATGGGTGTTGCTTAATTAAATTAATGTGTACAGCTTATGTGGGAGGAGATGATGATTATTTAAGGATGGTTTGAGTATTGTTCGGGAGCGATTTGGGGAGCTCTCACTTGTGGGGAAACGCTAGACGGCCGCTCGGGATAATTAGTATCTCCGGCGGTGAAGATAGATAGTCAGTGGTGGGGTAAATGTGTAGACCACGCACTCGAGCATCAGGGGTAATCGTACATTGTTCTAACCCCTGAATAAGTTCGAATACACTTGCTATATTAATGGCTTCCTCTAAAGTGATAGGTTTAATACTGCGTAATCGAATACGAGTCTCTCCATTTCCCACATGTGCAATAAAATGATCTCTAGCCAATAAATCCTGTGTATCTGCACCTACTGAAGAATACGCCTTAGTCACCAACCTCCGCAGCGCATTACCAAACTCACGTAAAGTTTCGTTCGGCATGCGCTTGCGTGACGAGAAACTAACACGGTTCCATTCTGCGGTTTCACGTGGTTTAAAACATTTATCTAAAGCGTCTTTCAATAAAACATAGCTGCGCTTGGCCTCTACCTAAAGGCCACTATAAATATCTCGAGCTCGCCCCGATAATAAAAGTGCCATAAATTTCAATTTCATTCCGTCATTCACCACAGCTGCCATCTCAAACTGTTCCTTCCAATCAGACCATTCCCGGCCCATGCCGGTAAAAGTCTCCGGCATAAATACCGGACGTGCCATAGGCACGTTTGATGATGCACTTGTTGCTAAAGACGAAGGTGCAGTAACAGTTGCTGAGGTAGATGGGGTAGCCACAGACACATCCCGGTGCCCATCTCTGCCCTCCATCGTCCGGCTGTTTTATTTATCGTTGGGGATTAAATCCCACCGCTGCCACCAGTGTAACAACCGCACGGAGTTCAGGGGAGGCAGAGACCAGCACACTCGGATGGTAGCTACCACACAATTCTTTATTAATTATTAAAAACACACCACCAGCTCATAAAACACGTTACCCCCCCTTTTTCAGTCCAAATTGGTCCACAAGTACGCAGACGAGCTCACGTCAGGCGAGAAGGATACACAGGAAGTCTTTATCAGTTGGGCCCCTCGACAGACATAATTATGGCGGGTACTCCGTGCCAAAATCAAACATCCGAACGACCGACCGACCGATCAAACGTCTATCCGAACGTCTTGAACTTTCAAACGGCTGACCCACGTGACGACCTGACGTGACGTGACAGCTTTTTAACCATACAAGCATACAAGCTGATGTGTAAAGGCTATTAATGGACATGATAGGCAATACATATAGCCTAAATATTGTACCCCAAAAACAACTTTCCTGAATCCTGTGCTTGTGGGGCTATGTGTTTTACTTTCAAAGAGCAGAAATACTACCTATAGTCTATAGGCTACAGACATTCAATAGTCTTGACCAGTATAATCATTTTAACTAGTTTTTATTGTTAATTTTATTGCCCAATGTACAATGTTCCCACAGTCCATAAAAACACTCAAAATAAATGTAGTCTATTATTTTATTTTTTACTTTTTGATCCAGAAGGCTTTCATATTAGATTTATATATTTGGACTGAATGATCTAATGAATGCTCTGCAGTATTTATGATATTGAGCTGTGTATGATCTGAAAGCATTGTTTGATTTTGAGCACAGATAAAATGGTTTTGAGTAAATTTCTTTATTTTGAAAAGCGTCAGATGGTCTCTGAATGTAGTTTGAAGATTTGGTTTTGTATTTAAATTTTTGAGAAAGTGGGTGATGGTTCCAAGAAATGTATTTTAGCAATTCAGGAAAACTGTCCTATAGATTAAAAACATGCATTATTTTTTATACATAATATCAAACAAATAAAGTAGGCCTAATAAAAAGTAAATCTAATCAAGCATGATTTTTTGTTTCAAGAACTTAGAGATCTCAACACTTACTCAATCCTAATAAAATTACTAAATTATCATAATCTTTTACAAATAATCATCATAAATGTTAAAGTGGAAAGGTTTATTAAAAACATATGTATATTTAGACAAGATCAGCTGAATATATCTTATTTTGTAATTAAGGTTCATTGATTTTTATGTCTGCAACTTATAAACAATGAGCCAAAAAAAATGTAATGATCATTTAAATAAAATCTTTTTTTTTTATTGATATTCCTTTAACAAAGAAATACAACATACAGCACTGCAATGAAAACATTAATAATAATAATAAAAAAAAAGAAAAGAAGACAACAGCCTCCTCAAATAGGAAAAAACTGTACATAGTACTTAAGAAACTTCTTGTTCTTACTATTATCAATGAGTTTAAGAGATTAAACAACAAGGGAAATCTCAGCAATAAAGGCCTCAAGTCTAGGCAAAGTCTTGAGAAATTTGTTTTTGTGAATAAAAAATTTACAATGCAACACAAAGAAATTAACAACACTATCAATAGCACAGTCACTCCCAGAAAAATAGAGGAATATATCCTTCAATGAAAAGTTTAAATCACATTTGACAAAATGAGAAAGATAAAGACCCAAGCTCTGCCAAAGAGGCTTAACCTGATTACAGTGGTAGAATAAAGGAAACAAAGTTTCTTTCTCAACTTTACAGAATACACAAAGGTCAGAGATATCAACAAAAGAGGAAATTTGTGAGTTAGTTGGGTAAACATTATGAAGAATCTTAAAGTGTACCTCTCTTATTTTATTGGACATACAATATTTCTCAGGGAGTAACCACGCTTTCTTCCAGTGAATACAGTCAAAAAATTATTCCAGAAAAATTTACATCGAGGGGATGTGTAAACAGTGTAATGTAACAATAACTTTATAAGTTTACTATTACATTTTTTATCAAGAATACTAACTCCATCCAATAAAAGTTTGGGCAAAATAGTTTTTCTCTCATTAAAGAAGAGGTGTGTTTTAAATAAATGCACATAACTTGGAGACAAAGCTTTGATGACAGAATTGAAAGTTCTAGCAGGCAGAGGAAAATTATACAAAGTCATAAATTCTTCATATTCAATTTTGCTGCCATCATTTCTAAATAAATCCAAAACAAAAACAATACCTCTATCATACCACTTAGCCATAAAAACTGATTTGTTTCAGATTAAAATGTTCAAATTATTCCACAGAATTTCTTTATGGGGAGAAAAATTGTGCACATAACACAGTTTCCAAGCAAGTAAAACTTGTTAGTAAAATATTTAAATAAAATCATATGTAACACGTTCCTACATGTGCTTACGTGTTGTTAACGCGTTCCCATGGCGACCGGTCGGAAGCGTGAGTAACTGATCGTCTTCCCAACGTGTTGTTTACGTGTAAAGACACGTTGTAACACGTTTTTTTATATACCTTAGTTTAACTTCTTATTCTTCGGTTGTATCCTCTAACTAGTCCACATTTGATTACTGCAATCAATGACTGATTTAGAAAGTGATTTAGAAAGTTATGTATGGTGTATTATTAAAGTTAAATATAGCAGAGGCTAAATATTATTGACAAACCTGACATGCTTAAACGGTTATTTTGGAAAAGCACGATATTCCACATAATTTTTCTCCATCTCCCATTAAATCGGGAATAGATCATATTGAATAGAAATACGCTGTAGCGTATTCAAATGCAGCAAAAACTGCAATCAGTATCCCATCTGCTTTACCTAAATATAAAAATAATAGGAAATGAACATAGAACATAGAAACGAAGGGGCAAAAATGAATGCAAAATAATAATCCTAGAACACACACACACACACACACACAATTTAACAGTATGGGATTTTTTATGAAGGGTTTAAGCTGGTCCAAACTTTGCAGCTGGGGATCACTCATAACAACTTGAACAAGGAATATTAGGAATAATCGTATCAGGTAATGACGAATAATTATGCCAGACAAGTAACAAAACTTACCCTGATGAACTGGATTGGTTCATTTTGATTGGATTTTTGTTGGCGAAATTAAAATCTATGTAGTCAGTGAGCACCCTGGAATCCAAAGCTCTCACGAGAGCACAAGTTGCGAGTTGTTCTGGTGTCGAGTATAATCCATTATCCTGGTACAATCCCTATGGTATAATCAGACGGGCTCTGTTATAATGCTCATTAAATATGCCCCTCTATCTGAGCTGCACCAATCACATCGGGTTATCCGATATAGGCGGGCCAGAGTCTATTTTACGTTTTTTTTTTTTACAAAATAACAAAACAAAGGGGAATACAGAGACATTTGAATCCAACACAAACACAAATAACAAACTTCTACATTCTATATCACAAATCAATCATGTTTCTATTACATTCAGTATCCTTTTCAGCATTGTACATGAGCTTTTCGATTGTTCCGGTATTGAAGTTATGTCATAAAAATCTTCAGATCAGTGGGAAATACCATTTGGTACAGTCGATATACACTTTGGTGTATGTATATGGTATTTTCCAAATAGTTTAAGAAATGTAATTTATATTATCCATTTCCAATAAGCCAGAATCACAATCCATAAACAAGACAATTACATCAGTTATTGTTACAAACTTATAAAATAACTCAAAAAGAAACCAAGAACTTGGGACCAAAATAATTTAGTATACTTGCAACTGAAAAATAAGTGTACAATTGTTTCATTTTCTTCTTCACAGAAACTGCATAATGGCGAGAACCCTTCTTTAAACTTAGGCTACTAATAAAGTCATTACATGGATAGTATCTGTTTATTATTTTAAAGTGAGTTTCTTTGACTTTATTAGGAATTACATATATATCGGACCACAAATTCTTAAAGACACTAAAGTGGTAATAATGTTTCCATTTCCCCATTGCCTTGGGTGAAGAACTTTTTTCATTAGTTAAAATTCTTCTGATAAATAAATTATTTCTTTTTTTTATCCTTAATGGAAAGGCCCTCAATAGTCAGATTGGGAAGAGAACCAATTATAGGATTATACATCTTTTCGTTTTTTTATAAGATAAAGTAATTTCGGGGAGATACAATGAATAAGTTTAAGAAAATCTTTTGAAGACAAATTTTTCCCAAGATAATTAACAAATTCATTGTAATTATATAGGTCAGCTGATTGATTTATCAAATCTGTAACAAAAATCGTTTTTTGACGATTGAAAAATGGTCTTGTTTTTTAATAATATATATTGGTTATTCCAATACAAGAATAGGGAGAGAAATTGTGTTTGTAAATATTTTCCATGCATTCAAAGCTTGTTTGTGAAAGTTAGACCACTTTGTTTAGGAGTTTTGTACATTTAAAATCACAAGCAAGTAGAAAGTTAAGACCACCTGTTACGACCGTCTAGGGGTCAGCCGTAACAGGAAAAGGAAGAGAGTCTCAGGACCAGAGAGAAGTTGAATAACAATAGTTTATTAACAAGTTGGGGTTAGCGTCAGGGGCAGACAAGGCCAAAATAACAAACAAAAAGTCTCTTTTGTTAACACTCTACACTTCCTAAATCAAAATGAAAGAAAACAAAAATACAGTTACAACTTACTTGACTCCCTAAACCAAAAACAATGTGAAAAAGTGACTTCAAAATAAAATGGCGTCAAACCCCCTATATCCCTCAACTTAACAAAAATGATTACAAAATATTTACAAAAGATATATACAAAGTTTATAACCAACAATTTACAATCGGAATCCAAAAACGTAGTCAATCAGGCTTGGGTCAAGTTAACAAGAAATATCACAGAATGGAGGCAAAGAAAAACACTATAACAGAATTATCACAGAACACAATCACACTCACAATCTTAAGTACCAGCACACAATCTCTCTGGTAAGACACTCAAAGACTAAACTATGGCAAGGCAAACAGCAAACTATAGAGTCACACGCGATGGCCCAATCATGGACCTCATTGAGTGTTTGGGGCAGTCCTTATATCTGGGTCAGGTGACGAGGAGAACCAATCACAGCCTCCAGCAAATTATCTCCAGGACCCGCCCATCTGAAACACAAACACACAGAGAGAACACAAGAGGGCAGAATGGAAACAACGACCAAATGACTTGGGCTCATAACACCCCCCCCCCACAAAATAAAACATCATGTTTTACTGATTAACACGAGACAGTGAATCAGCAATCACATTGTCAATACCCTTTTTATGACAGATCATCAAGTTGTAACTTTGGCAGATTAGTGACCAGCGCATAAGACGATGATTAGCATTAGACATTCGTTGAAGAAATACAAGAGGGTTGTGGTCTGTATAAACCGTAACGGGTTTTGAACTGGAGCCAACATAGACCTCAAAATGTTGAAGAGCAAGAATTAAGGCGAGGGCTTCTTTTTCTATGGTACTGTAGTTAAGCTGATGTTTGTGGAACTTTTTCGAAAAGAAACTTATTGGGTGATTCAAACCATCAGCATCTGTTTGAAGCAGGACAGCACCCGCACCGGTACCACTAGCGTCCACTTCCAACAAGAATGGCTTTTCAAAACAGGGGGCAGCGAGCACAGGGGCACTACAAAGCAAAGTTTTCAAGGCTTCAAAAGCGGATTGACATTCCGAAGGCCACTTAAAGGAGACTGCCTTACATAATAGTCCAGTGAGAGGACTGGCAACATCTGAAAAATTCTTACAAAAACATCTGTAATAGCCAGTCATTCCAAGAAATCGACGGAGTTCTTTCCTAGTTTTAGGAACTGGGAAATCAAGGATGGCTTGTACCTTGGAACTAAGAAGACGAACCTGACCATTCCCAACCTCCTTTCCCAAGTATGTGACAGTGGCACAACCGAATTCACACTTTGATAAATTCAAGGTTAGGTTAGCATTTCTCAAGCATTTGAAAACATCATCCAAAGTTTTGAGATGGTCTTTCCAAGTATCAGCATAGCACACCACATCATCCAAATAAGCCTCACAATTGGACACATCAGACAACACTATGGACATCAGTCGTTGAAAGGTAGCTCCAGCATTTCGAAGGCCAAAAGCCATGACACGGTACTGCAAAAATACGTCAGGGGTGGCAAAAGCAGAGATCTCACACCCTTGTTCTGTGAGTGGCACCTGCCAATATCCTTTTAGCAGATCTAGTTTAGTCATGAATTTAGCATTACCTACCCGATCAACACAATCTTCCATACGAGGAAGTGGAAACGAGTCAGCTTTAGTTAAAGCGTTAACTTTACGGTAGTCAGTACAAAACCTGGAGGTCCCATCTGGCTTAGGTACAAGTAGACATGGTGAACACCAGGGACTGGAACTTGGAACTGCTAAATTGTGTTCTAGCAAGTACAGAGTTTCTTGCTTCATTAGTTCTCTTTTAACTGGGTTAACACGATAGGCATTCTGTTTAACTGGGGCATGTGAACCAACATCTATATCGTGTTCTATAACATGGGTAGTTGAAGGGAAGTCATTAAACAAAGTCGGGTACTTATTAATAAGACTGGAAATATCCACCTGAGCGGACACAGGCAAATGGGACAACTTTTCTGACAAATTCAACAACGTCTCAGAATTTGGCAAACGAGCTGACAAGAACGATGCACTATTCATTTTCAAATCATCGCTTTCGGGTGAATAATCTGACAGTGACACAGTAACCGGTACAACAGTAGCAACGGGCATACTAACTTCAGAATCAGAACGTGACACATATGCTTTAAGCATATTAATGTGACAGACGCGTGACTTCCTTCTTCGGTCAGGGGTATCAACTACATAGTCAGTGTCTCCTAGCTTCTCCTTGATGCTGTAAGGACCAGTGAACTTAGCTTGGAGTGCTGAACCTGTCACTGGAAGTAAGATAAGGACTTTATCGCCAGTCTGAAATGATCGCGGTACAGCCTTCTGGTCATAGCGAGATTTCATTTGGCTTTGCACAGAATTGAGTGATTGTTTTGCTAACTTCCACACCGTATGCAAGCGATCGCGAAATGCACTGACATAATCCAAGACATTGGTAGTTGAAGCCGAACAACTAGACGAAAGAATTTGCTCTTGCAAAATTTTTAATGGACCACGAACAGTGTGCCCAAAAATTAACTCCGAGGGACTAAATCCAAGGGATGCTTGTGTGGTATTACGTACTGCAAATAACAAGAGCGGGATGTGTTCATCCCATTCTTTTTCATGTTCCACGCAAAAGGTTCGGAGTATCGACTTTAGGGTTTGATGAAAACGTTCAATAGCGCCTTGTGACTGAGGGTGGTATGCACTGGATACCTGATGTTTGATGTTTAACTGTTTCATTACCTTTGCAAACACTTTGGACATAAAATTGGTGCCTTGGTCAGACTGAATGTATTTTGGCATTCCAAAAGTAGTGCAGAACTTTACAATTGCCTTGATAATTGCATGAGCTTTGAGGGAACGCAGCGGTATTGCCTCAGGAAACCTAGTTGACACACACATTAACGTTACTAGATAAGAATTTCCAGACTTAGTTTTGGGCAACGGCCCTACACAGTCAATCATAATTCGCTCAAATGGTTCACCTAATACAGGTATAGGTTTCAACGGAGCTGGAGGAACCACCTGATTTGGTTTGCCCGCTATTTGGCACGCATGGCAGGATTTACAAAATTTGGCTACATCTGACTTCATGGAAGGCCAAAAGAAATGCTTCATCAAATGATCATAAGTTTTACGAATGCCAAAATGGCCAGAAAGCTCATGATCATGCGCAACACGTAGTACCTGCTCTCTGTAAGGTTTCGGGACAACAACTTGGAAAACAGCACTCCAATCATAGTTGGCGTGACGTGGAGACCACTTACGCATCAATACATCATCCTCAAAGTAGTATGCAACAGGATGCTCTGACAAATCAGTCAGCTCAACAGCGGCTTCAACACAATGAGTCAAAGTTTGATCAGCACGTTGTGCCTCAATTAACATGGGTTTACCAATGGGTAAATCAAAACCTGGAAGTGCACACCCCTCTACCTTAACTGTACTAACCTCCTTTGCATTAACAGCATTGTCAGCACACATAAATGAATCAGACAGATCCACAGTATCCCCCAATTTGCGAGCTTGAGCTCGGGTCACAATGCATGTGCCAAACACATCAGGAAACTCTTCCTGCAGCACATCACCCTCGGGCACAATAGGAGTATCTATTACCTCAGGCAGACAAAAGACTTTATCACCTGCCAGATCGTTCCCAAGAATGAGACACACACCTTTAACAGGTAACTGAGCTTGGACTGCAAGTTTAACCTTCCCTGAAATGATCCCAGAGCGTAGAAACACTTGGTGTAAAGGAACTTTAACTACAGTGAGATCAATACCTTGCACCAGCACATTGGAACCACAGCTCGACTGTTCAGAGAATGGCAACACATTTTGTAGGATAAACGATTGGGCAGCACCAGTATCACGGAGGATACGAATATGCTTCATCTCAGACTCTGCTTCACCCAATGATACTACACCATCACAAATGAAGGGTTCAAAAGTAGACTTAACCACTGATTTCAGAGACACATTTCGTTCAGGTGACAAAACCTGTCTTTCAATCAACGCAACACTTTTCGAAGGGTTTGCTTTTCTACTAACTTTTCGTTTCAAGGTGGGACAATTTACAATGAGGTGCCCAACCCCATGACAATAAAAGCATTCAAGGTTCTCACTACTGTCTGCACTCGAAACGTTCTTTGGTGCCACTGTGGCATCCTTAGAACTACGAACTCGATCAGGGAAATTACGCCTTGTGGGTGAAAACACTACTTTGTGCGTAAGTACAAATTCATCAGAAAAAACAGCAGCCTCAGAAAGAGATGACACTTTCTGCTCATTTAAGTAAACCACGATTTTCTCTGGTAAACAATTCTTAAACTCCTCCAACAGTAATAACTCTTTAAGCTGTTCCAACGTGTCTACCTTGTTCGCGGCGCACCACTTATCAAACAAATTTGCTTTGTCTCTCGCAAATTCAACAAACGTTTGACTAGGGGTTTTCACAAGACTGCGGAACTTTTGCCGGTATGCTTCCGGAACTAGCTCATAAGCACGCAAAACTGAATTCTTCATTACATCATAATCCAAGCTCTGCTCAAGTGTCAACGCTGAGCAGACTTCTTGGGCTTTACCGATGAGTTTGCATTGCAACAACAATGGCCAAACATTACGCGGCCATTTTAATGTGGCAGCGATTCGCTCAAACACGGTGAAATAAGTGTCAACCTCACTCTCTCGAAACAGTGGTACTAGTGCAATTTGGCGGCTAACATCAAATTCAGGTTGACTTACTTGTGGGTTGCGTCGAGGTGCAGGAATGGGACTTGGAGTGGAAGCACTGATGGGTGACGACACAGACAGCCTCACACCAGGCACATCAGCAGCTGAGGGGTGAACAGGTAATTTAGTTTTGAGCTCAAGCTCTAATTCTTTGAGCTTAATTGCTCGCTTAGTTTCAAGCTCAACTGTTCGAGCATGCAGCAGCTGACTTTGATATTGTTGCCTGCTCAACTCCAACTCCTTTAGTTTGATTGCCAACCGAGGATCGCTCGGAAAAGGGAGATCAACGGGATCCATGCTGGCCATCTCCTCGGGTTTGGGATGCTCCGCCCCCTTACCCACAGAAACTGGCAACTCTGCAACACCCGCTTCACTCACCTCTGGCAAAACTCCATTTTCCACCCAATGCTTATAGATCACATCCCTGATCTCTCGCTTCACTGCACCACGAGGAACTGTAATTTGATATAAATCAGCAACTGAAAACAGATCATCTTTGCGACAAACATCCAATTGTTCAGCAGTAGGCTGAATTGCGAACATTTCCAATTCAAATTTTGAGGACATACCGAATTCCCCCTTAAAGTGAAAACCACTAGCCAAACAAAAACATACAAAGCAAATTTCATGAATTTGTTTTTTACTAACACGCAAACTGAAAACTCCAATTGGTTTATGTGGGGAAAAACTCCTTTTACAGACGAGCCCCCAATTTCTGTTACGACCGTCTAGGGGTCAGCCGTAACAGGAAAAGGAAGAGAGTCTCAGGACCAGAGAGAAGTTGAATAACAATAGTTTATTAACAAGTTGGGGTTAGCGTCAGGGGCAGACAAGGCCAAAATAACAAACAAAAAGTCTCTTTTGTTAACACTCTACACTTCCTAAATCAAAATGAAAGAAAACAAAAATACAGTTACAACTTACTTGACTCCCTAAACCAAAAACAATGTGAAAAAGTGACTTCAAAATAAAATGGCGTCAAACCCCCTATATCCCTCAACTTAACAAAAATGATTACAAAATATTTACAAAAGATATATACAAAGTTTATAACCAACAATTTACAATCGGAATCCAAAAACGTAGTCAATCAGGCTTGGGTCAAGTTAACAAGAAATATCACAGAATGGAGGCAAAGAAAAACACTATAACAGAATTATCACAGAACACAATCACACTCACAATCTTAAGTACCAGCACACAATCTCTCTGGTAAGACACTCAAAGACTAAACTATGGCAAGGCAAACAGCAAACTATAGAGTCACACGCGATGGCCCAATCATGGACCTCATTGAGTGTTTGGGGCAGTCCTTATATCTGGGTCAGGTGACGAGGAGAACCAATCACAGCCTCCAGCAAATTATCTCCAGGACCCGCCCATCTGAAACACAAACACACAGAGAGAACACAAGAGGGCAGAATGGAAACAACGACCAAATGACTTGGGCTCATAACACCACCACATTCTTTGAAGATTAAATTGTGAATTATTTTTTTTTACGGAGCTGTCAACACAGACAAAAAGATGTCTGCATACTTCCGAGTCAATACACAAGTATTATTCTTAATCACTGTTATATTATCAGGTGAAAACTGACATTTCATTTCATTTCATTTCATTTCATTTTTCATTTCATTTATTTATTATTTTATTTATTTATTTCTCTTTTCATGGTAATTGTAGCGGACCACGTCCGAATGATGGCCGAAACTTTACTGATGATTTGAAGTTTTATTACTTGTCCATTTACTCTAGCAATCACCGTAAGAGCTGAATGAAGCAATACAAAAATGTACATTAACATTATTAGACATATTCAGCGATTTTCACAAATACTTGATTTAACTAACAGTATACAAATACACAAACCTTATGCCTTTTCGGGGGGGTGCTGAATAAACTTATAAACAATCCTTTTGTGCATGAGTTCTGTTAAGCCGTCATGAAGCGTTCGCTCTCCATGCCATTTCTCATTACTCCCACTGCGCAGATTCCGATTCAAAATAAAAGTCCCCCACAAAGAATGGAAATAATATAATCCTTAGACAGTTTTAAACATACAAAATATATCAAAGGCAACACAAAACAAATAGAGAAATTAAGGATAACTCTTATTAAAGTCTGTTACACTCCCACCAAATTATCAATGTTTCTCAAACTTGACTAATTTCCACTTAAACATTTGTGTGTATGTAAAGTGCAATTAAGTCCTTTTGAAGATGCAATTACTCCGCTTCCAACAACAAGACCAACTTTTGAGCTGGCCTTTCTACTATTGAGATTTTATGAATCCGTTCTCCTTTCTTGTTTAGTCTTTTGTCACCAAGTGCTACTTTGGCCTTTCTTACCAGTCCATCTGGGCTCAGAACAGTCTCTACAATCCTTCCTAATCTCCATTCACTCCTTGGTAATGTTTCATCAATGTCCATGATCACGTCACCAATTTGAAAGTTCCTTTTTGGAGCATGCCAGCATTGTCGAGCAGCAATGTTGCGAAGATACTCTATTTTCCATCTGCTCCAAAACTGTTCAGTAAGGTACTGCACACGTCTCCATCTCTTTTTTGTATACACATCCTCTCTTATGAACTTTCCAGGTGGTGGTAGGGCTGTGGTGGATTTCATGGTAATCAGATGATTAGGTGTGAGCGGTTCTAAGCTCTTGGGGTCATTCAGGTTGTCAACTGTAAGGGGGCGACTATTGACTACTGCCATGGCTTCGTAAAACAAGGTGCGCAATGAAGCATCATCAAGCCTGCCTGATGAAAGGGCGACGGTAGCACTAAGAATGCTCCGTACAGTTTTGATTTGCCGCTCCCATACACCCCCTGCATGGCTGGAATGAGGGGCATTCAGAACAAAGTCACACTGTTTATTTGTCAGAAAAGTAGTGAGCCTTTCGGGATCAAGTTCCTTAAGTGCTGAGTTCAGTTCGTTCTTCACGCCTACAAAATTGGTACCTTGGTCACATCTTATTTGTCGTACTGTACCTCGAATTGCAATAAAGCACCTTAGACTGTTAATAAACGCATCTGTGGACATATCTTCTAACATTTCTATATGAATAGCTCTTGAACACAGGCATGTTAGAAGCAGACCGTATCTTTTGTGATTTTTTCTTCCTTCTTTAGTTGTGAAAGGACCAAAGCAGTCCATACCACAATACATAAAAGGTGGAGAAGGCTCTACACGTTCTGAGGGAAGTTCACTCATCCTCTGTCCTTCAGCAGTTCTTCTCAGCCTTCTGCAAGTTACACAGTTGCGAATGTAAGATGTGACCGCTCTGTTTATTCCAGGTATCCAATAGCCACACGATCTGATTTCATTAATTGTGAAACCTTTACCTTGATGCTTTACGCTTTCATGACAGTGTGCAATTATCAGCTTTGTTACATGATGCTCTTTAGGAAGGATCAGTGGATGCTTAAATGAATGAGTGTATGATGAGTGACTTAGTCTTCCTCCCACCTTGATCATACCATCCTTGTCTATGAAGGCATCCAAGTGATGAAGTTTACTGTGACTTGGAAGTTGTTTTCCTCGACTCAACACATCGATCTCTTTTTGATACATTTGCCTTTGTACTCCTTTTAGAATCAAACATTTAGCATCCTCTTGTTCACTTACAGAAGCCGGTAAATTTGTTTTATCCCTCTTAATCCATCTCAGAAGGCGTGCGATGGCTTTGATGGTTTTAGACCAAGACGAAAACTTAGACAAACGGTCTACAAGATCTTTACTTTCTGTGGTCCTTGTTTGCAATGTCTGAATTTTCTTTACTTCTGGATCTCCTACGGGGAGATCTGGCACAATATCTGTGGTCGTTTTTTCCTTTTCCCACAAGAATGAGGGACCAGAGAACCAGTTAGATGAGAGAAGTTCCTTTATTGTTCTCCCTCTAGAAGCATTGTCTGCTGGATTCTCATCCGTTGGGACATACAGCCATTGTTTAGGTTCTGTGCTTTGACGTATTTTTTGGACTCTATTGGCTACAAATGTGTGAAAACGGCGGGCATCATTATTTATGTAACCCAAAACCACTTTTGAGTCGGTCCAAAAGAATTCATCGACATTGGTGAGGTTAAGCTCTTCTCTGAGTATATTGCTCATTCTGACTGATACCACAGCTGCCGTCAACTCTAATCTAGGTATCGTAATAATCTTTGAAGCTTTGCCAATGAGAAAAGTGCAATGAATTTCATCATTCTCATTTATCATTCTCATATAGGAACACTGACCGTAACCACAGGTACTTGCATCAGAGAAATTATGTATTTCTGTTTTCAAAACCTCGCCAAATTCAGGAGGTACATAACATCGTGGTATGTTCACTTTTTCCAAATTGACAAAGTCATTCTGCCATCTCTCCCACCGTGGGCTGAGTGTAGGGGAGAGCGGATCATCCCAGCCCGTCCCTTGGCGACACATTTCTTGCAGAATTCTCTTGCCATTGAGAACATATGGAGCTACAAAGCCTACAGGATCATATATGGAGGCAACAGTTGACAGTATGCTACGGCGTGTTGTAGGTTGACCTTTTAGTGGGATATGAAATTTAAAGCTATCACTCTGTATGTTCCAATGAATACCCAGTGCTCTCTCAAGCGGCATGTCCATGAAGGTGAGATCTTTTGTTTCAAAGTTTACAGCACGTTCTGATGCTGGTATGCTCTGCAAAACAGTGTCGTCATTTGATACAAACTTATGAAGCCGAAGCCCTCCCTTTGCACATAACTCCCGTGCTTCTTTTGTCAACTGAATGGCCTTCTCTATTGTCTCTGCACTTGTAACTCCATCATCGACATAAAAATCTCTCATGATGAACTGAGCGCCTAATGCATGTGATTGACTGTACTCATTGACTAGATATCTTAATCCATAGTTCGCGCAACCGGGCGAAGACACTGCACCGAATAGATGCACTTTCATTCGGTAATCTTGAAGCACTGAATTTGGGTCCCCATCTTTCCACCATAAAAAGCGCAGATAATCACGATCCTTTTCTTGGACGTGGAACTGATGGAACATTTTTTCAATGTCACAAGTTACTGCTACAGAATGCCTTCTGAACCTTACAAGTACTCCTATTAGATTGTTTGTCATGTCTGGCCCTGTTAACAAATGTTCATTGAGACTTGTACCTTTGAATTTCGCGGAGCAGTCAAAAACAACCCGTAGCTTATCTGGCTTCTTCGGATGGTAGATGCCATGATGTGGTATGTACCACTTTTCACCATCGGTTGCATCATCATTCACTGCTTCTACGTCACCTCTGTCAATGATGTCATTCATGTAAGTAACGTAGTCTGTCTTGTATTTCTCATTTTTACAGAATTTCTTGTTCAAATGATTGAGTCTGACTACTGCAAGTTCTCTGTTGTCAGGCAAGTATGGTCGCTGCTTAAATGGAAGAGGCATTTCATAATGTCCTTGAGCATTTTTCTTTATTCCTTCTTTGAGTTTGTTTAGGAACATGATATCCTCTTGAGAGACTGTCTTGTCATCTGCTGTGACATCCTTAAAGTCTGACTCAAGTATACGAACTGCATCCACAGGTGTCAAAGCTGGTATCTCCTTTGTGGCTATTCTGTGACAAAGAGTGGATCCTATTGATTCATTGATACTTGGTGCGGAGCAACCCACAATACTCCATCCTAAATCTGTTAGAACAGCATATGGTTCCTCATCCTTACCTAGTATGACTTGGCTCGGTGCTAGCACTCTGGGGCAGTTATAGCCGATTAGTAAACCTACTTCACAACTGAGAAGTGGTGGCATTTTGTCTGTAATTACCTTCAGATGACTCCAGGTCTCTGCTGTATCCTGAGTTGGTATGTGATCACGATTAACAGGAATACACTCCTTTGTGTAGACTGGAGGAAGACTGATATGTACTGATGAATTGTAACCTCTTACACGAAGATCAGATACTCTTTTACTCTTAATGATCACACTGTCTCCTACCATGGTGGTTAGTTTGAGTTTCACTGGGTGACTGGCCACTTGCAGTGCATTACTGATTTCTTCATCAATGAAAGTAGTGTCACTCTGTGTGTCTAGCAAAGCATACACAAGCTGTTCATTGGAAGGATTTTTAACTGACGACACCCATACAGGTACGATCATAGATGTAATGACTGACTGACCTTCACTTGTGATATTAAGTGACATGGCATTAGTAGTTTCACTTTCAAGTGCATGCACATTGCTTACCATGGGCAATGGTCGTTCTCTATTTCTGTCCTTGTCATAGCTGTAATCATGAAGACATGTGGGATGTCGTAATTTGCATACATCACATGTGTGTCGACGACGACACTCCTTAGCACAGTGACCTGGTTTTAAACATCCATAACAGAGTTTGTTATCCTTAACATAGGCCCTTCTGTCTTTCAGAGACTTTTCCATGAATTTCAGGCACTTATGAAGTTGATGATTGTCATCTTGACACAACATGCACTGTGCTTTTAACTGTTCGTTAACTATTGTTTGTCTATCATTGTTTACACTTGTTTGAGTCTTAAAGACAACTGCTCTGTTTCCTTTGGTTTCCTTTAAGATTCTTCTCTCTTGAGGTGATTCACGAGAATGAAGAGCATGTAAGGACGTGATGGGATTGCACATAATTCCTGCCTCTGTAGACATGAAATTGACAAAGTCATGAAAATTTGGAAACTCTTTGCCATCCATGAGGGCTGTTGTGACCTGGCGGTTCCATCGGGAAGCTGCCCAGTCAGGAAGTTTTTGGACCAGCTTCTGGTTCTCCTCACAGTCATTTAATATTTCCAGACCTTTAACGTGAGGTATGGCTTGCAAGCAGGCATTTAAGAAGTCTGAAAATGTTCTCAGACCTTCAGCATCTTTGGACTGTATTTTAGGCCACTTAGACAGCTTTTCCCGAAACGCTCTTTGAATAACAAAGGGCTGGCCGTACCTTTGGTTAAGCTTGTCCCAAGCATCTTTGTAGGCTTCTTCATCGTTTCGATAAAAAGTGCCCTCAAGGTATTTGTGTGCTGAGCCACTCAAATACTTTTTTAAATAATAGAGTTTTTCAGCTACTGAGATGCCTCTTCTATCTATTAACGATATAAATGATGCTTTCCAGTCTACAAACTGCATAGGGTCTCCGTTGAACACTGTAGGCTCAGGTACAGGTAACCTGTTTATGGCTATGCTGTCCTGAACTGCTTGAGCAAGGTGGGAAACTTCACTGAGAGGTTTTGACTGAACAACACTGCAATGCTGATGTAACATTTCGTTTCTCTGCCCTTGATGATCATTGGGTATTGATTGAATTCTTGTCTCTTGTTTTATTTCTTCATCATAGGATTTTATTCTGGCTCGAGCGACCTCTATATCCTTTTCTACCTGCAGCCGTTCCAATTCAAACTTTTGAGTTTCTAACTCTCTTCTGAGCTGCTCTTCTAAGGTTCTTATTTTTTCCTTTTGTTGCCTTTCTGTTTGCATCATCTTGTATTCAACCTCCCTTTTAGCCAGCTCTGCTGCAGCATCTGCACGTTTGCTTGCTGTACTAGAAGATCCAGAATGGCTACTAACACTTGTTTTTGAAGCACTGGAACCATATATAGAGCGAGCATAACTATGTGCTAAAAGTTCACGCAGCCTGCCCCTTTCTCGTTCTGCATCAAACTCACCATCTACAGTTGCCATTCTTTCCAGCACTATTTTGATTATATCATTGGTCACAGCTTCACATGCATCAATTTTACGTCTTAAATCTGCAGTAGGTGTAACATATTCCCTTATGTCACTGAAGAGTTTCAGAATATTATTCCCTTTGTCCTCAAGAGAGTCAGCCATTTCAGCCAGCTGTTTATCAGTTATGTCAGTTTTTAAGTTCTGCCTTGCTTTACGAGCTTCTAACTTCCACTGCTCATACAGAGTGGTTAATTTTTTTTCTTTCTTACAGCATTCATCTTTCCGATAAGCAAGCATTTTCTCCGTGGGCATATGCGGACGTTCTGAACGTCGAGTGAGTTCTTTACTGTCTTGCTTTTGACACTGAAATTCAGGTGTATCTTTATCCTTACGTTTAACTGATCCATTTTTATCCTTTTCACCTTCTATTTCCGTCTGAAGCAGGCTTTCAGATTCCTGTTCGTCCGTATCCATTTCCATAGTGAACTCGTTGACTACAGCGTCTCTGCTCCGTAGACCATCACGCTGATTTGGACGTGCAGCTATCCGTCACGTTGCCATCTTGAGCATGCACGTGCATCGGGGATCTGAACCAGCGAAGGTGAAGCTCTTACTGTAGCGGACCCCGTCCGAATGATGGCCGAAACTTTACTGATGATTTGAAGTTTTATTACTTGTCCATTTACTCTAGCAATCACCGTAAGAGCTGAATGAAGCAATACAAAAATGTACATTAACATTATTAGACATATTCAGCGATTTTCACAAATACTTGATTTAACTAACAGTATACAAATACACAAACCTTATGCCTTTTCGGGGGGGTGCTGAATAAACTTATAAACAATCCTTTCGTGCATGAGTTCTGTTAAGCCGTCATGAAGCATTCGCTCTCCATGCCATTTCTCATTACTCCCACTGAGCAGATTCCGATTCAAAATAAAAGTCCCCCACAAAGAATGGAAATAATATAATCCTTAGACAGTTTTAAACATACAAAATATATCAAAGGCAACACAAAACAAATAGAGAAATTAAGGATAACTCTTATTAAAGTCTGTTACAGTAATGCAACACAAAATGCCACAACAACAATCCAACAAACACAACAAAAATACATTCCATGACAAGAAGAACAGGAGTAGGATGAAGAAAAAAAAATCTTATAAACTCCTACCCCATTCTTATATTAAGAAAGTTACAAATTTGATGGCCTCACCGACATGAATAAAATAAATAAATAAATAACAAAGGCAAATTAAAAAAAAAAATAGCCTAGACCAGATGTTATCTACTTTCAATTTTAACAATTTTCCTTTATTATTATTATTATTATTATTATTATTATTTATTATTATTATTGCACATAAAGGTAAGTTAGTGGACTTATACTCATCAAATTAAATCAGATAACTCAATCAGTTAAGCATAAAAGGTTCATGGCTCTAGACTACATGACTTTACAAACATTTCACATATTAAATAAATATAATTCAGTTTCTATTTCAATGTGCCTCGCTGTTTCTATGTAGTAGCCTATATCTATTTTCACACAATTAAATGCTCTCTTCAACCTGTTAAATGTTTTAATCAGGCTAGTTAAATTAACATTTGACTTCTAACAGAGGTTGGACCTGTCCCACCACTCAATATTGGAAGAATATTAAAATGGCTTTTGTAATTTTGCTTTTGTATTTGTAGTAAATAAAAATGACCAAATACATTGTGAATAATTTGTGTTCATTTAACAGCTGCGGTCCTTATATATCTCTACCCTTCCATCTGGCATCCTCCCATTAATCCAGGCATCCAGTATCTGGTTCATTTTCGGAAGGTGCGATGATGGGATTATGTGTGTCATCGATGCATCCAACCACACTGGAAATCATAAAGCAAATTATAATTATTACTTTCAGAGGTCACAACAAGATGTTATCAAGTGAACATCATTTATTAGATTATCCTAATTTAAACCGATTTCTCAACCACTGACCTGCACTCTGTGAATCTCCTCTTTGATGGATCTCACTGGTTTGTGTTCAGGAAACAACACAAAAACTCTCCAAAAGAGCGTCAGAGCAATTGCACACTTTCCTTCCTGCTCTGATACAGTTGCCTTACTAATGTGCTCTGCATCTCCGATGTTACATTAAAAAAAATGTGCAATAAATGAATGTAGGCCTACTTTAAAAAAAAAAATGATTTTCTTACTTAGCCTTTTATCCATTCAAAATATCGAAACATTCTTAAATCAAGATGCATTTACTACATAAGAAAACACCCCTTTATGCCCCTTTAGCACTTTATTTAATAATATGTTTACAAAATGAGGACACAAGAGACAGTGAAAATGACAGAATTTATATATGAGAGTTCATCAGAGTAAAAAAAAAAAACATCAACATCTTATGTTAGAGGAACTCACTGTCTTGTAGCCCAAGAGTCAGCGGAGTCAGCAAAGTAAATTTCAGAATGAAGATGAAATCATGGTAAAAATGAACAAAGTAGCCTAGGCAATAGATTATATTGGATAATATTAACTGTGTCTTTCTCAAGGTGTTATTACCATGAAAAGTCAATGGCCAACTAATGACAACATTGTAGCGTGAACCAGACAAATTAAAGATTCGATCAGGAGCCTGGTTGAAACATGAGCCGAATTCCACAGAAAGGCAGGATGTTGTAAATCAACTCCCAGCACCACAGTCTGATAAGCAACTCTTTCACAGAACAGCTTTCAGCATTAACACCATTAGAACAATTATTGACAATTTAAATTCGAAGAAGAGATTGTCTAATTTGGGGCAAGTAATCGAAGAGATGGACAGTCTGACACTCACATGTAAAGCCATGACAGAGAAAACAAGATCGTTGGATTGACTTCCCCCCACCTAGCAGAACCAGACTGAAATTCCTAAGGAGACCTGTTAACCCCTCTGGTCTCCACAGGACATATCCTTACTCCCCAGAATGGCACAGAGAATGCCTTCCAATGCATATATGCACCAAAATGAACTCAAAAAAGACTTCTAAATGGATATCAGTCCATTGCTCAACTCCATATCATACATGTAACCCCCACATTTGATTATAATGTTTCTAATCACTTATTGTGTATGTCTTTTTAAATAACTCTTGAATAGCTTAAGGGATCATATTCATGTTTAGTATGTGTGTGTTCGAATCTTCTTGCTTGAAAGGTTTCTGACCATCAGTTATTTGTCAAATGTATCATATTCTTGTTATAGGAATCATGTCCAAATTATACCCTGCAAGAGCGGGAAAATTCGGACCTCGTGCTTGATAAGATAACATATGATTTATGAATGGGTGGGACAAACATCGCAACACCACGAGAAAAGACAATATCTAATTGGTCAAGACAACATTTGAGGTGTGGCCAAAAGGCCAGTTTAAATACTCAGGACACCATCAAATTATGCTTTTAGCTTTGCTTGTAGTTTAAGCTTTTAGTCATGCTTTTAGCTTTTAGCTTTGAGCTTGCGTTTAGCTTTTGCTATCAGTCATGCCGGCTTTTAGCCTGCTTTTAGTCATGCTTTGTCATCACTTTTAGCGTTCTTCGAGCGCCGTTCCAGCGTGCTTCGGCCTGCACACCTGCTGCTACTTAGCCACGATGAGAAGAAACACCACCTAGTCTCGTCAAACTTTACTTCTGTCCTTTTACTTTAGTTTCTTTTCTTTTCCGTTTGAGAGTTTCGTGTTCTGAGTTAAGTTTTGTAACGCCGTGTCTCCGAGTCTGACCTCGAGTGCCCGTCTGAAACTTCAGCCAGCACACAACTCCGCATCTTCAGCCTACGCCCCAACCACGGGCTTCCCAAGACGTCACTTCAACGACTACTGAACTTCCAGCCAATCAGCAACTTCGGGAAACCCCCTTTTCAGCGACAACAAAGGGAACCCCGTTAAACAGGCAACGCAAGTAACCTCCAGACTCACATCTGTACTGGTGTTATCTTATATAATTTTAACCTCATTGAGGAACTCAGTGCGAGGGTTAATTAAGTGATTAATGGTTGTTCATCATGTCTATGCAATTTCACGTATTGCTGTAAACTTGGGATTTCACATTTTCATTATCTTAAACTCATTCTTTCCTAACGTTCTATCCTCCTGCAACTTGTGTGAATGTGTGAGTGCGTGTGCTTATGCGTTAGATTAGTTTATATGTCTTAGATTTATCTAATAAAGCCTTATTTATATTGAAAAGAGAAGTATCTTGTGTTTTGTGCTCACAAGTTAATGTTTTAAACTGCCGATCTTGTTACTGTGCTAATTAATAGTGTTTTCACTATACTTTGGATATTAATATCCAGCGCAGATTTGATGTTATACAGCTCATTCAGTGAATCGCTGGCCGTTTCAGTGATCAGCCGTGAAACAGTGATTCTGTTCAAATTCCCTTTAAAATCTTAAATGATTCCCTTTGAGCTAAATTGACCTGTTTCCCTTACAACATGGTCCATGGCATTGAAGACTTTGAAATTAAAAACCCTTTATCTTATAACTTTTAACTCTTACTTGTAAAACAACATATCAGACAATATACAATTAATCAGTTTGACAAATAAAAAAGGAAAAAATACAACAACATTAATTAAAAGCCTACCACTGTAGCCTATACAGTTACAATAGGTGAGTCTGGTGTTTGAAACATTAGAGTCATGAAATACACAGAAAGTCATGATATAGCCTACAGGTGGTAATTTGGTCAGTTCATCACTTAGCCTACAATAGGCTTATTCAGGGAAGTGCAGGAAATGGTTGAGTATTATTTTAGGTATAACATCTGTAGGCATATTTAGTGCCTATCATGTCCATTTATAGCCTTTACACATCAGCTTGTATACTTGTGTGGTTAAAAAGCTGCAAATTTCAAGACGCTGACGTCACGTCAGGTCGTCACGTGGGTCAGCCGTTTGAAAGTTCAAGACGTTCGGATAGACGTCCGATCGGTCGGTCGGTCGTTCGGATGTTTGATTTTGGCACGGAGTACCCGCCATAATAATCAGCCTCTCCAATCGCTTTATTGCTTCCACAGTTATTGGTTGCATCGGTCAAGAGCTCTCCTAACCCGAAGTCGCATCCCTGACTGTCTACACATTTACCCCACCACTGACTATCTATCTTCACCACCGGAGATACTAATTATCCCGAGCGGCCGTCTAGCGTTTCCCCACAAGTGAGAGCTCCCCAAATCGCTCCCGAACAATACTCAAACCATCCTTAAATAATCATCATCTCCTCCCACATCAGCTGTACACATTAATTTAATTAAGCAACACCCATTCATTCAGATAAAGGGGGCGTGTACATTAATCACACCTAAATTCCAATCACTTCCTTCTATTCATCACAATATTATATAATGTTGTGCGCTATCTGTCACACCCACTGAAGGCTCGCTTAAGTGAACTAACAGAAGCTGTTTCGGAGCAGGTGAAATTCAGAGAGTGAGTTGCTATGACTACTAACATACCCTGAAAGTTATTTCCGTTTTTGGAACCGAAAGTTGAGGTTATCCGCTTACTTACTCTTAAACATACCCGGGTATGTCACATAACCTGCTTTCTGGAATACCCCCCAGAACTGTTGCAAAGGTGTAAACAAGGTGTTGCGTACGCAGGGCATAACTTTTCCTGATTTAACCCGATATGCGCTGCACCGTCTTTCTTTTACGTGATTTTTTTCCTAATAATGAAATAACTGAAAATCTGGGTGTCTCACATACATGAGAAATATATCTACAGAAAGCTTGAAATGTCTTTTAAACGAATCAATACAAAACGAAAGCATTATGTAATCTGTGAAGGTTGTATTTCTCTTTAAAAGCGCGTCCATGTGGAGAGAGTCAGCACTGTGAATTTCATCTTGCAGCCGACAAGAAAACATTTGTTTATTAATAAATAATTAAAATGTCTCCTTTTTCATAATTATTAGGCTACTTCTGCCTGTGCTTTGTGACAAACTTAATGCATATTCTTGAGCGTGGAATATATTAAGGCTGGATTATAGTTGTAAATGTAATATAAATTTGCGATTAGTTGAATAATGACAAATGAACGACTATAGAAAAAATCTTACGTGGGAAGCAGACCTATTAAATACCCTCTAAACATCTCTGTTAAAGTTTTTAAAGAATTTTATACGCATTTGCATAAATTCCTCTTTCAGAACGGTCTGTAATGGAGAGATGCCTTAACACTGATTTTTCCTCTGAAACACAAAAACGAAAATTGAAATAAAATAAATATTTTATGTTTCGAGAATGATTGGGCTCAAGCCTCCCCCGCGTGTTTGAGACACGCTGTCGAGCAGAGTATGAGCGGAGCGGAGTGATTCTCACTGGAGCAAGGAGCGGATTTTTTAAAAGTCAGGAGCGTCGTGGTTTTCACTCGCTCCAGCACCGCTCCATCACGAGTACAAGTCATGCCAACAGCCCGTAATATAACTGCATATTTAGCAAGAATTCACATGATAAACATATTTAGCTATAGCTTGATACACATAATCTATCCGATCAGAAGATTATAATGACGGCAATAGTCTAGTGGGATGTTAAAGGCTAGTTCTCAAGGAATTTGTCTTCCTTTTACTGATTATTTTCGGGTTAAAGCATGATTTAAACAGATACAGCACATTCACATGTAATCGCTGTCGCAATAATGCATTCAAACAAATGTAATCTTACAGTAGGCTACTTCATCTGTATCTGATTTTGAATGAGCAGAAATCTGTAACAAATGCATCGATCTGTAGATAAATAAACTGACGAAATGTTTAAAAATCGTTATTTTCATTACAAACAAAATTTGCGCAGCAGAAAGCAGCAATTATACCTTTTAATGCTGACAAGTTTATTAGTTTGGCGTTTGGTAGGACAAAAAGTTTGCACACAATAGCCTAATCCCCTTTGAAACTCTCCTGTAATTTTATTTATTTATTTATTTATTTTTATTTTATTTTTATAAGCTATTATGAACATAACATTTCAACTTTAGCCACGGAGTGAAGGCGGAGCAGTGTTTCTGGTATCAATGAACCGCGGAGCTTAGTGATTATTTAATGCTAGGAGCGTGGAGGGAAATTGTTGCTGCTCCACTCCGCTCACATAGGCCTACTGTACTGCCGAGTGAGAGAGATGTTTCGCCCTATATGAACAAGGCCGTCCGGTGTAGACACGGTTAGACAGTGTCTGCTATATTTACAAATAATTGATATAAGAAATAAAAATAAATACATAACCTAAACCAGCGACATAACGAGATGAAAATATAGACTAGAAAACTGATTTAGGCCTACACTTGGTCTGTCCTCCGTCCATGACACTGACTCACTGCGGAGCTGGCAGTTTTAATCTGAACAGCTCTTAACGCCGAGTGGATGGTTAGATGCATGATGGGCTAGTATTAAAAAGAAAGTGAAAGTGACGTGACATTCAGCCAAGTATGGTGACCCATACTCAGAATTCGTGCTCTGCATTTAACCCATCCGATGTGCACACACACAGAGCAGTGAACACACACACACACTGTGAACACACCCCCGGAGCAGTGGGCAGCCATTTTTATGCTGCGGCGCCCGGGGAGTTAAGGCAACCTCCTCTGAAATTAAGTTATGATACCTAACTAATACACTTTATTGCGCTATACAGTAGTCAACATTTGAAGTGGATCAAACCTTTATTTAAAGTTGTCCTAAAACCTGTTCTGCAAGTTTGAAACCCTCATAAGACTGTCCATATGAAAGAGCAAGAGATTCACACCTTTATCTCGACCCCCACAAGTTATACAGAACTACACCCCAGCCCCCTCCAGCTGAACTGAATTCGGTCTGTTTTTTGGCTGTGAGGAACGCTGTTGTCATGTTACTGGGTTGAAACATGCCTGTACTCACAGCAGCCTTACTCTTTTTATTCATTATTTTCCCGCAGCCCATATTATTATTTCACTAGACCAAAATAATAACAAATTATCAATTGATAATTAATCATTATTTTTGCCAAAATCATTGTTATTTGTGAACGTAGGCGTTTGCAGAAGGCTTTAAGACCAAGCGGAATCCTCCGTAAGCTGCTCCCGCTTCACAGCGCGCGGGACTCGCGCAAACTAACCCAACATTTAGCAAGGCAGGAAAACATTTAGTCTGCCTGAAGGAAAATGTTTCATAGACCTTCAGTTGTCATGCTTCAAAATCCCATGCCATTTGTAATTTCACTGTATTTTCACCTCCTAAATTACTACCCCAATTCTATAATGGTAAAATTTATTCAGACCGATGGTATTTTTTATGACATTATTTATTTTTATTTTTATTTTTAGAATAGGCTAACTGTAGCCTTCATAAATGGATGAATCAAAACAAATATAACTTTTTAACTGCAGGCAGATATAGGCCTATATTATTGTACATTACAAATATTTGGATCGTCCTTTATTTTATTAAATAATAAATACTTATTTTCTTCAAGAATAAACATTATAAATAAATAAAGAAAGAACCTCTATTAGCCCTTATTTGTAGGTTGTAGGAGATATGCGAGCATTCATAGATTTAAAAAAGAAAAAAGTGGGGTGCTTGGTTTCAGAAAAGGAATACAGCTCGTAAAAAATGCTATGATGAAAAAGTCATGCTAACTTATTAATTCATAGAAATAATTTAAGCAATTAAAACCTTTTTTATACTAGATTCAACTTGAATTTCAATACTATTAAACTGACTTTAAAATCTCAAGGAGTTTAAGTTGAAACGGTAAAATGTCACAGTGCATGTTAAATAGCCTAAATGAACTTGTATCTTATATAGTATCCGAAGATTTGATTGCATGTTAGCATAAAACTAACAATATAATTTTTTTTTTTTTTTTTTAAATGAACAATTCCTGTATAAAATGTGACAGCAACCTTTATATCAAACATTTTGAAATCGTCCACAGCTGAGCAACGCGAGAGGCGGATCTGAAGTTATATTTGTTTTGTTCACGAAGTGAATGTGATGCACAAAGTCATTTTTAGATGCAATGGAAAAATAAAGCTGGATAAAAACATACACGAAAACACGCTAAAAAATAAATTACATTTGTGAGAGTTGCATTTTATTACATTCAGAAATAATAACGGCAGGCCTAATAATGCTATAGGCTAATGTACCAACAGGACATTTTTAGTTCCCTTCACTTTACAACAAATCCTTTAAATGTAAAAAAATTATCAGAACAGAACAAGAATTACAAATATATAATTCTAATGGATAAAATATAATTGCAGCAGGCCATATAATAATATAGGCTTATAAACAACAACAAAAACTAATAATTAAAATAATTTAAAGCGATACATAATGTAAGGTTGGGCTTATCTCTCTCATTCGGGACAAATCAAAACATGTTGCCCATTTGAAGCTAAACTCTTATTTATTAGGTAAAATAGGCTTTGGATTTCACACGTGTTTCAGTATCGATGGGAAAAAATCATAATTAGCAAAAATATGCCAAAGTGGCCCGCTGCTCGCGCCGCATGGCTCGGTGAACGACTGCTGTTTCCAATGAATATGTGCGCGTGAGGCACCAGCGCGATCAAAGTCACAATTCACAATTATTGGTCACACAGTAAAGGCATAATTCAAAAATGCAAAGTGTTAGCAGTTTGAAAAATCAAGAATTATAACAGAGTTAATAAGAATTATTTGTAAATGCTGTACCGTTCTCATTTCGCTCTGCAAATGGAACCTGAAGATTATTATTATTATTATTATTATTATTTTTTTAACCAAGACTGAACCGAAATGAAAATTTTTAATCCACACACACACACACACACACACACACATATATATATATATATATATATATATATATATAATGACTGTTTAAAAACAATAGCATGCATACGAGCCTTTGTGTAAAGGCCTTTCTTTAAATTTTTGATGAGTAGACTGTAGTCTAAGACTATCCTATTTTTTTTAATGGCGTTTAAGGATGTTATAATGTATATTATAATGTTATTGTTGTTTAACGTCTTCCTTTCATTTTACAATTACATTACATACCTGGCGGTAGTTTCGCGAATGATTTTAACACGCGACTGATTTGCAGTTAACGCCGCGGCCCTGCGGCGGCGGTACGTGCGGCGGTATTACCCATTTTGGATGTCTACCTACTGTTACCTGCTTGCAGGTTTGGCACGATTCTCTCACTTACTGGAGTTTGCAAGCGTGAGTGGGAAGGCGGGACTTTCTTGTAACCAATCAAACAAGATTCTTGTTTACTCTTTGTTTTTTATTATCTGATTGGCTCAATAAGGCGCCAGGAAAAAATAGGGTGGTAACTAAGGATGCAATGGTTATGCAATATCTTGAGCAGAATTATAGTTCATTAATATCAGTTTTCACTGATGATCTAAAGATCCAGAAACAGGTCGAGCTTCAGCAGCAGTATATATCCCACATTATCAAGTTAATATTGGTAAAAGGGAATCTGATCAAGAGTTTACACAACAGAGATGACAATAATATTGTTAGCTACCAGGTGGATGGAGGATCCTCGAACAGTGAATGTGGTGTTACGCGCATATTCTTTCTCAGCTTTATCAAGTCTAATCAGTGGGAGAGCCTCAAGACAAGATATTCAATATGAAATTATTTTAAGTATGTACAGGGTGAATACAGCAAGATGTGTTTCCTGTGGGTTCCAGCACGTGTGGGAATAGATGGAAATGAGGAAGTGTATCATCTAGTGACAATATCTTATATAGAACTGAATATTCCACTTCATAAAGAAGAAGTTAAGGCTATAATTAGAACAGCTATAAAAGGCAAATGGCAAGTACAGTGTAATGAGGAGGAAAGAGGAAGACATCTTTATCAGATTCAAAACAAAATTGGTGGTGAAAGAGGAAGTCGAGGCAGTAGAAGAGAAGACAGACTTTGTCTCGGGCATACAGCTCTTCATTATTCCCTGTATAGAATGAACAAACATGAGTCTGGGAATCGTAGTCTATGTGGATTAGCAGAAACTGTAGAGCATGCATTAATATATTGTACTGCTTATCAAAATGAAAGGTGGAAGATGGAAGAGTTAAAATAAATGGGGATAGGAAATATTACACTTCTTCAACGCTCTGCACAAACAGACAAATATAGAGACATCACGATCATTTAAACATGTTTTATGACTTATTGATTACCGCTGGCTTAACTGTAGTAAAACCATAATGGCTGTTACAGCATTTATGTAGAAATGTAGATCATATATCTGCTTACACCACTGAACGGATGCTACATTTAGTAATTAAAACTGTTAATATCTCTGAGAATTAACATTGTAATTATAGTTGTCTTTTAAGGAAGTATTGATGGATGCTATATTAGATTGGCTCCATTCGCGGCTGTCCCATCTGCTTAATCGACCATCAGTTGATTTGGTCTTTTTGGAGTTGATCTGTACCCAGGAGTTAGTTTTTTAAATGCACTCTCAAATCATTTTCCACATACTGTAATGGAGGGACTCAGAGAGGTGATTCAGATTATTGGTGAGATTGACCGCAGCCAGCAGTGAAGCTCGAATCATCTGAATAAGATACTGTTACCAGAAGAAGGTCTTGGGGATGTAGGCATGTCTCTAGCAGTGTCCTGCAGTGAACACAAGCACTGACTTGACTTGAATGTTCTGTTGCTGAAAGTCATTTGTCTTTAAATATTTATTTATTTAGTGAAGGTGTTTGATCGTGAAAATTCACAAAACACCTGTAAAATAACAGTGTTTGTTAACGTTTAAATCAAGTTTTTTTTACTTTTGTAAATTAGAATATTTACTTAAATTTTATAGTTTTTGTTTGGCAGCCGTTACTGACAATTTTTTAAACAAATTTTTAAAATTATTATTATTATATATATATTTTTTTTCAAAATGTGTGAATAATGGTGCCATTTGCAGCATCTGGTGGTGATTTCCTAAATTATTATAGCCATTATTTTTGGATCTTTACATACATTTCTATATAATTTAAGAAAACAGAAAAAATAATCTATGAATAAAGACTATTTATTTGTATAAAAATGAGAATTAATGTAATGTGGCATTAATGATGTAATATTTTTTAAAATAACAGCTGCATTGTTCATTTTACAGATATTGTTAGTAATTTTACAGAGTTTTGCATCAAATTTAAAATAACTGGGAAAAATGAGTTATTTTCTGTAAAAAAAATAAATAAAATAAGTTTTTACTGTGTATTTGGAAAATATATTCATACATTTAATAATTCATTTTTGGCTTTTGTCAAGAGTTACTCAACATCATGGATGTGCATGTTAGAATCACTTTGTAAAACTTGAATGACACACATCAAATGTTTATAAATGTGATCAGTTGTCAGCTGGATGTGAGACCTACAGCTTTTCAGAGGCACTTCGATCACATCACTGCTGAGGCTCCTGTGCAGCCAAACATGACCCTGCAGCCCAGAAACAGTCTTCAGTAGCACAGGTATATCTGTAGCAGTAGCCAACTATACATTGTGTGGGTCAGACTGATCAATTTCTCTTTTATGACAAAATCATTAGGATATTAAGTAAATATATTGTTCCATAAAGATATTTGGTAAATTTCCTACTGTAAATATATCAAAACTTAATTTTTGATTAGTAATATGCATTGCTAAGAACTTCATTTGGACAAGTTTAAAGGTGATTTTCTCAATATTTAGATTTTTTTGCTCCCTCAGATTCCAGATTTTCAAATAGTTGTATCTCAGACAAATATTGTCCTCCTAACGAACCATACATCAATGGAGAGATGATTTATTCAGCTTTCAGATGATTTATAAATCTTGATAATAATAATAATAATAATAAAAGACCCTTATGACTGGTTTTGTGGTCCAGGTTCACAAATGAGTACCATTCTTCCACATGTATACCAAATCTGGTGAAGCACTGCCTGCTTCAGGCTCCTCTCTGGTCTGCACTCATGCTGGGTAAGTGTACTATGATCTAAGTAGGCTATGTATGTTTTATTTTATTTCATTTTTTTAAGGGAAATTTCAGGTTGTTTACTGGTCATTCTGACAGCTTTCACACGAGACAGTCAGTTTGATGAGAAGTTTGCTCGCTTTTTTGTCTGTGTGTAATTGTCTTGCTCACCGCTGGAGTGTGCGAGACAGTGTCTTTATGCTCTGAAGTCAAGTCAGAGGAGAGGTGTGCGCCGAGGAAGTTCAAACTTTCTGTCCGTGATGGACTTGAATGGATTGTTCTTTATTTCAGTTGTTATTTATTAAATTGGAGACTATAGCACAAGTCGGCCGATCTGCGTTGATGGCTCTGGTTTGAGAGCAGCGGCTGGAGTTCTGTCGGAAGTTACAGTCGAAGTCAACAGGAGGTACATTTCTGTCTTCTGCAAATATTTAACATATCTGGTATTTTAATCGGTAAATATATCTCTGAAATGTGCTCTAATTAGTCCTTTATTATATCAGAGGTGAAGCCAGTCTAATCAAACACTAATCAAAACAAGTGTTAATCGCGGGGTCTGCATGGATGTGTTTTATTCATGACCGTTAGTTACATTTTATTGGCGCGTGTTTGGGAACGTTGTGAAACTAATTATTTTCGCGAATTTTTCAACTGGAAACACGAATTACTCCATAGCTTTCAAAAACTATGACGGCAGTTTTTTAATTATTTATTTATTTATTATTTATTTATTTTCAGTTTGAGACAAATTGCGACTCCACTTTCGGTTTCGGTTCGGTTTCGTGTAGTCAGTGCTTCACGGGAAACCCGGATGTAACTGAGTTTCATCCGGGTTCAAACTCGTTGTGAATGCGAGAAATCAGAAGACCAAAAAACATTTTACCTGATGTGAGCGGAGGCAATTGCCCCCTAAGATATAGAATATTTTGTAAATGCTCCCAACTATACAGGGTTTCCAAATAAATGGAAAACAAGCAGAGATGTGTACAATCTTTATTTGACACTCAACGAGATGTAAAAATATAATTATACAAAAATTATTCTAGAGAAAAATGCACACGTTACAAAAACAATACATTTCACACAAAAGAAAAGAATAAGCTACTGATGTCATACAGTGGCCAACTATAAACTGGATCTTAAACGGTCAATACGAATATCTCATGGGATAAATCAACAATTGGGAAAGAGAATGTAAACAAAAAAATTCCAAATAAATTAAATTCCCACAACCTCACTTCACACCTTCATGCAAATATATAACAAAAAAAAAAAAAAAAAAAAAAAGAATCACAATCCACACAATAAACAAAACAACAATATAAATACACAAAGTAAACCCTCCCAATCCCAACAGCTAATCGCCCCTGGTGGTTATATAGGAATTGACAGTAGATAAGAGCCCACCGTAATCAAAAAGACAATTACCAAGCCACAAAAAAAAAGAAATATCAAATTAAAGAAAATACAATTGCATCAACTAATATAACAAAGAAATAATTCAATACCCAATCATCTCAATACACACACACACACACACACACACACTTCCTACACACACAAACACCACCACAAACGCGCGTTCACACCGAGCTCACTCAAACACGCGCCCGCCTCAACACACACTCACATAAAAACTTGTTCACACAACCGTGCGCTTTTAAATCACGATAGTCCGTGGAACTTGAGCGCGCACCGTCTCCAGTCTCCACAGCACAGCACCACAGGTCGCAGTAACGAGCCGCCGCACAGCAGCAAAACAACAGCGGGCAGATTTCTATGAAATAATTAGTCGATTTAATCATTAACCATACAAACACTTTATCTAAAATTACATCTCCGGTTAGAAAACTTAAATACCACATAAAAGCTTACCTGAAGCACAATTGACTGGCCCTCAGTAAGAACGGTGAACAAACCACCAACACTGCCTTGATTACACTCAAAATATGTTAATGCAGTTGAACATCTACAGGCCCACGGCAAAAGTTAAAGAAAAAGGGAATTCCAACTTATGCAGGTCTACAACACTTAATACGCGATCAATGCTTAATGCATAATAGATTGCTCTTGCGACACAAAAGAATGCAGCCTGCATACCATGCCGGAGGAAAAACGGAAGTAAGAGGAAATCTCTGCGTTTTTAAAGGGGCCATAAGCTTAACTTCCGCCCAGCTCCATCCACCCACACAGAAAGACAACTCTAAAAGGGTCACCCCATTACACTGAGGTGAGAGTGTGAGTTTGAAATCTGAGTTGATACAATTAAATAATAATAATAATAATACTAATAATAATAATAATATAAACTGTTCTTGCGAATATTATGATAAATAAGCACATATGCATAAAATTAACACCAAAACAAAGAGATTAATACAATAAACCCAAATAACAAACGTCAATTTTCATACACAGAACCCCGAAGCATGAAATACACCAAACCACTTCACACACGTGAATGAATCTCAATATGCTTCCTCTCAAATAAACAGACCAAACAATAAACAATAGTCATGGGCCAACAACAACAAAAGAGAAAAGAAACAAAATAGACGAGATACACACACACACACACACACACACACACGCACACAAAGGCAGGGAAAGCAGTGATCATTTGAGCTGGACAGAAACAACTCTAAAAAGAGAAAACAACATTAAACAACAAAACACAATTTATCATCCCATGTTATATGATCCCACATTCTCAATCAGGACAACTCATTTAATTACACAAATATAAAATGAACAAACAAACAAACCACTTTCCGTAAATGTATTACAATCATCAATATTGAAATGCTAGCTCTCCTAGTCTCACAATAAAAATGAAACTAAATACCTTTGAAGATTTTTGCCGATCACACACCATTAAAGGTCTACGATCATCACCATATACTTCCTAAAGAAGGGAAGACTCTTTTAACACTCTTGTATAAAAGGCTTAGTGTGTACAAAGGTATACTATTAATAATTGTACACAATAAAACGAGCTACCACTGATCGTCAAACTCACGTGCAGTATGCTGTGCTGCTCGTTCAGCTCAAGATAACCAGCTATCTACAGTCCACTAAGAGCAATCACGTGCAACATGCAGTGTCGATCATTCAGTATCCACCAGTTCTTCAGTTCAGAATAACCAGCATGAACACATCTGAAAGTCAACTAAAGAGCAGTTGCATGATTACACACCGCTGACATCATCCCATACAGTTTACATGATCATAAGTCACTGGCTGTTGACCAGCGATGTGTAGGCCAGCATTAATTTAAATACCTCACACCTCACAGACAATCACTCAATGTGAATGTCATGTGCATCTCGCCAGTGAAGCCGGTTCTGTGATTAGTAGTAAATCTCCATCATGTGCTTTCAGATGGAGCAGCATTTATTACACAGAGCCTGAGTTCACTGACAAGCTACGCAAACAGCTTTCATAATCGCAGAACGATTTCTTCCATTTCATAATCACGCGAATATATCATCTTTAATTATGCTGCTCCATCTGAAAGCATGTGAAAATACCAAATTTAATAATGTCTTTTTACTCCAAACTCACTTCATAACATCAGTCGAGTGTTTGAAATAAATCCTTCTGTGAGATGTTTCTTACACAGAATAAGGCACGCAACATATTTCATAGTATTCTAAGCAGTGATAAAGATTATGTTGATTAGCATTGCATTATTATATACTTTATTATAATAAACATTGTAATAAGATGAACTGAGATAAACCATAAATTGTCGTAGTCGTGTGTTTATTAGTCACACTGAATCAATGAAAGCAGTTCAATCTTCTGTTTTCCAGCTACTGCTAGGGATTTCCTGGGTTTCTTCTGCGAGGTGTATTTGGAGTTTCTCTGGGCTTCAGATGGAGATTTACTGCTGATCGCAGAACCGTGCTTCCCTGAAAGATACGCATGACAATCACAGCTTCTGCCTAATCGTGATTTATTGCCTTTGTGATTTAATTTTGATTAATCATACAGCCCCACCTCACAGATCTAATCATACAAATGAAACGCTAACATTCTATTCAAAAATAACAACATTCTTAAAAAGACCTACCAGAGATTCTTCTTCCAGCGACAGACAGCTACCTGCATGCCAAACAGTTAAAAATGGAGCTGGTCTACTGATCGGAAGTGCGTATTTAAAGGGAATCCTGCCTACTATCATAGGTACAACAGCGCCTCCTAGTGGCATGGCTATATACTACTAATACCATTATAAACCTCATCAAACCATCAACTTTTAAAACCATTAAGAAAATGGTTTCCTGTGTGTTTTGGGACATATTCCATTGAGTGGTTTTAACAAGCCTCCAATAAAAGGCTATCCCATTATACCCCCCCACCCCACCCCCACCAGGGCAGAATATATGCAGCTTTATTTATATTGATAATGTTTATTTTGTGTACGTACCTCTGTATGATGGAGTTAGTCTAGTGAATTTACTAGTCTTTTGTTCACATCTGGAAATGGTGTAAAAATATTAAATGTGAACTAAAGCTAGATAATAAATATCATTAATGTCTGTCTGTTACCCCAGGTTTGAAATGCCTGCAGTATGGCGTGTGCACAGCAATCTGCTACAAAGTACCTCAGCAACACCAGGAAGAACCTGGTGACTTGTATGAAAAACCTTCCTCTGATCATTGAGAATCTTTATCAGAAGAAGGTTTTCAATGACTATGAGGTCGATGCTCTCAAAGCCGAGAAGACAGAGTTTGATAAAGCCAGATGTATATTGGACTGGGTTATTAACAAAGGTGATGAGGCCAGTTATGAATTACTCAAGATTCTGGATCACATTAGGAAGAGGACGTTAGATCCTGGTTTACACCCCTGGATCAGCTGTTTTCCCTTCAGAGATGAAGACCCAGAGCCCAGCTGTTTATTTGGTGGGTAGAAAAAGAACATTTTGGTTAAGTAAAAAAAAAAAAAAACCTTTTCCAGTACAATTTTTGATGCTTTTTTTGCTAATTTTAGGTACAAAGCCCTGTAAAAACTACCAGACACAGCTCAAAAAGAAAGCAGAAAGTTTATTGAAGGACCAAAGAGAAAGTTTCTGTAAATATCTGGATGACAAGGTACAAGGAAATTTCAGTTTTATTCCTCTTGTTTTAGAGACCGGCTCTGCGGTGAAAACTCCTCAATGCAAAATATATTTGAAAAACAAAAAATGCAAAAAGCTACGGCCCAAAAAACTGAGAGCTTACATTCCTACCGATGGACAAGCGTTATCACCTGAGGACCTCCTGAGATGGAAGGACAAGAGCATCCTCATCATCGGCAAACCTGGAGTAGGAAAGACTACAGTTGTCCAGGAAATGCTGCGTCTTTGGGCAGAGAAGGATGGCAGAGAGATAGACTACATGTTTTACTTTGATGAAAGCGTTTTGGCTCACAATAGTGTTGCCAGCTTGGAATCTCTTTTGTTTGATGTGTATATAAAACCAATGGAAAAAGACAAAAAAGAAGTGTTTCAAGATATTGAGGAAAACTCTGAGAATGTTGTCATTGTGTTTGACTGTGTGATGGATTTGGGAAAAAAATCCATCTTGAGGAAGATCATGAAGCACGAGCTCCTGCCGGATGCCAAGATTGTGATCACATGCAGATCAGAGGAGGAAGATGATCCACTTTTGTCTAACTGGCCGACACGGACAGTGTATGTACAAGGATTCAGTGAAGAGTCTATCAACACTTACTATCAGAAGATGTTGGGTCATGATCCTGTTCTTCTAGAAGTTATTTTGAAGAATCAAGGGCTCTTCAGTCTTAGTCATGTTCCGTTGTATGCATTCATGATTGTAGACTTGATTAAGTTTAAAAATTACACTGTATGCAACCATCCACACACAGTCACTGAAATCTACATCCACATTTTCCGTCTTGCTGTGAAGAAACATGGGAATAAACAAAATAAGCAAATAGACATGTACCTGAAAGAGAAGAAGGATCAGATCCATCCCTTGATAAAAAATGCTTTCAATGGCACTATGCAGAAGTGCCTGAACCTTCCAGATTTTAACAGTGATGACACGGACATTTGTCATGCTTTTCTGAAAATGATCACAACAACAGACTCACCAACATCTGCAACTACATACTGTGCGTTTCTCCACAACACAATGCAGGAATTCTTCTCCGCTTTGTGGCTTCTTGGACATCCAGATGAAATTGAGAAAGTCTTACTGCTCTGTCAGACTGAGGATCATAAACACATGAGATATGTTCTTCCTTTCTTATGTGGACTTCTGAGTGAACACAACACCAGACTCCTCAAGTGTCTCTTCCCAGAGGATCAGATAAAGAAAACATCTGGTTGGTTGATTGAGAAGCTTTTGGACACATTTCTTCAAGCTCAGAGTGAGAGTGAAGAGTTTGATCTTCTCTATGTGTGTCAGTGCTTGTATGAGCTCCAGTCTCCTAAAGCCTGCTTAATGTTCCTGGAGAAGATGAACCATCAGCTTGAACCAGAAGTGGATCTTGATCCTCATCAGTGTTGTGCTCTGTCTTACGTGATCGGTCAGTCCAGAGATAAAGAGGTTTATCTGAATCTGGAGGACTGTACCATAGCTGATGTAGGAATGAACATGATGCTCAGCTGCTCACCAAACATCAGGTACTAGAAGCTGTTGTGATTTATTATGCCCTTCTTACAAGATGTAATATAAGTCTAAGGTGTCCCAAAAATGTGTCTGTGAAGTGCATGCATGCATCTGGCTGTAATTGGTCTCAGCTCATCTCAAACAAGCTCCTATCTTCTCCTGTGTGTGTTCAGTGGTCAGTCTGTCTCTCTCTTCTTGTATTGAGTGAATGTAGGCAGGTCAGTGAGTTATGGTTACAAGGGGTGCTTTATGAGTCTCTGCTGCACTTAGCTTAGTAACTAATATGCTGTATGTAGAAATAAGTTAGCATTTTGCAAGGTTATTTGTTCTAAACCTAATGGAAATTCTCGCTGAAGCAAGACACAAAGCATAGCAACACTTTATGGCAACAATATATGTAAAAAATAATGTTCTGACTTTTGAGTGATTTGATATGTTTTTGTAATTATTCAAATGTATTTTGTTTGTTTGACCACAATATTATTGTTGAAAGGGGCATATTTGATTAACTTTGAAAAATCTGCAGTTTAAGATTTATATCTGTGAGTTATCTTGTTAAATGGATGGCTGCAATTAGCATCTATATCCCCCTAGAAATGTCTTAGCATTGTCTGGTGGGCAGAATCTTAAAAAAATTAAAATAAATCAATCAATCAAGTCAATCAGTACATGCTCTTATGTTTCTTTGTTGCAGGTTAAAATCTTGTAAAGAACCGCTGAAACAAATCACCTTCTTTGTAGAATTCTTCCACAAATCATTAAATAATTGTGACTGCAAACTTTTTGAGGTGAGAGGACGATATAACCCAGAAACATTCAATCCTCTGCTGGATCTGTACTCTCATGTGAAGAACTATGAGACTCAAAGAGGCAGGAGTTTTCTTCCAGCATTACAGTCAGTTTTCCAGTCACCTGATGACTGGATCATAGATCTCTCAGAGAGAAAGAGCTCGGTCCTCCTGGAAGTGCTGAAGCTCCAGACAGAGAAGAAACCAGTAAATCTGATTGGATGTTCAGAGGAAGAGAGTGACGTGAAGAGTTTCCTTCAGTGTCTGCAACACATCTCAGAGCTGAGGTGAGAACATCTCTGGCATCTTACAGTTATTGTGAAATATGATTTCTGCATAAGCTGGGACATGTTTTCTGGTCTTAATGAGTGTCTTTAGGGGCTCTGTTTGTTTCAGTGTTAGCTACAGAGTGATGCGTTCTGATCATTCACTACATCTGATCTCTTTTTTGTGTCACTGGCTAAATCTAAGAGCAGCTTTTGTGCAGGGTGAGAAATAGCTGGCCGTCAGAGTGAATACTCATCATATCTGTAGATGTACAAGCAGAAATTATGAGTGTATTTATAGGGCATCTTTGTAGATTCAGCCATCAGGTGATACCTAAGTACATGTGCTAGATGATGAAGCTGAAAATAACAGCTAACAGTTAACAGTAGACATGAGGATGTGTGGCAGTAGATCAATATGATTAATTATACTTACATTCTCTATCATTTAACTGAGGTACCATCCAGTCAGTCCTGACGAGCACCACATTGTTCTGGTGTGTTTAAAGAGTATTTAATAGAGATGTGCCTGTTATTAAAGGATGCAGTTACTGCACAAAAAAAAGTTTTATAACTTTTACATTTCCCCCGATAAATAACTTTTGCACTCACTTAACATTCTCTCGTAAACATATTTGCATTTGCTTTCAAAACTATTGCATCCCCTCACAAAGATATTAGCGTTCTCTCGCAAAACTAGTTGAGTTCGGAGAAACATTCCTGTTTAGTTTCCAGCTCGCAGTGGTTCATACAGCTCTGTTCGTTCACAACAGAACGGTTCAGAGAGTTTTATTTTGACCTTGTACTCAAGTATAAAGAAATACAGAGAGACATCTTGAAGAGCTGCTTGCTGAAAGGACCTGAAGTAATCCCAGAAAGTGCTCTTTGATTTGGTTTGAAGCAACTATCCAAGACACTTCTTCTGGTCCAAAAAGAAGCGAAAAAGCCTTTATACCCATTATGACCATTACAGTAGAAGCATTTAAAATGACTAAAACACTGCACATTGTATTATATTATATTATATTATTCAAGCACAATATCTATGTAAAATACAGGATTAGTTTTATACCTCTTGGTATACATACTGTATTTTTATACATTTGTGCTTATATTTGCTTTTGTGATGAATTTGTTATTGATGGCCAGTATGTGTCATGTAGATGTAATTTGTCTTTGCAGTAAACTGTCTACGCACACCTTGGCAATATAATTGCCATTGGCTAGTACATTTTTAATTTACTTACCAGACTGATATACTATTTTACACACACACACACACACACACACACACACACACACGATTCCAATCAGCTTATCTTTGTAAAATGGCACAGCTTCTTAAACTTAGCTTCTTAGTCAGTCAAGCATTATATAATGGTATTATGATAATTAAGCACAATTTAATGATAGAACTTTAATAATTAGAACTAAAACTTGGTAACCATGTATGAATGCATATTTGTCATTTTAACTGAACTTAAGACTGGTGGTGATGCTTAAGATATTGTTAGTCATTCAGGGTTTTTGTAAAAAAAAAATATATATATAAATATAATAATAGTAATAGATAATATTAATTATTATTAAAAGTAGGGCTGATAAGCGATTAAATTTTTTAATCTAATTAATTACATGATGTGGTGATTAATCAATCTAATTAATCGCACATCAAATTTGGAGAAATTACTCTGAAAAGATCATTTAAAGTCGTTGTTGTGCAAAGCATCAAACAGAGATTACAAAAAGTAGGTTCAGCAAGAAATATTTTGTTTGATAAAATTTATTGCATATACTCTTTTGTACCATGTGAGTAAATTATGACAGAATTGTCATTTTTGGTTGGGTGAACTATAACTTTAAAAATATATTTTCCGCGAGAGCGATTCAAAAGCACAAGGAGTCGTCTGCTCTCTAAGCGGTTGCGGTTCTTTGATGTCACCCACCGATCGGTCTGATGGTGACGATCCGCTTCAAGTCCAACACGCCTAATGATTCAATGAACCATTCATAAAGAACCCTTTACTTCACTCCTAAATGAATCAGCCATTTGAACGAATCAAACAAATGAATAAATGACTCGATGACTTAATCATTAAGACATTTACCACCACCTACTGGCAATTTTAGTTTAGTGAAGCGCCACTTCAAAGCCAACGCATATGCCAATTGTTCAGCGCGCCAAATGGTTCACCAAATTCGTACAAAACGTGGATTAAGAAGTGAAATGCCGCTGTGGGTTGCTCGGGGATGCTCAGTTCTGCTTTGTCTTTATCTTCTGGTTGGCAAAATTGAGCAAAACAGACAACATTGTGTCTAAAATAACACAATATTAACTTCTTAATGAACTGTTGTATAAGATGAGTATCACATTTGCACTAGTGTGATCGTGCACTTAGCCTACTTCTCGTGTGATATTTCTTAACTATGTGATGTAAATATGAGACACAATCTAAAACGGGCGTCATACGGTGCCCCATACCTTGAATTTTATGAATATTATCTAGGCTCCATCACGCAGTAAGTTGTTGCTCTGCCTCATATTAGTCATCAATCGACTGTATGAAATGGCAGATGATCCACATAGGTCTGGGGCGGGGCAAGTGCGTTAAATGCGTTAATTTTAACGCATTATTTTTCTCCATAATTAATTAATCTAATTAACGCGTTAAATTACCAGCCCTAATTAAAAGATAATACTACTACTAATTCTACTACCATACTAACAATATACAATGCGCTACGGATTGATGAGCTGCTGGGTTCCTGAATATTAATCACGTTGTCTGCGTTCGGTCGAACTGATTTGCTGAAATCAAAACAGGGACGGTAATAGATCAGCGACAGCCAATGAGATTGCCATTTGAGAATTAGCTCCACCCACTTCCGGAGAAACCGGCATATCTTCTGCTTGTTCTAAAAAGCTGAATAATTCTAAATGAACTCCATTATTTTGACAGGAAAATACAACAATTAATATAGTTTACATGTAGCGCGTCGATTTAGCGTGGTTTGACTCTCGCTCTCTCTCTTTGCATGTGTGAGAAACAGTAATCAGCAAAGAGTTTACAGAGCGTCAAACACAGGTGCGCTGTGCGTCCATTGAGATGAATTGAAAAAGTACAGATCGCTTGATGGAGAGCGAAACTCTGAAGCGCTCAGTCAGTGTTCCGCGAGTGAAAATATATCTGTGCTAAACTTATAATAGCCTCGAACACACACTGGCGAGTGAAATCTGAGAATTTATTAGCCAATAAATGTGACTATTTAAAACTGAGTACAATTGAAACTATTCACGGTGATATATTGAATAAGTACATAAGGTTATATGTAAGGTTATATTGAATACTGATTGTGTCAGTTTATCCCATTTTAGATTAAAATGAAGCATTATTTAATTATCTCATTCAAATGTAGCAGCAGCACTTCTGCTTTGCTGCGTCTCATGAAACTTCATCTTTTACTGTCCCTTCAATAAGAAGACTTGCGTTCAGTGTAAGTCTGTGCTGTATCTGATGCCATTATTTAAGGTTTGTTCAGTTATCAAAACTGTAAATTCATTATTGACATTTAAAGTTTAATTTTAAAAAGTGTTTAATGTGAGCTGAAAATGATGTAATCACATCGTAGCTGTAATAAGTTCTGTGACATCTCTGTTTATTCACATTTCTCATTTCTATTCTGTTACAGAATCTCTGATCTGAGTGAAAGCGTTCTTCGTGGATTTCTTCTGAGTCTCTTCATTAAAGCAGCAGAGATTGAGACACAGACAGGAGAACAGATGCTGGAACAGTTAGCATCAGTCTGCATCAGCTCTTCTAATTATAAATGGACTGACATATTTGATGATTGGGATTTCCTGCTGGATCTGTACTCTCATGTGAAGAACTATGAGACTCAAAGAGGCGGGAGTTTTCTTCCAGCATTACAGTCAGTTTTCCAGTCACCTGATGTCTGGATCATAGATCTCTCAGAGAGAAAGAGCTCGGTCCTCCTGGAAGTGCTGAAGCTCCAGACAGAGAAGAGAACAGTCGAGCTCAGAAGATGTTCAGAGGAAGAGAGTGACGTGAAGAGTTTCCTTCAGTGTCTGCAACACATCTCAAAGCTGAGGTGAGAACATCTCTGGCATCTTACAGTTATTGTGAAATATGATTTCTGTATTAGCTGGGACATGTTTTTGGTCTTAATTAGGGTTGGGTGCTGAAACCCAGTACAAATATGGCACCGGTACCTATGTAACCAGTATGTACTAGAACCGAATCAGAACACAGATTTCAGTGCCATGCCTGAGAGATCGATTGAAATATGTGTCTTCTCCAAAACAGACATAAGAAGCATCATCACCGGCACCGCACGTGTTTTAAGCTAAACATGCTAAAATTAAAATGCCTAAAGCTAAACTTCCCTTGTATTCACATTTCTAAACCTGTTGTCCAACAGAAGAGAACATTATAAACACAACAGCAGTCAGATGCTTCCTTGTGTGATCTGATGTGGCTTCTTGTCACAGAACGAGGCAGAAAATATGTTCATAGGCTACTTTAAACAGAATTCATCGATTAGCAATGGATTATAAATATACTTAATTATTATGAAAATACCAGAGATGGCTTTAATAACACAGATAAACTATATTGTCGAGGGTTTATTGTCTTTGTTTTATCATTCAAAACGTGTATATGTTCTGTTTCCTCCGTTACAGCTATAATCGCGATGTCTTTCTCCATATCAGGGATTCAGTGTTGCAACTCATTTTCAGGGAAGTGGCTAAAGGTAGATCGATTTGTTGCTATAAGTCTCTAAATGACGTTGTGATGTCATCGCGTGATGACGTCATCGCCTAACCATGATACAAAACAGCGTTTTTATGTAGAATACACAACGAGATTACTCAAATCTCAGCAAAAAGTTTTTCTATTTTTTTATTTTGTTCATAAAAATATTAACTTTTATTAAACTTATAATTATAAACAAAATGTTTTAAATTGTAAAAGTAATCAGTAACATCTTTATGATCAGATTTTTTACAACACTGAATTACTAAACAGTAACACATCTGATGTATTTTCTTATTAACTAGTAAAACTGTGTATTCTGATCCATTATAGTTTGAGCAGTGTACTGGTAGTTAGTTAGTGTGCCACACAAAACTCTGTAAAATAGGACACAATGTGCTGTTAATATGAAGAACAATCCGTATTTATTTTTCACAGCTCTTTTACCTGTATGTTAAATTACACATTGTATTTTGTGTTTTAAGGTTACAGGGTTACAATTTAATGGATAACATCCCGGCAGAAAATGACTAGTACTTTTCAGTTTTTCCACATTTTGTTCTTACAGTGTACCTAACTGAACAACAATTATATATACAAGCTAATAACATGCTGTATCATAAATGTGCGTTTATTATTGACCGATTGCACATTGTATGTTTGTACTGTTAGCATCTTTCTCCAGCTCTCTCCAGGTTGATGTGCTGCTCGGCTGGATAGCTGGTCAGTGGTTTCCTCGTTTTGTGTAATTTAGATTAAAATATGTGCCTTTTTTATCATTTGAGTCACTTTACAAAAGTTGCCAAAAACTTTTTAAAAATAGCTAAATTTGTTGCTAGGTGCTTTTTGAAAAAAAAGTTGCTGAGGTAGTCTGAAAAGTTGCTAAATCTAGCAACAAAATTGCTAAGTTGGCAACACTGAAGGGATTTCCTGGAGGGTCATGAGTGCGCCCTCTGGCGTCCAGTATGAATGAATCAGACATCATGTGTTTACAGTGCTCATGGCTAATCCATGATTTTTTGGGGATTTTTTATTTTTTTTATTTATTTATTTTTTATATAAGTATTGGTTTAGGCACTGGAACTGTTTTAAAAGTATTGATTTGGCACTGGTATCGAAAAACAAAACCAAATGATACCCAACCCTAGTCTTAATGAGTGTCTTTAGGGGCTCTGTTTGTTTCAGTGTTAGATACAGAGTGATGCATTCTGATCATTCACTACATCTGATCTCTTTTTTGTGTCACCGGCTAAATCTAAGAGCAGTTTTTGTGCAGAGTGAGAAACAGCTGGCCGTGGGTGTGAGAGCTCATATCTCTCTCTCTCTCTCTCTCTCTCTCTCTCTCTCTCTCTCTCTCTCTGAGTGCATGCTGGGAGTGTGAGACGGAGCTGAGCGCGCCGCGTTTTGCGGAGAGCATTGTTTGTTTCCCACTTTTACTTTACTTTACCTACCTAATTATTTTGTCTTTTCCCTTGTTAATAATTTCTGGATAAGGAAGAGTGTTTTTGTCGCGTACGCGCGGCTCAACGCCGCCAGTATGGCGAGCACTAACGTGCTAACGCCTGCTACTCTGTCACTCCGTAATGCCCACTGAGCAAAAGTACGTCCAATCGACGTCTTTTCAACGTCTTTGTCGGACGTTGAAATGACGTCCCCTGAAGCGCCAGAATGAAAGTTTTTATGACGTCTTTTTTCGACGTCTTTTGGACGTCTTTGTCGGACGTTGAAATGACGTCCCCTGAAGCGCCAGAATGAAAGTTTTTATGACGTCTTTTTTCGACGTCTTTTGGACGTCCAATATCGACGTCTACAGGACGTCTATAGAAGGTTAAAATTGCGTTCAGATGTGGTCATTTCTGGACGTATTTTCAACGTCTTATAAAGTCTCATTTAGGCGTCATTTATACTGTTTCTGAACAAAATAAACACTCTTAGGCTGCATTCAATTAAATATCATGTTTATTTCAATGCAATTTCTTTTTGTACTTGTAAATAAACTTAAAGAAACAGTGTGTTCACACAAAAACCATGAAATAAAAGAAATGGCACTCATTATACAGTGGATAACAATTAACAACAAACAATTTAGTTTAGTTGGGTCCACACATTATGTTCACCTATTGGAGTTTAACTTTTTAAGCTTTTTCATTTTTATTTAAACTGCAATTAGCATAAAATTCTTAAAGATGGTATTCTTTATTCACGCAATAGTCAAGTGTTCATGTGCCCAAATATTATCTGCATGCACAATAATAATAATAAAAAAAGGGTTCTGGGGTTCAGGACCAAAGCAAAGGGGTCAACAAAATAATTTATACCATATTTTCCAGACTACTGGTCTTTTTTTTTTAATCTTCTGAGATGTGCTGAATTATTCTAAGCAAAACGTAAACACATAAAAGCGGGCACTTACAGGTTTCTATAAGTATAGTTCTCATGTCTGTGTGACAAGCCTGTCTGTACACAGTGGTATTGTCAATATGTACCACAGAAATGTTTTCTACATTTCAGAATGAGGTTCACAGAAACTGAGATAGCAAGTGCATTTTAATTAACAAAAGATATACTGCTTGTAAATAATGGCACTAGAATTTTTTTTTATTTTATACATAGGCCTAAATATTTTTATTTTTATTCTGTTTTGAATAGTATTCAATTTAAATGATTTGAAGTGAGGGAAAATAAAATCTTTACAGTGTTCATAGTTTTTAAGTTTCTTAACGTTTGTTTTATTTATCAGTATTTAAATTATTTCTGAAATTAATAGTAAAATGTGTCTTATACACGGATGCAACTTATGTGTTTTTTCCTGACCTGGTGCAACTTAGCCCTATATTGTGCTGTATTATTAAACAAATGTATTATTAAAAAATGGGAACTATTTAAAAATAAATAATAATAATAAAATAAAACAATCATATTATGTTCATTATACTCCCACCCACAATAATTTTAAGCCTTAAAATCTGTTGTAATTCTGAGGGTGTCTTTGAAAAATCTTCTCTGCAAGGGATCCCTGGCGCCAAAATGTTGTAAATGTCCAGTGCTAGTGGTCAGGCATCCATATACAGCAAAGTCTGGTGTGGTAGGAGGAACTGTCCTGGTCGGCACAACATCTATCTGTCTTCATGAACTGCCCTGAAACACAAATTAAATATAAATGATTATTATAAATATAAATATAGCTTCACAATGCTCATTTGACCTCTGTGGTGAACATATGATCAGAAAATACTGCCAGACTGATTTTTAGTCTTTAGGGAATCATTTCAAAGCGTAATTTTAATTTTTTTTTTATTTAAAGTGCCTAATTTCACAGACTCGCGTGAGCATCCAGGATACACGACAAAGGCTGTTTTAATACAAGAACACTTCACACAAGATAAAGTTTTGAAAATCTTACATTATCGTTAATGTAGTGACAGAATGTATTTGTTTTTGCAGTACTAAAACTAACCACTAGGTGTCAGTAGTGTTACACTCACCAGTAGAGTGTGTAGATTACGAATCAGAAGTTAAACTCTTGTTGCTGTTCCCGTCCTGAAAAGTAGAAAAAAATATAAGTTCTAAAATCGTTTCTTTATTTGATCAAGAAAAATTACAGTTACCTGTTTTAGTGACTAATTTTAATAACTTAGTTAAAAAGGATCATCATAATTTTACCTCAGACTGTAACCTGGACCACCTCAAATTAACCAACAGGGATAACGTTATGTACAATTACAAAAAGAGGAATTTGAAAATATATAATCTTTATAATCCAAATAAATAATTTGAAATATTAAACTGAAGTGAAATTTAACATTAGATTGATAAAACGATGAATAAAAGCACATTTATTCTTACCTTTGGCTCAGCGCAGTTGTCAGATGACCGTTACTGTTTGAATTTCCAAGTAACCGTTAACGTTAATTACGTTAGCTCCGTCCTGTTGTGAAGGTCGTTCGTTGGTCCGGTATCTCTGTAGGTTTATAAAGTGTCCTCAACGTAGAAATAAATAAATTAAAGGATGGCGGCAGTTATATCTTCAGTCTTTTGTAATAAACAGAATTATTCTTCCGTCTTCGTGTTTATTTACGCCATCACGTTACGTTTACGTTTTTTAATTTTTTTTTTTTTTTTGCCATCACGTTTACGTCACTCACGTAACATCACGTTAACGCCCCTCGTGGCCAGCGCACGTTAAAATACACTATTTCATTTAATTTAAATCTTTGTGTTAAATATTTATTATTTAATTATTTAATAGGATATATTATTTCAATCTAATTATCTATTTAAATATATTCAACTTTAATATATTTTAATGTATTTAACTTTATTTAATTATCTATATTTAATTTATAGATCTAATACAGATATAAACTGCTGTTTCTGTCAATGCTCCAGTGAAAAATACCACTCAAATAAATAAATAAATCCATGTAAGATTTTATATGGTCACATTATGGTACTTTAATTAGGCCCATGTTTTTAAAAATTTATATATTACATTATTTTGACACCTAAATGTTTCAGAAGAGTAGGCTACATGTGCTATTTAAATCAGAAATCAAAGGATTGCTTTGTTGTGTTTATATGTATATATATATATATATATATAAAAAGTTATGTCGATTTCCTGAACCTGTTCTGCACGTTGAACAGACGTACAAGAAAATCCTTAGCCGGACGGTCAAATTTTGAACCTCCTATCAACGTCCAAGGGACGTCGTAGATCGACGTCCAGATATGAACCGGATTTGCACGTCGAGTAGACGTCCAGATACGGTCCAGACCGACCGACGCAATTTAGACTTGATCTGCACGTCGTATAGACGTCTCATGTTTGTTGGGTGGGTGCAGGTGTGTACCGGACCCCGCGGTGTCCGTAGAAGATATGCTCCTAGTCTTCGGTGAAAAGATTGGTTTTGAGAACATCGTTTCGGCTTCAAGGATGAATAAAGCCGTAGTCGTATTTTTAAAATCAGAGGCACTGGTCAATGATTTGACTGTGAGCGGCGTGTGGGTGAAAGAAACATATGTTCCGGTAACCCCGCTTTCTGCACCAGCAACTAAAGTCACTATTTCAAATGTCCCACCGTTTATATGTAACGAGGCCATTTTAAAAGAACTACAGAGGTTCGGCAAGATCGCAAGTCCTGTTAAAGCGGTTCCTTTGCGATGTAAAAATGCCGCGCTAAAGCACGTCCTTTCCTTTAGACAACAGGTCTTTATGTTTCTAAACTCCCCTGAGCGGACTTTAGATGTCTCTTTCCGCGTCACTTATGAAGAGAGTTCGTTTATGGTTTACGCCAGTACCGATAGTATGCGATGTTATGAATGCGGTGAGGTAGGCCATAAACGCCTCACATGCCCGCATAAGGATGAACAACGCGCATCTACATCCCGTGAGGATACGAGTAACACAGAGGCACAGAGGCCAGAGCAGCAGGCTGAAAGAGCTACAGATGAGGTGAATGAGCGGCAGGAGGTGAGTGAAACTACTGATACTCCTGGCGGTGTTGGGGAAGCTGAATGTAGTAGGCCTACTGTAATACATAAGGATGTGAGTGAGTGTGACGATAATGAACAGAATGATGCTCAAAGTGATGTTGAAGATGTGTGTGAGGATGTTACAGGGCAGGCAGGTGTCTCAGAGGAGAACATGGCTGATGAGATGGAAGGGTTGTCACAGTGCACTGATGATGGTTTAAGAGATGATGAGCAATGGTCTGACGTTTCAAAAGTGGTTGATGATTTGTACACTCTTGAGCAAATCAACTCATTTCTTGATAAAACTAAAGGTAGGGCTGGTGTTGAGGTTTGTGATTATTTTCCAGATGTGGAGAAGTTTGTCTCCTCTGTTATGATGGCTAGAAGAATGAGTAGTTACGATGAGCTTTCACAACAAAAGCGTTTTCGCCTCAAAAAGCATCTAACTGCTATCAGATCTGGAAGGAAACCAGTTAAAGTAAGGGGAAAGATCAAATAATTAAGATGGATAAGTTTTCCTTTTTCTTTCTTTACTGTTTTCTCTTTCTCTCTCTCCCCCTTATGGAAGTTTTGAGGGTGGGGTCCTTAAACATAAATGGATTAAGGGATTATAAAAAAAGAGGTTTATTGTTAGACTTTTTAAGACTAAAGGACCCAAGTGTTGTCTTTTTACAAGAGACCCACAGCAATTTTGATAATGAAGCTGATTGGGGATTATGGTGGAAAGGAGAGAGAGTGCTTAGTCATGGAACTAATATTAGTGCCGGTGTGGCTGTACTCTTCTCTCCTAATGTAAATGTTAAAATTCTGAAGAAAAATGAACTAGAACCTGGGAGGCTGATGGCTGTCAGAGCTGAAATTAACAATTTCTCTTTTTTGTTTATCAACATCTATGCCCCTAATACTGGAGCAGACAGATTACAGCTCTTTGTGAAACTAGAGCAGTTTTTAAAATTGCAGCAAACTGGTGATTTTATTATATTAGGAGGAGACTGGAATTGCACTCTAGATTTCACACAAGATAGAAATGGCGATGAGCCTCATATGCAGTCATCTTCTTGTCTGACTAGAGTCATAAAAAGTTTTAACCTGGCAGATGTATGGAGAGAGAATAATCCTTTAATAAAGCAGTATACTTGGGTCAAAATTAGCAATGATAGGATTTTTGGAGCACGTTTGGATAGGTTTTATACATCACAAAACATGAGAAATAGAGTGTTCAATGCAGCTATTTTTCCTGCGTCTTTTTCTGATCACAAATATATCACTGTTGATTGTGTATTGGTGAATAGAACCCATACGAGTTACTACTGGCATTTTAATAATAAACTGTTGGAGGATAAATGTTTTTGTGAAAATTTTAAATCTTTTTGGGAAACTTGGAAAAGTGAGAAGTGCCTTTATGAAAGTATTACTCAATGGTGGGAAATCGGTAAAGTGCACATAAAGACTTATTGCCAACAGTACAAAGGCTTTTCTTCCCTGGTTTTAAAAAATACAGTAGAGCTGCTGGAAAAGGAAATTCTTGATATTGAAAAAAGTATGTTTGTAAATGATGCAGAACAATTGCATGAACTTTGGACTGAAAAAAAGAACCAGCTCAGCTCCATCTTAAATGAAAAAGTAAAAGGGGCGCTTGTAAGGAGCCGCTTCTTGAACATAAAGGACATGGATGGCCCAACCTCTTTCTTTTTCAACTTGGAGCGTAAAGCAGGACAGGAGAAACAAATGTACTGTTTAAAAGACAATGATGGACAAGAAACTTCAGATCCTGTGAAAATGCGCAGACTTGCTGTTGACTTTTATTCTGATCTTTTTGCTGCTGAAGCCATAGATGAACAATCTAAGGATGAACTGTTACAGGACCTCCCTGTTCTAACTCCAAAACAAAAAAAACTCTTGGAGACTGATTTAACATTTGAGGAAGTCACTGCTGCTGTAAAGGGTCTTTCTTCAGGGAAGGTACCAGGGCTGGATGGCTTATCTGCCGAATTTTATAAAAAGTTTTGGTCTTTAATAGGACCTGACTACTTTGACGTACTCAAGAAATGTATTGGTGAAAAGTCTCTTCCTTTAAGTTGTCAGCGGGCTGTTTTAACACTGTTACCCAAAAAAGGGGATCTAACCCACTTAAAAAATTGGAGGCCCATCGCAATTTTATGTTTTGAATATAAAGTTCTGTCAAAATGTTTGGCGAACAGACTAAATAATGTAATGCATGCAATCATTCACAAAGACCAGTCTTACTGTGTAAAAGAGAGATGTATTTTAGATAATTTACATTTAGTACGGGACATTTTTGATTTTGCTTTTAATAACAACATTAACCTTGGTTTTTTATCATTAGATCAAGAAAAGGCTTTTGATCGTGTTGATCATGCTTTTCTTTTTGAAACTTTTAAGGCTTTTGGTTTTGGAGACAAGTTTATTTCTATGATTAGACTGCTGTACAATGATGCTACATGTATGATAAAAATTGCTGGTGGCCTTAGTGTCCCTGTTAAAGTTAACAGAGGTATTAGACAGGGTTGCCCCCTGTCTGGTCAACTTTACAGCATAGTCATAGAGCCTCTGCTGTGCAAGTTTAGAAGGCAACTAACAGGTTTAAGGGTTAATGAACTAGAGGTTCAAGAACCTATTAAGCTTTCAGCATATGCTGACGATGTCACAGTTTTAATCAGAAATCAAAATGATGTCCTTCTCCTAGAAGAGACTTTGCGGTGTTATGGCAAAGCCTCCTCAGCCAAAGTAAATTGGGGGAAAAGCAGTGCTCTATGGTGTGGTCAGCTTGGCCAAGGTCCTTTACTTCCAGGTGGTTTGCAGTGGGGTAAAACAGGTTTTAAATACCTAGGGGTGTTTTTAGGCACAGGAGAATATAGGAGACAAAACTGGGTGGGGCTAGTGGAGAAAGTGTGTGCGAGGTTGTCTCACTGGAAATGGTTGCTACCCCAGCTGTCCTACAGGGGGAGAGTTCTAATCTGCAATAATCTGGTAGCCTCATCTCTCTGGCACAAAATGATGATCTTAGAACCTCCTGAAGATCTGGTGAGGAAAATTCAACAGCAGCTGGTAGACTTTTTCTGGTCGGGACAGCACTGGCTAAAGGCACCTGTACTCTACCTGCCCATTCGAGAAGGAGGACAAGGACTTGTTGACATTAATTCCAGAATTAAAGCCTTCAGACTTCAGACTGTTCAGAGACTTCTATACGGGGAGGATGTATCCTGGTCTGAAGTAGCCTGTGCCCTTCTGAGGAGAGCTGGTAACATGGGATTAGACCGTCACCTGTTTCTCATGGACACTAACAAGTTGAATCTGACTGGAATAACGCCTTTCTACAGGACATTGTTGAGAGCATGGTCGCCCTTCAAGGTTTCCAGAGATTTTAATAGCGCACAGAGACTTTGGCTAAGGGAAGAACCACTGCTTTTTAATTCTACCATGGACCTAGATATCCTTAGGTCAGAATCCCTCATCAAAGCCTTGTGGTCTGCTAAGATCAATAAAGTTGGACATTTAATCACTGAGAGAGGATGGATATCTGCGGAAACCTTAGCCCTAAAACTGGGCATGAGGTCAGTTAGAGTGGCAGAGAAACTGTTAAATCAAATACGTGAGTCTTTACCATCGGATTTTAGACTCTCCTTGGAAACTTCTGATGTGGACAGTCCTCCCTTCCCAGAGATGACTCTCTTGTTTGATACTGGAGAATGGCAGGAAACGGAGGGCAAATTGCTCTCTTTTAGAACCCCTGAACTGAGCTGTTTTGGTGACGTAGGAAAGAAGGCTCTTTATGTGTTGTGTGTTAAGGTGACACATTTTCACACTCTTGAAAATGTGAAGGAGTCTAAGTGGCAAGAGTTTTTTGGAATGGGCGCCTCCCCTAAAGGCTGCTGGAGGACCCTGTACAAACCCCCTATTGAGAAAAGGTCTGGAGACCTTCAATGGAGGATAGTGCATGGTATAATAGCTACAAACAGACACAGAGCACACCTCGATCCACTAGTAGGGGAAGAGTGTTCTTTTTGTGGGCTGCAAGAAACAATTTTTCACTTGTTTCTTAATTGTTCGAGACTCCAACCGCTGTTTCATCTATTAGAAGATTACTGTCAGTCTTTGGGGGAAGTTTTTACGCCTATGTGTTTTATCTATTGTCCCAAGTACAAAAGGAGCAGTATGCCAGTTCACGTTTTAATAAATTTTTTGTTTGGCCAGGCAAAAATGGCAATTTGGGTGTCGCGCAAAAGGAAATTACTTAGCATAGGATCAACTGATGTTATCTCGGTTTTTAGGGGATTACTGAAATCTCGTATCAATATCGAGTATGCCTATTACAAGCTTGTTGATGACTTGGAAACTTTCAGTCTCAAATGGTGCATAAATCAGTGTGTCTGTGAAATTGACCCTGATGGTTGTTTACAAACTAATGTTTAAAGTGATGGATGTGTTTTTTAAACCTTTTCTTAAGAGGTGTGCATATTTATTAAATCCTTTTGTTTTGTTTTGTTTTCCTTTTTTGTTTTCTTTTTTCTAATCTTATCCTCCTCTTTTTTAACTGCTGTGTTCTGATTAGATTTTGATGTTTTGTCTAATACTGTTTATAAATAAAGAGATTATAAAGTCAAGTCTCTCTCTCTCTCTCTCTCTCTCTCAAGGGATTGTGGGTAGCGGGAAGAGTGTGGCGCTTGAGCACACGTGGGAAAACTTTTCTGTTTCTTTTCTCAACTTTCATTGTTTATAGTCATTTAAAGATTTAACGTAAGGATTGTTAAAGTATTTACCCGCAGACTGTGCGCAGCGCTGGGCTAAGACCAAGAATGAAGTCAAACGTCGCTTTTTCGCATCTTACTCTCAAACAAGGATTCAAGTGCATGCCGGTGTTACGGTTTAAATGGTTACCGTGTTATCTGGTGACCAACTTCCTTGTTCAGGTCTCCGCTCCAGTTGTGATGGAACGACCGCAGCAGATTCGCCGATTCTGAAAGCACAAACTGACGTGATATTAAGCTGTCTAATAAACGCAGACTTGCTGATTGCATGATTTTGATATTCTTGTAAAGATTACAAGTTATTGGTATGATCGCCCGTAGCGGCTGAAGTAAGTAGGATAAACAAAAAAATAAACATAAAGTAAGTCTGTGTTGGCGCGGGTTTCAAACACGCATTAAAAGACGCGCGCGCCGCGAGACGACAGGAATGAACCACCGAGCCACCAATCTACACTGATTCAGCTTCAGATCTCTGGATTGAAGACAGGACTCTCGGCGTCACATTGTGCAGCTGCTGGATCAGGAAATGTGACCGTGTTAACTTGTGACCTGTGTTTACCTATTATGAAAATAAACCATAGTAGAACGCTGACTACATTTTATGGTTTATGATGTTAAAGAACATTTCATGATGTCTCAGACAACTGTAAATTTCTGGCTACTGTGGTTTATAAACGCTATCGTTAACTTATATTTACCATAGTAAAATACCATAGTAAAAACATGGTACATTTTCTTTAGAGAATGCTGATGTCTCATTACATGAATGTAACTTAACGTTGTTTCCACAATGCCCTTATTTTCTCGTAGCATTACTTTGGAAACGTGACTTGGTTTGAATGAAGTGTAAAAGTAAACGATTATGCTTATAAGAAAATACCGTTTATGTTTCATAATTTTTTTAAGTAATTGGCGTGAACGCAAGTCTCAAGGTACAAAGTATTGCTTTTATATACAGATTTTTTTTATTACAAAATAAAGTTAATATTTCAAATACTTGTCTAATAAAATAAAATACCAGCTAGTGAACGCAGATAACAAGTTAACACGTTTATAAAGTAATGTTTATACGCAGCATTTCAGCTAGCATAATCGTTTACTTTTACTTCATTCAAATCAAGTCACGTTTCCAAAGTAATGCTACGAGAAAATAAGGGCAACGTGGAAACAACGTTAAGTTACGTTCATGTAATGAGACATCAGCAGTCTCTAAAGAAAATGTACCATGTTTTTACTATGGTAAATATAAGTTAACGATAGCGTTTATAAACCACAGTAGCCACATATGTACAGTTGTCTGAGCCGTCATGAAATGTTCTTTAACATCACAATGTGATGCCGAGAGTCCTGTCTTCAATCCAGAGATCTGAAGCTGAATCAGTGTAGATTGGTGGCTCGGTGGTTCATTCCTGTCGTCTCGCGGCGCGCGCGTCTTTTAACGCGTGTTCGAAACCCGCGCCAACACAGACTTACTTTATGTTTATTTTTTGTTTATCCTACTTACTTCAGCCGCTACGGGCGATCATACCAATAACTTGTAATCTTTACAAGTGCTTTCAGAATCGGCGAATCTGCTGCGGTCGTTCCATCACATCTGGAGCGGAGACCTGAACCAGGAAGTTGGTCACCAGCAGTGTTGCCAACTAATTTTCAGAGAAAGTGAAGGTCGATTTGTTGCTAAAAGTTGCTAAATGACGTTATGATGTCATTGCGCGATCAGACGCAAAATTGTCACGACATCAAATCTCAGCAAAAAACTTTGTTTTATATGTTAATTTAGTTTTTTTTTTTTGTAAAATAATATGCATAATATAATATTAAAATATAAATGTATTTTTAAATTCATTGAATTATTGAACACAAACACATTTTTGAATGATTACAATTATTTTTTTTAATAGCTAGTAAACTAGTAATACTACACCTTCCCAACAATTATGCTTTAAGCAGTGTAATAGTAGTTAGTTAGTGTGCTACACTCTAAGAAAAGTCTGTAAAAATAGGGCACAATCTACTATGTTTATATGAAAGAATTTTCTGTATCGTTTTTTTTTTACCTGCATTTTAAATTACGCATTGTGTTCTTGGGATACAGGGTGATAATGGATAATGTCCTGGAAAAATTAGTGTATCTTTAAGTATCTTTTCCATTTTTCTTACAGAGTACTAACTAATCAACAATCACAGGTACAAGCTACTAACAAAGTGTTAGTATCATAAATGAACAATTATTAAATTATTAAATTGAACGATTGCAAATAGCAGTTCACGTGATGTGTGTACTGCTAGGCATCTTGGGTTTCCTCTTTTTGTGTAATTTGGATGGGAAATTTGTGCCTTTTTAGTCACTTATCAAAAGTTAAATAAATTTTAACAACTGCTAAATTTGTTGCTAGGTGCTTTTGGGAAAGAAAGTTGTTAGGGTAGTCTGAAAAGTTGCTAAATTTAGCAACAAAATTGCTAAGTTGGCAACACTGGTCACCAGATAACATGGTAACCAGTTAAACCGTAACACCAGAGGAGAACATGAACATAGAAGACGTACTACTAGCCGTCAGTCAGAAGGTTGGTGGTTTAAATATTAAGCCAGCTGCTAGAATGAACAAAGCACTGGTTGTTTTTCTTACTGACGTTGATATGGTTGATGCATTAATCGAGACAGGGCTTGAGGTAAACAATATGTTTTTACAATTACTGCCGTTATCGAGTCCCTCCAAAAAAGTAGTTCTTTCCAATGTACCGCCATTCATAAAAGATTAAACTTTGAAAGGAATACTTGAACGTTACGGTAAAGTAACTGCGCCGATCAGGACGATGCCTTTAGGGCTCAAAAATCCTGACATAAAGCACATTATGTCTTTCCGACGATTCACGTATCTAATACCGAACGCACAATATGACCCGCTAGAAGTAGCGATAAAAATATCAATCGAAGGTAAAGATTACACAATCTTTATCAGCACGGAACAAATGCGGTGTTATGTGTGCGGGGAACATGGTCATGTTCGGCAGACGTGCCCTAGATCTGATAACCGTGCAGGAGAGAGCAGCTCTAATGTGCGTGTAGAAACAAACTCAGAGCCACAGAACCGAGAGGAAAATACAAACAACCAGAACAGAGAGCTGAGATTTCTGATGTAAGTCAGTCAGAAAATGCATGTTCTCAGTCTAAAAGTAAGGAAAATACGTGTTTACCGCAAAAAAACACAGAAGAGCAAAGTGTTTTGACAAATGAAAATGAAACCGAAGAAAGGAATTGCAGTCAGTGGTCAAATGTAAGTACAGATACTATCCAGTCAGATCATGATTCAGATAATGGAAGTGAAAGTGAAGAGAGTTTTTTTGACATGGAAGAAACCGATTCACAAGCAGGATGTTTAGAAACGAGTGATACAAACTCCAGACTATATTCTGTAAAACAAATAAGTGTCTTCCTTGATAAAACTAAAGGTACCAGAAATCCCCAGATTGAAATGTTTCTTCCAGATTTGAAAAGCTTTCTTGCCTCTTCTAGATCTATAATGACAAATGCAACTCTTGAAGAATTCAATAGACAAAAACGATATCGTCTGAAGAAGATAATTACTAAAGTGAAAAAGATGATCTAACGTAGCAATAAAAAAGTGTAACAGGTTAGGATGAATGTATAAGGCTTGCAAAATGGTACTCGGCTGCATTAAAATTTCCCTTTTAATAATTATGGCGTCCTTGAGCATTGGATCTTTAAATGTTAGTGGATGCCGTAGTGCAGGAAAAAGGTTTGCTCTTTTTAATTTTTCAACTTTAAAGAAGACAGGTGTAATTTTTTTGCAGGAAACTCACACTGATAACTATAACCAGATAGAATGGCTTAGTGAGTGGAAAGGGCAAGTTTTTCTTAGCCATGGGTCAAATGTTAGTGCTGGTGTAGCTATCTTGATATCTCCTAAACTTCAAGAACAGGCTTCTAATATGATAGATATTATACCTGGTAGAATGCAACGAGTAGATATTATTTTGCAAGGTTTATCTGTTTCATTTATTAATGTTTACACCCCTAACGTTGGATCTGACAGAATTGAATACTTTAGAAAATTACAAGAAGTGATTCATGGAATTCCTCAAGAAAGAGTAATAGTTGTAGCTGGAGATTTTAATTGCACTATTGATTATACAGTTGATAGGAATCATGATGAGCCTCATCCAAAATCAGCAGAAGCGCTCAGAAATGTTTTAAAATATCATGCACTTGTTGATGTGTGGAGAGAATCCTTTCCTAAAGAAAAACAATATACATGGTTAAAGATGGGTTAAAAAATTATATCTGGAGCCAGGTTAGATAGAATTTATGTTCAAAAATCTAAAAGACAGTGTTTTCTTAATAGTAGTATTAGTCCCACACCCCTATCTGATCATCACTATATATCTGTCACGGTCACTACATTGAATACTTATAATAAATCTTATTGGCACTTTAATAATAGACTGTTAAAAGATCACACTTTTGTGCACTCTTTTACTCTTTTCTGGAGAGCTTGGAGAGAGAGAATGTCACAGTTTAAATCCTTAAGCCAATGGTGGGATATTGGAAAAATCCAGATGAAGTCTTTCTGCCAACAGTATACACAAAATAATACGAATGAAACTACAAAGAAGATAAAACTTTTGGAAGAAGGAATTTTAAAGCTAAGTAGCTCCATAAGTGGGGAAGATGGGAAAAGTGAAGATCTACTTGAACAGAATAAATTTCTTTTAAAAAATTTGTATGAGGAAAGAGACCAAGGAGCAATAGTTCGAGCAAGAATCGCTCAACTTCACAACATGGACTCTTCCTCAGCATTCTTTTTTGCCTTGGAAAGGAAAGTTCGAGAGAGAAAATCAGTTGATCATCTTAAACTACCTGATGGGAGAGAGACAACAGATAAAAAGGAGATTATCTTACAAGCCTTGTCATTCAATGAAGAACTTTACAGTGCTCAGTCTTGTGATCCTAAAGCTGTGGAATGTATTCTTAAGGGTGTTCCTAAATTAAAGGATGAAAGCAAGAAAGAACTAGAACATTCTCTTTCATTTGGAGAATTAAGTACAGCTTGTGAACAACAATCTGCTGGACGATCCCCAGGGTTAGACGGTCTAACATCTGAATTTTACAAAGTTTTTTGGGCACTTATTGGACCGGATTTACATTCTGTATTTACTGAAAAGTGAAAAATTGAAAGTTTTACCCCTTAGTTGCAGAAGAGCTGTAATAACTCTATTACCTAAAAAAGGTGACTTAAGGTCCTTAAAAAACTGGCGTCCCGTCTCAATTTTAAACACAGACTACAAGATTCTCTCAAAGGCATTAACGAATCGCCTTAAAGAATGCTTGGCTTCCATAGTCCATGAGGATCAATCATACTGTGTTATCAAAACGCTCCATCTTTGATAACTTGTTTCTAGTGCGTGATCTATTACAGTTAACTGATATATACAAGCTTGATGTTGGACTTCTGTCACTTGACCAGGAAAAGGCATTCGACAGAGTCGACCATCACTACCTCTTTAAAACTCTGACTGCTTTTGGGTTTGGAGAGAAATTCATCTCACAAATTCAGCTACTATATACTGACGTTTACAGTATGTTGAAGATTAATGGAGTTTTAACAAGAACTTTTCCAGTGTGCAGAGGTGTTAGACAAGGCTGCAGTCTTTCTGGACTTTTATATACATTGGTCATAGAGCCCTTGCTGAGAATTTTGAGAAAAAATTGTCATGGCATTTCAGTTCTTAATCCTGATATCTCAGAAGTAACTAACGTAAGCCTTACAGCTTACGCGGATGACATCACAGTGATAATAAGATCTCAAGAAGATATTGATCACTTGAATATGAGTCTGGATCTGTTTCAGAAAGCGTCCTCAGCGCAGGTAAACTGGAATAAAACTAATGCACTTCTTCTGGGCCAGTGGCAAGAAGAAAGTCCACCTCATCTTCCTCAAATGTGTCAGTGGAAAACAGATGGCTTTAAAATTCTTGGAGTCTTCTTTGGTACCGAGCAATATATGACAAAGAACTGGGATGGAGTAGCAGAAAAAGTGTTGTGGAAACTTTAGAAATGGAAGTGGATTCGACCTCAACTGTCCTATAGAGGAAGGGTATTAGTCATAAATAATTTGGCTGCTTCTATGTTGTGGCATCGTCTGTCCATTTTAGACCCTCCAACAGACCTTTTACAACTACTCCAGAGACACTTTGTGGATTTCTTTTGGGGAGGACATCACTGGCTGAATTCAGGAGTTTTGAGTTTGCCAGTATTTGAGGGCGGTCAAAGCCTTATCCATCTAGTCTCAAAAGTTAAGGCAATGAGATTACAAATAGCTCAAAGACTGCTTTATGATCAGAACCCTCAGCTATGGATTATGTTTAGTTTAGCCATTTTATGGAACACTGGTGGAAGAGGACTTGACAGACAATTATTTCTGATGTCAAATGAAATGTTTAAAAATTCGTCTTTTACTAGTTTTTATAAGAATGTTCTAAGTGTCTGGAATCAATTTAAAACAGACTGAGAAGAGCATTTTGGCCTTGACGAACCACTTTTTTATAATTCATGGTTTTGCCAAAAAGATAATATGTCAGATACCGAAATTAAGAATTTTGTTTCAGCAGGTATTTCAAAAGTAGAAGATTTAATTGATTTAGAAGAAAGAAAATGGAATTTAGTGCAAGAAATTTGTAGACAAGTTGGGGGAAAATCTGAGAGAATTGTTGGAAACATCTTAAATAAGCTGAAAGAATCCTTTCCGGTGTTGCTTAGACAGTTTATTGAAAGGTTTTTGTCTACTGGGTTAAAGCAATGCCTCTTTCCTGAGGTGTTTATTACTCCACAGAATTATCAAGATGATAAAAAAGAAAGACAGCTCCTTTCATTTCGAGAGCTAGAACATGAATCGTTTCTGGAAATAAATAAAAGACAATTGTATATTGTATGTGTTAAAATTACATTTTCTAAACAACTAATAGGGAAGAAAGATACAAAATGGAGAGGTTTCTTATCTGTATCTTACGAACAGTCACCTTCTTGGCGGTTGTTTTATAAAAGTCCTTTACCTAAGCGGTCAGGAGACCTTCAGTGGCGTATTTTGCATTCTGCAATGCCAACAAAAACCTTTCTGCTTAAATGTAATCCTGATATATTACCAGTTTGTAGTTTTTGCAATGTATTAGAAGCTGTGTTTCACACTTTTTGTGAATGTCAAAGACTGTGTGCTCTCTTTAGTTTTTTAGAGGGTATTTTATCAAGTCTTGGTTGGGTTTTTCAAAAACACTTTATTTTTGGGTGTAAATATTCACGTTCTCAAAGAGAACATTGTACTCTCTCAAATTTGTTGATTGGTCAAGCAAAATTATCTATTTGGAAGGTATATAAAATTAAAAATGAAGGAAGAAATGCTAATATATTAGCCTTGTTTAAAGCTTTGGTAAAATCTAGAATTAAATTAGAATATGAATATTATAAAATGAATGATGATATGTTAAGTTTTGGAATGAAGTGGTGCTTAAGCACAAGTTTGTTTTCTTTGATGGAGGATGGAGAGTTATTTTTCCCTTGGTAGTAATGGGAAAGTTGTAAAGTTATATTAAGCACCTTTTTTGGTTAATGTAACAATGTCAAATAAAAAGGTGTTTAAAAGTCAAAAAAAAAAGTCTCTCCTCTCTCTCTCTCTCTCTCTCTCTCTCTCTCTCTCTCTCTCTCCTCTCTCTCTCTCTCTCTCTCTCTCTCTCTCTCTCACTCTCTCTCACTCTCTCTCTCACTCTCTCTCCAGGGTTCCTGTGGGGCCTTATAAGTCTTAAAATGTCTAAAATGTACTTGTATCAAATTTAAGGTAGTAAAAAGTCTTAAATTGTACAAGAAAGTCTTAATTATAATTTCAAGTGGTCTTAAATTTGGGTACAGATCAGAATTGTGATATGGCTTAATGTGACGATTAAACTTCAAAAGGCTATGATTTTATTAAATAAAAATGAGTGCTGGTGCAGCGCTGCTTT
>JANHFF010000662.1:287500-295591 GCA_024542945.1 allo-octoploid hybrid of Carassius auratus x Cyprinus carpio | reverse complement strand
TCTCTGGGCTTTTTAACAACTTTAGTTCGTTTTGGAATTTCAGAATGTTTTTCTTCATTATAGCCTATCTAAAATTAATTTATTAAAATATTTGGGAGTTAAACCAAATTGCACAATTGCTTTTAAGTAGATAAGAGTGTTTTTAAACAAACCACTCAAAGAAAAAAAGAAAAATTATTTGTGTATGTGTATGTATGTATATATTAGGGCTGTTAGTCAATTACAATATTTAATCTAATTAATCACATGATGTGTCGATTAATTAATCTAATTAATTGCAAAATAAATTTGACTGAAAATACCAAAAACAAATTTGATTCAACAAAATTTGTTACACGTAAACATTTGGGCTCACAGTGCCAGGCCTAACGTAAACTATGGAACATAAAAGAAGATGATTTGAGAAATATCTCAGTATTTTTTGTCTATACAATGAAAGTCATTAGTGACTTTCAGAATACCTTCTTTAATGTTTCACAAAAGAAAGTTTTGAAACGACATGAGGGTGAGTAAATGATGACAGGAGGACTATAGCTTTAATGTGTTTATATTGTTAATATTATTATTATTATTATTATTATTATTATTATGAAATGATACTCTAATAAAATAAATCTGCCAGCAGGTGGCGGTAAACGTCTTCATTCGATTCGTTCAAACGATTCATTCACGAATGAAGTAAACGGCTCTCTTTATTAATGGGGCTTTGAATCATTGATTCACGCGATTCGTTCAAAACGCGGATTCATTCAGAAACTAAACACCGCTATGTTGCACCGTAATATGTTCTCTGCAAAATTGAGCAATCACACATAATATTTTGTTTAAAATATAACACAATATCAACTTCTTGTTTACTGAACTGTTGTATAAAATCTAATTAATTAAGTTAACGAGTTAAACTGTCATCCCTAATATCTAATACTAGGGCTGTAGATTTCTGTGTGTTCCATAGAAAATTGTGTGTTGTGTTTTGCAAAAAGTGTTTTATGAAACTGAAAACCGAGAATTAGTGTATGGTTTTGCAGATATGGTGTGTGCTGCTGTTTGAGTGTCAGCTTTCAGAAATTGTGTGACAAGTACAGATTTTGTGTGTAAGCAGTTGAAAAAACTGTAAATAAACAATTACATGCAATTTTCATGATCCCTCTTATTTTGATAAAATTATTAACATTTTGCATATTCTGCAAGGTGCATGTAAATTTATTACCATATATATATATATATATATATATATATATATATATATATATATATATATATATATATATATTCTGCATATAGAATGTGTATATATATATATTTTTATGCATATTACCTTGGGCAAAATATGTACATATCACAAAATATTTATTTACATATGACTGAAATTATTATTATAAATAATATATCAAATTACATTTAAATTCTTAAATTATTTCAGTCATTTATATCATTTATAAAGTACAATAGGCCAGGCCTATATATTTATATATGCCATAAAAAACATTAATGTTAAAAAGGTTTAAATAATATTAAAAATGTTTTTTTGGTCACTACAGTTTTCAGTTAATTCTCTCTCTCTCTCTCTCTCTCTCTCTCTCTCTCTCTGTGTGTGTGTGTGTGTGTGTGTGTGTGTGTGTGTGTCAGTGTCTCTGCAGGGGGAGCATCAGCGACGTCTGTACAAAGACTTAATGAGGAACTACAATCCTCTGGAACGACCCGTTTATAACGACTCGCACTCACTCACCGTTCACTTCAGCTTCAGTCTGATGCAGATCATGGACGTGGTGAGAAAACACACTCACACACACACACACACACACACACACACATCCACATCACATCACATTTAACGTCTGTAGCCTGAAAAATGTGTGAATGAATCAAAATCTTGATGTAGAACGGGACTTGGTTTTACACATTAGGGTTTGATTGGATGGTCAAAAGTGTGCTATGATGCTATTGGCTGAAATTATTTTGCCCCACCCACTTGGCTTTGATGATGTCAGCAGAAAATAAATTAATCCTACTGCATCTGTTTCAGACTGAAAGACAAAAAGTTCTTCTAATTTAATATAAAAACAGAATGTGATTATGAGATTAAATTATATATGAAACTGATTTGTGATATCATGATGAACATACAGTTCTGTTTGTCTTAAAACAGCCCCGCAGTACTGGAGAAATGTTTTTTTGGTGGCAATTTTTGCACCAGTGTTGTTATTGCTAATTAAAAGCTATTAAAAATTATTTCTTTAAATTGAAATAAAGCTGAAAGAAAATAAAATATAAGTATTGTATGAAAAATGTAAGCTTAAACAAATGTAAAAAATTAAAATGTTAAAAGCCACTAAAAAATTAAACACGTTTAAGTTCAACTACTAAAATTACAAAACCTGAAATAAAAATAAACCTAAAAATAAATATTTAAATAAATTCAGTTTTAGTTCAAGTGCCAACATTACTAAAACTAGTATTAAAATGATAAATAAAACTAAATGAAACATTTAATTAAAATAAATTGTTACAAATATAATAGTTTAATTTTAGCATGTTGTTATTTATTATTTTTAAATTAATTTATTTATTCACTCATTCATTCATTCAAAATTATTTTATTTTTCATTACATAAAATTTTCTAGTGTTCTGTATTTTTAATTTAATATATTATATTTTATATTTTTTATTAAAAAGAAAACTACTGAAAATGAAAAAAGCACACAACAAATTTACTAAAACTTAAGCTAAAATTAAATGAAAACTGCTTATATAAAAAGAAATTAAACTGAAAATATGAATAAAATTATAATAATGAATAAATAATACTAAAATAACACTGATAAACAGACCGACTGAAGTAATCGTCCGCTGTCCTTCACAGCAGCTGAACTGACAGGACAATGAGAGATGAGAATAACAGAGAGATCGTAGGGAGAGACGAGTACGGCTGAGTGTGTAAATGTGAATATTAATGAGAGAAATGAAGTAGATCTCATGACAGACTCAGATATTACAGTCCAGCGCTCGTGTTCATAATGAGTTTGCTCAGCACTCTATGAAGTGACTCATTAATGTCTGTGTTTAAAGAGCTCACGCTAATATGATAATGATGAGATCTGCTGCCAGACTCAGGTTTGCTCAGCTTTAAACTGCTGGCAGACACTGCCCTGCACTCTGTGTGTGTGTGTGTGTGTGTGTGTGTGTGTGTGTGTGTGTGTGTGTGTGTGTGTGTGTGTGTGTGTGTGTTCAGATGTTTAGATGAGTGTGTGATGGCTGGATATCACAGATGTTCTCGAACGCAGAATCACACGCGGTCAACAGCTGCGTTTCATCACCTCACAAAACAGACAAGCATCACCTCATTCTCTGTCACTTCCTAGTTTTTGCTACATATATAACTTATATCACTTTCATACTTATTTATTTATCCAAAATTCTTGCCAAAAACGATTTTGTATTTGTTTAAAATAATTATATATATATTCGTGCTGTCAAATGATCCATCGTGATTAATCACATTCAAAATAAAAGTTTTGTTTACATAATATATGTTTGTGTGCTGTGTGTATTTATTATGTATATATAAATACACACACATACAGTATATATTTAAAAAAAATTTACATTTATATATTAAATATATTAAATATATTAATATATATTATAAATTATATGACTATAAATATATACATTTAAATACATATTTTCAAAATATATACTATAAAATACACAGTACACACACACATATTACATAAACAAAAACTTTTGTTTTGGTTGTACTGTATATATACAGTACAGACCAAAATTTTGGAAACATTACTATTTTTAATGTTTTTGAAAGAAGTTTCTTCTGCTCATCAAGCCTGCATTTATTTGATCAAAAATACAGAAAAAACTGTAATATTGTGAAATATTATTACAACTTAAAATAATAGTTTTCTATTTGAATATACTTAAAAAAAAAAAAATTTATTCCTGTGATGCGCAGCTGAATTTTCAGCATCATTACTCCAGCCTTCAGTGTCACATGTAACATCCAGTCTATCACATGATCATTTAGAAATCATTCTAATATTCTGATTTATTATGAGTGTTGGAAACAGTTCTGCTGTCTAATATATTTGATGAATAAAAGGTTAAAAAGAACTGCATTTATTCAAAAAAAAAATTCTAATAATATATATTCTAATAATATATTTTCTTTACTATCACTTTTTATCAATTTAACACATCCTTGCTGAATAAAAGTATTGATTTTATTTAAAAAAAAAGAAAGAAAAAAAAATTACTGACCCCAAATTACTGACCAGTAGTGTATATTGTTATTACAAAATATTTATATATTTTAAAAACATAGCTTCTTTTTTTTTTTTTTACTTTTTATTCATCAAAGTATCCTAAAAAAGTATCACATGTTCTGAAAAAATATTAAGCAGCAGCAGAACTGTTTCCAACTTTGATAATGAATCATCATTTTAGAATGATTTCTAAAGGATCATGTGATAATGATCCTAAAAATTCAGCTTTGCATCACAGAAATAAATGATAATTTAAAGTATAATAAATTTAAAAACAATTATTTTAAATTGTAATAATATATCACAATATTACATTTTTTTCTGTATTTTTGATCAAATAAATGCAGGCTTGATGAGCAGAAGAAACTTCTTTCAAAAACATTAAAAATAGTAATGTTTCCAAACTTTTGGTCTGTACTGTATATATAAAATTTTTCTGTTCCAAAAATACACATGATGCCACACCTGCTCAAATCACATCACAGAAAAGAATAAAAAACCCACCGAAATCCTCCCAAAAATGATCAGAGAGAAAATATTTTTACAATATGTTTTCTGTTTGAATCGTTCGATCTCAGGCAGTAAGTCATGAATTGCATCGGTTCTTAAATAAGCTGTAAAGTATGAAGCAACCTTTGGAGTCGATCTCAAGTGCTTTCTGACTGCTCTCTGCTGTGTTTCATTTTCAGGATGAGAAGAACCAGGTTCTGACAACCAACATCTGGCTTCAGCTGGTGAGACACACGGCATGAGATCATCATCTTAAAAACTCTGCCCTCAGCAATTTTTGATTTATTCACACAGTGAAAACTGTAGTTGGTCATGTTATATATCAGATTATACTCTAACTTTCACAAGATCACACTCAGTAGTGTAGAGCCACAGAAATCAACATACTTTAAAAACTTGAACTTTTCTGTTTTGCAGATCCTTTGTTTGATTGATTTTAGCAAATATTCTAATATTTTGAGAGACTGGATTTTTGACTTTCATGAGCTGTAAGCTCTATTCATCAAAATTAAAAAAAAAATAAACTTTGAAATGTTTTACTTTTCATGAAATGAATCTAGAATATATGAAAGTTTCACTTTTTGAAATAAGTTACAGAAAAAAATAACTTTTTCACATATTCTAATTTTACGAGATGCACCTCTACAGTATAGATAGATAGATAGATAGATAGATAGATAGATAGATAGATAGATAGATAGATAGATAGATAGATAGATAGATAGATAGATAGATAGATAGATAGATAGAACGATAGATAGATAGAACGATAGAACGATAGATAGATAGATAGACAGATAGATAGATAGATAGATAGATAGATAGATAGATAGATAGATAGATAGATAGATAGAACGATAGATAGATAGAACGATAGAACGATAGATAGATAGATAGACAGATAGATAGATAGATAGATAGATAGATAGATAGATAGATAGAATGATAGAACGATAGAACGATAGAACGATAGATAGATAGATAGATAGATAGATAGATAGATAGATAGATAGACAGACAGATAGACAGATAGATAGATAGATAGATAGATAGATAGATAGAATGATAGATAGATAGATAGATAGATAGATAGATAGATAGATAGATAGATAGATAGATAGATAGATAGATAGATAGATAGATAAGATAGATAGATAGATAGATAGAATGATAGAACGATAGAACGATAGATAGATAGATAGATAGATAGATAGATAGAATGATAGAACGATAGATAGATAGATAGATAGATAGATAGATAGATAGAATGATAGAACGATAGAACGATAGATAGATAGATAGATAGATAGATAGATAGATAGATAGATAGATAGATAGATAGATAGAACGATAGATAGATAGAACGATAGAACGATAGATAGATAGATAGACAGATAGATAGATAGATAGATAGATAGATAGATAGAATGATAGAACGATAGAACGATAGAACGATAGATAGATAGATAGATAGATAGATAGATAGATAGATAGATAGACAGACAGATAGACAGATAGATAGATAGATAGATAGATAGATAGATAGATAGATAGAATGATAGATAGATAGATAGATAGATAGATAGATAGATAGATAGATAGATAGATAGAATGATAGATAGATAGATAGATAGATAGATAGATAGATAGATAGATAGATAGATAGATAGATAGATAGATAGATAGAATGATAGAACGATAGAACGATAGATAGATAGATAGATAGATAGATAGATAGAATGATAGAACGATAGATAGATAGATAGATAGATAGATAGATAGATAGATAGATAGATAGATAGATAGAATGATAGAACGATAGAACGATAGAACGATAGATAGATAGATAGAATGATAGATAGATAGATAGATAGATAGATAGATAGATAGATAGATAGATAGATAGAATGATAGATAGATAGATAGAATGATAGAACGATAGAACGATAGATAGATAGATAGATAGATAGATAGATAGATAGATAGATAGATAGATAGATAGATAGAACGATAGATAGATAGATAGATAGATAGATAGATAGATAGAACGATAGATAGATAGATAGATAGATAGATAGATAGATAGATAGATAGATAGATAGATAGAACGATAGAACGATAGATAGATAGATAGATAGATAGATAGATAGATAGAAGATAGAACGATAGATAGATAGATAGATAGATAGATAGATAGATAGATAGATAGATAGATAGATATAGATAGATATATATAGATTTGCACTCAGTATATATTATATTATTATTTTGAGTTGCTAGGGTTCAACATATTTAATTTACATTTTAAAATGAAGTTCTAAACATAAATAAAAATCTTTATAGAAATATACAACTGAATAAAGCACTTATTTTGCTGCCGATTATTCATTTACATTAAAATGAATGTAGAGAAACTAATTAATTTTTTACAAGTACTTGTTGAAAAAATGGCACTGAGTTTGATTGATTATAGGTGTGACACATCTTACCCCGCTCTGCCCTTTAATAAACCTCGTTCTACATCATCATCTGTGTGGCCGTTCCTATTGGATTAGGTGGATCATGTGATGTCACGACCCGTCTCTCCACTAATGAATGTGATTTGTCCAGGCTGTAATATCACGTCTAATCAAATAATCCACGTCTGCCATGTGTCTCGCTGAAGAGCTGGAGTGGCTTTTGTCTCTGAAAGCATGATGGGAAAGAAAGGCAGTTATTTTGAGTAGATGTGGAGGAAACCCAATGGATCTGGCTTTCTCTGAGACCGCAGGGGCGTTTAATCCGGTTTCCTCGGCGTAACCTCAGCACACGGCTTTAGCGTTTATGTTCCTGATCATTCAGACGTGAATCCAGCCTCCTACACGCGCAGATCTGCTTAGCTGGAGAAAACACCGCATTTGTCCTGCTTCTGATGAAATTATGAGTGGAGTTTGCACAAAAACACTACATAGGAAAAAAAGCAATAGTGATACTTTTGATGATGATTAATAAACAATTACGACGATTAATGAACAAAAGTAAACCAAGTTGAATTGTTTGCATTTTTAATCTCACACACAAGAAAAGGGTCTGAATCAGGGTTGTTATGCTTAACTAAAATCTATAAAAACATTTTCAGCACTTGAAATAATACAAAAAAACATTAAGTCAAAATAAAATATTAAAAAACTAAAACATTAAACTAATAAAAAAAAGCAAGGCAGCATTTCTCATTTTCATTTAGTTTAAGTACTAAAGTAACTGACACTAAATAAAATTAAATTAAAAATTAAACCTAAAAACTGTCTAGACAGATGTAAT
>JANHFF010000662.1:235000-285000 GCA_024542945.1 allo-octoploid hybrid of Carassius auratus x Cyprinus carpio | reverse complement strand
GCAATTCTGAGAAATAGTCGCAATTCTGAGAAATAGTTGCAATTCTGAGAAATAGTCACAGTTCTGAGAAATAAAGGTGCAATTCTGAGAAATAAAGGTTCAATTCTGAGAAATAAAGATGCAATTCTGAGAAATAAAGATGCAATTCTGAGAAATAGTTGCAATTCTGAGAAATAAAGTTGCAATTCTGAGAACTACAGTTGCTATTCTGAGAAATGGTCACAATTCTGAGAAATAAAGATGCAATTCTGAGAAATAGTTGCAATTCTGAGAAATAAAGATGCAATTCTGAGAAATAGACACAATTCTGAGAAATAGTTGCAATTCTGAGAAATAGTCGAAATTCTGAGAAATAAAGTTACAATTCTGAGAAATAAAGTTGCAATTCTGAGAAATAAAGACGCAATTCTGAGAAATAGTTGCAATGCTGAGAAATAAAGATGCAATTCTGAGAAATAGTCGAAATTCTGAGAAATAAAGATGCCATTCTGAGAAATAAAGATGCAATTCTGAGAAATAAAGATGCAATTCTGAGAAATAGACACAATTCTGAGAAATAGTTGCAATTCTGAGAAATAGTTGCAATTCTGAGAAATAAAGTTACAATTCTGAGAAATAAAGTTGCAATTCTGAGAAATAAAGACGCAATTCTGAGAAATAGTTGCAATGCTGAGAAATAAAGATGCAATTCTGAGAAATAGTCGAAATTCTGAGAAATAAAGATGCAATTCTGAGAAATAAAGTTGCAATTCTGAGAAATAGTCGAAATTCTGAGAAATAAAGTTACAATTCTGAGAAATAAAGTTGCAATTCTGAGAAATAAAGATGCAATTCTGAGAAATAAAGATGCAATTCTGAGAAATAGTCACAATTCTGAGAAATAAAGTCACAATTCTGAGAATTGCGAGTTAATATCTTAACTTTAACTTTATAATTAAACTGTGAGTTATAAAGTCAATTCTGAGATAAACTCGCAATTTTAAGAAAATTCTTTTTTTTAAGTATCACAAAATTACGAGAAGTCATAATTGGAAAATATAAACTTAGAGTTGAGAGTAAAAAAAGGGTCAAAATTGTGAGAAAGAAGTCACAAATACAAGATATATATATATATATATACAGTATATATAAAAAAAAAAAATTCTCTCAGAACTACACATTTTTATCTCACAATTCTGACTTTGATTGACGCAATCTGATCAATCGTAATGCAGAATCTACTATTTTGTCCAACAAACTAACCACTACTATCGGTGGACTTCAACTTGAAAAATGGTGTGTATTGACATCTTTCCCTGGTTGAAACAAGATACCTTCTGATGTTCATTCATGTTTATTTCAATTATAACTAGAGAAGAGGAAGAGACGATTGGTTTACATGCTGCTTGAACTGAGTCGCTACAGTGATCTGTCACGAAACATTAAAGAGCCACAAAAGAGTATCTATTGTTTGAATTTCTTTAAAAAAAAAATTATTTCTTAAAAAAAAGTCTGTCGGCGTGTTGCCAGTTTCCTCTTTGCTCTGTGATGTATTTTTTGCTGCGTAAGAATGTGATGTGTGGTGTGAGAGCGACATGGCTTGTCAGACGTAGCAACAGTAATGGGGGGGGGGGGTTGCAAAGGGTCATTTGCAAGTTTCTGTCACATAATTGTGAGAAAATCACAACTGCGAGAAAAAAACTCAGAATTGTGAGATAAGAAGTCACAATTTCCTTGTTTTATTTGTTATTCAGTGGTGAAAACAGGCTTCCATGTACATTTCTGTGTTTAATGGAACCAAATCAACCAGAGCCGAACATTGAGATTGTTCTGGTAACATTTACTCAGCATTCAATTCTCCGTTTTCATCTTTCCGTCTCCTCTGGCCTTCATCTTATCCGTAATGATCTCTGATAGCGAACTTTAATTTTGCTAATGTATGATTTAAGAAGGCCGAATGGAGCCGCTGTAGATACACATCTACTGTAATCTAATATGAGACGAGCTACGATTAACAATATATGTAATGGCACGAGTCCAGCACGTCGATATCTGCTCAAACCAGCAGACAGAGCACAGAGACGTCTGGTATGATAATATACACACAATGCTATTCAAACGTTGTTTAAAAGAAATTAATACTTTTATTCAGCAGGCATGCATTAAACTGATCACAAGAGACAGTAAAGACATTTACAGTGTAATGTTGCAAAAGATGATTTTTATTTTATATATTTCAAATAAATGCTGTTCTGTTTAACTAAATAAAAATAAAAATAAAATAATTAAAAAATGACATGGTTTTAATACATCCAAACACTCTCTGAAAAAAAAAAGGTACAAAAGCTGTCACTGGGGTGGTACCTTTTTTTAAAATTTATACTTTTGCAGCTTATTTACCCCAAATGGTCCATATTAGTTCTTTAAAGATACATATTAGTACCTTTTTAGTACATGAGATTGAATGACACTAATAAGCAAAAAAAAAAAAAAAAAAAATCATTTGTGTTCATGTTTTGGTTTAACATGTAATTTTAGTGTAGTAATTTATAGTCTCTCAAAAAAGCCCAAAATTTTATTATTTTTTAATCACATATTTATTTATATTTCATTATCTTCTAAACATTCAGAACAAACAATCAGTGGTAAAAATCCAGATTAACTTGCTGCAACCCTTGGCATTTAAACCATTGATAAAACACTGAAAGAAGTGTATGACGGCAAATTAAAACCCAAAAAGTGAACCGTAAAAAGAGAAATAGAAAAAAAATGAGCTAACCTTTTATTTTTGAAGCAATAGTTCACCCAAAATGTCATTGTTTTGTGAGCTTCATTCAGACTTGAGCTGGTGAATGTAACTGAGCATCATGTTTCTGTGCCGCAGTATTGGAGCGACTACTATCTGCAGTGGAATACGAGCGATTATCCCGGCGTGAACACGGTTCGCTTCCCAGACTCCCTCATCTGGAGGCCCGACATCCTGCTGTATAACAGGTACAGAAACCAAAGCCAAGGCATCAAAGCATCATTAATGCTTTAGTGTTTCTGCTTTAGCTCAGATCATTTATTATGTATTATTTGCAAAAATAGTTTTGCACACTCTTTGACTCTTGATGTGAAACATCCGTCAACTCTAACAGATTCAAATGAATTTTTACAATGTTTAATGTTGTTTAATAGTATTAGGTATTAGGTAGGTATTTTCTGTACATTTCACTCCTGCTCTCACAGATGATGTTGCATCAACAAATATGTGTAAATCTTGGATTGGATTTCTGTCAATACCATCTCATTCAGGAGGAACAGCTGATCAGACTCAATCCGGATGCATTGATTACAGTGATTTAAAGGAATAGTTCACCCAAAAATGAACATTTGCTGAAAATGCACTCACCCTGAGGCCACCAAAGATGTGGATGAGTTTGTTTCTTCATCAGATTTGGAGAAATCTAGCATTGCATCACTTGCTCACTAATGGAAGTGTATGGGTGCCGTCAGAATGAGAGTCCAAACAGCTGATAAAAGCATCACAATAATCCACACCACTCCAGTCCATCAGTTCTGACGGCACCCATTCACTGCAGAGGATCCATTGGTGAACAAGTGATGGAAAGCTACATTTCTCCAAATCTGATGACGAAGTAAACTCTTTGATGGCCTGAGGTTGAGGATATTTTCAGAAAACTTTCGATTGTGGGTGAACTGTTCCTTTAAGAGAAGTCAGTGATGAGTGAGAGTGTTTTCTCTCTCTCTCTCTCTCTCTCTCAACCTCAGTAAAAATTACAGAGCAAATTAGCTGTTCGTTTTTTTCACAGTGGCTCTTTTATTCTCAACATTTCTCATTTATTTTGACCTTCACGTTTTTGCACTGCCTGCTGGACCTTCAGTATGAATTTACAGCTTTTATTTGTATTTATTTATTTATTTATTTGGAACTTCCTGATATGGGCTAGCGTCACATATGACATAAAATAAATCTTGCATGTGTACTCAAAAACAGTAATTAATACATAAATTGTATGTACTTGAATTGCATATAAATTTCCATCCATTTACACTGTTTTAACACAAACTAATAAATAATAACATGATGCATATTTGTCAGCTATACAGTACATCAGATCAGGTCAGATTTCTGTAATAATACTAATAAACCAAATGTATTTTAAAATTTTTTTTTTTTATTAATTATTTTTTTATTTTTTTACAGAACAGCTAGGTTTATTTATTTTGTTATTATTAAATGCCATTTGTTTCACTGCCATACATTTTAACTAAATGAATATTGCTTGTTCCACAGCTAGTCATTTCATACCAATGTTTATTAATATTTTAAATGTTTTTTTCCTGTTTAAAATGAGCTACAATTTTAGTAATTTTGTTGTGTGTTTGTCTTTTTTATTAGTTTTTGAAATATGTATATATTATTTTCTTTCTTTTTTTAAAGTTGTATTGTTAATTATTTAGTACTTGAAGTTAAACTACATAAGAAGTGTTGCCTTGCAAGTAGCTGAAATAAAATAAAATAGTTTAATTTACTTTTTATTTTATTTCAGTTAATTTTTTTATTATTATTATTTTTCCAATTTACAACTTTTGCTTTATGGTTTTAGTTTTAGTAAATATTTTTAGTTAGTATTTTGTTCAGCTGTCAAGGAAACGTTTCTCATTTTCATTTAGTTGAACTACTTAAATAACTAAACCTGAAATAAAAGTTAATAAAAAAATAGGCATATTTAAAATAATAACAATAAAAGTGGCAAAAATACAACAAAATTATTAGAAAATTATTACTAAATAACTATTTTTTTTAAATAAATAAAATCAGATGATATAGAAAATAAAAATGAATTCAAAATATTAATACAAATCATAATAGAATTTCAGTGATACTGAAGTAACACTGGGGCAGAAATCTGATTATAATCTTAATGTATGACTGATATGAATATTAGTTTGTTTCTGTCAAAACTTTTCTATATATAACATTTCTATATATTATAACCGTTTATACAATACATAAAGGTTTTTGAGTGCTGGGTTTACGTGCAAACAGAGTTCATGATCAGACATGATTGATTATAACAGCCCTTTCTGTTTGCGATGCAATTACCCAGCATGCACCGCTTTCGTGACTGCAGTCTCTTCTTGCAGAAGTTCTCATCATCTCTCTGTGTCAGAAAGTGTCGAGGACGTCGAGAGAGCGAGGGTTTTGCCTCTGAGAGTTGTCTGGGCTGTGATCTGAACGCTCTGAACGTCTCGCCGTCGCTCACTGTGTCATCTCCGGCAGTTTTGTGGCGTCTTAAATAACCCTGATTTACACGGCTGACTCCAGACTCGAGCCACTCGTGCTTTATAGACCTGTTTGTCCCACTAAAGTTGCAGGGTGGTGCACTTCTAAACTGCGACACGGCCGTCAGAAGTTTCGAAATGTCACGTGTGTTTGATGATTTTCCACACGTTAGAATCATACTGATACAGTGAAAGTCTGGGAATGATGCTGTGATCGAAACACAAATGAAAACTCTTTGTCTGTGGCTCTTTTGTGTCTAACAGTGCTGATGAGAGGTTTGATGCCACATTTCACACAAACGTGCTGGTCAACTCATCTGGATACTGTCAGTACTTGCCACCAGGTAAAATACACATAAAAAGTTTTATAATGTATATTATGTATTTATAATGTATTTATGTTAATGTATAGTTTTTATTAATATTAAGAATTTGTTATATTTTTATATATTTTCTGTTTTCATTTTAATTAAGTTAACTTTTATTTTATTAGCTCATTTTTAATCGTTTTTGGTTTTACAAGCTGGGTTTTTGCTTATTTTTTTTTTATTTTTTTTTTAGATTTATTCAGTTTAATGACTTGTCTAGAAACATATAGCAACTCAAAAAATATTTCTAAAATAATATAATCTATGATATTACAGTGTGCAAGCTTTGTCACATCACTGTATTTACTGAATAGACCCACATGGGATAATTTTGTACACTTATCAAAAATGTTAAGTTCTCATAAAAGTGAATAATAATGTGTAATTTTAAATATAATACTATTTTAAGTAATACATTTAAATATATTAAAAAGCAAAATAAAACTTACAAAAAAAATTTTAAAACCACTTTGGTCAAAGCAAGATGGTGATGTCAATTCTCTTTAATAAATAAGTAAACAAATTTTGGTTTTGTTAACTAATAATGATGAATAATGAATGTGCATCAGGTGATTTTACTTTTTTATATTAATTTAATGAAGGAGCTGAAAGCAAATCATTATATATTCTATTGTAGTTTTACAGTATGATTGTAATTTGTACATGCAATTTTGCTTTTTGTATTTTTATTTTAAATTCTGTTTAGCTGTAATGTATTTTTATTTTAAATTCTGTCTAGCTGTAATGTATTTTTATTTTAAATTCTGTTTAGCTGTAATGTATTTTTATTTCAGTTTTTGTTTCATTAATTTATTTTGCATCATCTTAGTTGTGGCTCAAAGTAAATCCTGAGTCAGTGCGGCTCAGGGTGACCTGGACTCACCTGTCACCTGGAAAACACACAAACACACACACTCTGTCACCTCTTATTCTGCTGTTTCAATTACTGTCCGTCCGCCCGCTGACAGGATCAATACAAACACTCACACACGACGGGCTGAGAGTTCAGAAAGAGAGGCATGATGGGATTTATGTAAATCAGCAGGAGACAGTGAGTGATCTGTTTTTCCCATGAGGCCGTGTGGAGCCGTCCAGAGGCTTTATTATGGGATGGGGACGGAAACTGAGTGGAACGACTTCAGACTCTGAACAAATTGGATTCACAGAAGTTTGTCTTCAGAGGGACTTTCCTCTAGTTCAGTTGATGGGGAATTATTTAAGGACGTTATCCAGTGTGGTCATTCTTGACAGTTGTAAATTAAATAATTTAATATATACAGATTTATTCATTAATATGTCATTTTTATTTTTTCAAATGGGTTGTGAAAACAAGGTCCTGTAAAAGAATTTTAGAATTTTTACAGCTCTTTTAAATTTAGACCAACTATTAATGAAAAGTCCACAACTACATCCGTCTGAGAAGATAAAAAAAAAAAACGGCAGAGATTTATTTTATTACATTTGTTTTCAAGGCTTTCAATGTACTCTCAAAGAACTTTATAATGATTATTTATTACTTCTGCTCACTAACCAAAATTAAAAATAATTTGTTTATATTTTATGTACAGGAGAGACTTGGTGTTGTTTCAAAATAAAGGGAAATATATATCGTATCGGCCAAAATGATTTGAAAAATATCAGCATATCGGATATCAACAAAAATCTAATATCATGCATCTCTAGAATTATATTCAGCTCTGTTTTGGAATAGAATATAATCAAAGTATTCGTAGGAAACTAAACTAAACTACACTCTTAATATCTTCTGACATTTTACTGGTTTCAGAATGTTTAAGTGGTTAAGAAAGTTGTGTTATGTTTGATTCTTGATGCATTTGTTTTTGATTCTGTTGTGATTGATTTGTTTGTTTTTGATTCTGTTCTGATCGATTCTATTTGATTCTGTTGTGTTTAATGTATTTCTTTTTAATTATAATGTGTTTGATTTGTTGGCTTTTGATTCTGCTCTTTGATTATTATTGATGCTGTTGTGTTTGTTTTTAATTTTTGATGTGGTTGATTCTGTTTAATTCTGTACTATTTTCTTTGTTTTTGATTCTGTCCCGTTTGATTCTATTTGATTCTGTTTTGTTTGATTTGTTTATGATTCTGTTGTGTGGTTGATTCTGTTGGATTCTATTCTGTTTGTGTTTTGATTCTGTTCTGATTGATTCTATTTGATTCTGTTGTGTTTAGTGCATTTCCTTTTAATTATGATGTGGTTGATTTGTTGGCTTTTGATTCTGCTGTTTGATTATTATTGATTTTGTTGTGTTTGTTTTTAATTTTTGATGTGGTTGATTCTATTTTTGATTCTGTTGTTTTTGATTCTTTTTTATTCTGTTTTGTTTTATTTGTTTGTTTTTGATTCTGTTGTGTGGTTGATTCTTTTTGATTCTGCTCTGTTTGATGCATTTGTTTTTTATTCTATTTGATACTGTTGTATTTGATTTGTTATTTTGTTTTTGATTCTGTTTTGTTTGAATCTGTTTGATTCTGTTGTGTTTTTTGTTGATTTTTGTTTTCGATCAATTTTTGATTTGTTTTTAATTCTAATGTGCTTTGTTTGTTTGTTTTTTATTCTGTTCTGTTTTCTTTGTTTGTTTGTGATCCGTTGTGGATAAGAAAATGTGCAAAGACACCATTTTGTACAGCGTCAGAGACTAAACTACTACAGCATTTCCCACAATGTTCTTTAAGGTATCTTTAAGAGCACCTGCTACATCGATGTGCGCTGGTTCCCGTTTGATGTTCAGCGCTGTGATCTGAAGTTCGGCTCGTGGACGTATGGCGGATGGTCTCTGGACCTGCAGATGATGGAGGCCGATATTACCGGATACATCGCTAACGGGGAATGGGACCTGGTTGGTAAGTTATACACACGGTACAGTGATGTATGATACTGTGGTACTGAATGATTAATATAATCATATACCATGTTATTTATGTGGTAATCTAACATATTAAAATACCAGGCTAGTACCATGATATGTGCCCTAAAACACATGGTACTGTAGTGCCAGTGTACCATTTCCAAAACAGTGTTATTTTAGTATCATTAATGTACTACTAGAGTATTTATTAATGTTTTGATTTAGTTTTAATTTTCCTTTTTTTTTAATTCAAGATTTTAAATTTTATTTTTTTCTGGTGTATTTTTGTCATTTATTTTAGCTTTTTATTTTATTTGATTAATTCAGTTTTTTTATCTAATTATGTAATATATATATTTATTAATATACATTATAATTTATTAATATAAAATTCCAAATTTAATTGTAAATTAATATATATATATATATAAATATTCTTCAGTATTTTTCAATTTTATGTTTTCCATTTTAAAGTTTTAATAATTTAACAATCTCTTTTTTAATTAATTCTTAGTTTTTTATTAATGAATGAAAACAAATTATTAATTATTAATATATGAATAAGTTAATAATTCCGTAGTATCATAGTGAGACGTGTGATTTGAAGCAGATTTTGAGAAACACTGGAGGAAAACAAATAGTGTCTGCCATGCATCATTTCATACACACACACTGATTTTAAACACTCTCGGTCCCTCATAACTGCATGTGAAATCATCCATTTGTAAATAATCAGCATTTCACAAGATGCCCTGATACAGATCTGCATTTCTGTCTTCCAGTACATCACTTGTGCAGATTATCACTGCCAGAAGCTGTAGAGAGCCTGTATCCTTTCAGGGTTACTTAAAATAAAATAAAAATAATTAGCTGACCTCATAAAGCAAACGTGTGAAGATTGGACTTGGTGACATATTACAGTTTGGCTTGGCTCATGAATATTAATTAGGTGACTCTTTGATTTGGTTATCTTTGATTCTGTTTTACTATGTTCTTTTTTATTTGATTTAGTTTGATTCTGTTGTTTGTGATTCTGTTTGATTCTACTTAATTCTATTGTGTTTCTGTTTTATTCTGTTTGATTGTTGTTTTTTGTTTTAATAAGTTGTTTTTTGTAAAATTTTGTTTTAATCAGTTGATTTGATTCTATTGTTTGATTTGTTTGTTTTTTTAATGCATGTGTTTTTGACTGTTCAATTCTGTTTGTTTGTGATTCTGTTTGATTCTACTTGATTCTATTGTGATTCTGTTTTCTGTTTTATTCTGCCCCGTTTTATTTGATTCTGTTTGATGCTTTGTTTCTGTTTTATTCAGTTCTGTTTGATTCGATTTGATTTGTATGTGTGTTTGTCTGTGTGTGTGTGTGTGTGTGTGTGTGTGTGTGTGTGTGTGTGTGTGTGTGTGTGTGTGTGTGTGTGTGTGCGTGTGTGTGTTGTAGAGGTTCCAGGCAGGAGGAATGAGAAGTTCTATGACTGCTGTAAGGAGCCGTATCCTGACGTCACCTTCACTGTGGTCATGAGGAGAAGGACGCTGTACTACGGCCTCAACCTGCTGATCCCATGTGTCCTGATCTCCACTCTCGCGCTGCTGGTGTTTCTGCTGCCCGCTGACTCTGGAGAGAAGATATCGCTGGGTGAGACGCACACAAAACTTTTGAATGCACTTTTACAAATAAAGGTTATTTAGTGGCATCTCTGGTTCCATGAAGAACTTTTAGCATCCATGGAAGGCTTACAAGGTTACAGTGTTCTTCAAACTTAGAAAAAATGGCTCTTCTATGGCATCGCTGAGAAAAAAAACTTCATTTTTAAGAGTACATCTCTGTCATTTCTTCCAGACAATAATGAGACTCCATGGAACACAAATGTAGACTTTCGCTGAAGATTTCAGCTTCTTAGATGTTTCTCCTAAGAAAAAGACCCCAGTAGTCTGCTCTCGCTGATAAATGGGTTTGAATGCAGCAAACAAGAGCAGCTGATTTTGCAATACAAGACTGTCTGATGCTCAGTGTGTGTCCTTAATTTCATGGTGTCTTAGTTCTGAGTGTGTGTGTGTGTGTGTGTGTGTGTGTGTGTGTGTGTGTGTGTGGGCGGCTTCCCTCGACTTTCTGTTTCACATTATAGCATTTAAAAATCATTGGTTCCATCCAGAATTAAATACTAGTGCACTGCATACTCCACAGTCTTCACTCTGTAATGCACACTACTGTAAATAGCATGTGAAACCATTTGCATGATGTATGAAGTAATTTTGTTTCTAATCTAATTTTGTGTTAACTTTTGGCAATCCATTCAAATTATGCTATAAGTATATATTTAAAAAGTCCATTTGGCATAAAATTTCAGCACATTGCATTGTGGGATACTGAGTTTTCAACCAATTTAAGTCAAAAACATAATGACAAACAGCAATATTTAACGAAATGTTCCACTAAATAAGATGCAAGGGAACCATTGAATTGTATGTTCGGTCAGTGAATTGTCTATTTACATGAATGATGCAAAAAAAAATGAAAACTGTGATAATGCTACTAAAGCGCTGATCCAGAAGTGTTTTGAGGTGGAGAAGCATGTACATGTTTGGATGCAGTCCAGTAGTTTGAGAGATTGGCACGCTTTAAGAGACGCTCTGGAATCAATAAACACCAAGACAGAAACACACAGACTCCAGATATTTCATCCAGTCTGAAATCACAGCTCAAACATTCAACATGACAAACAGCCGGAACATGCAGCCTTCTTAATGAGTGTGATGGGATCGCTGTATTGATCTGTGGGCTTCATTAAGACCCAGTGTGTTTCCAGACTCATCACGGATAATATTTGATATGACTAATGTTACAGAAGTGAGTTATTCGAGTGAGACGCTTTGTCTCTGATTTATCATTCCCCGAATCAAGGGTTTAGGTTTGATTTTGGCATTGTTGGGGACATTACAGCAGAAAATAGACATTGTTTGATCAACATTAGGGACAATTTAGTAGTGGCTGGATATTGGTAGGGACATGTCATAGTGTCTCTACTAAATTCTACGCCCTTGAAAATCATAACAAGCAAAAACTATAGTTATCTCCTTAAATATGAAGAGATCAAGCAACAGATTAATGAGTTAATCCAAATTTCACAAAAAGCTTATGTATGTAATTATAATATAAGTCAGACATTGAAGTGAGTTTATGTTTCTATCACTCTTTTGAGGAAGATTCATTCACTTCTCTGATTTTATTTTTTAATGTTCATCCAATCTCATTTTGTAATAACTATTCTCCTGCTTGCTAAATTTCACAAACACAAACAAAATCTGGCTCTAAACCTCTCTTTTCTTTATTCAGAGTTGATCTGGAAAAGTATATGGAAACTATCCAAAGCTCTGTTAATCCTAAAGCAGTGAAAAGTATAGTTTAACCACGGTTTTCTCAATTTTTTTTTTTTTTTGCCCCCTTAGATTCCAGATTTTCAAATAGTTGTATCTCAGCCAAATATTGTCCTCCTAACAAACCATGCATCAATTCAAAGCTTATTTATTCAGCTTTCAGATGATGTATAAATCTCAATTTCGAAAAATTGACACTTATGACTTATAATACAATTGATTTTGCAGTCCCATACAGTGGCATCAAACGCAGCTCATCCAATCAGATGGTAATGTATTTTTAAGCTGTTTTTGTTGTTGTTTCCTGACAGGAATCACCGTGTTGCTGTCGCTCACCGTCTTCATGCTGCTGGTGGCCGAGATCATGCCCGCCACCTCTGATTCAGTGCCTCTGATTGGTAAGTGCAGCTGTCAATCACAGCGTGGGGGCGGGACTGATGTGAGGGCTTAAACAGATGGGAATGAGTGACACAGATGGAGAGAAATGACGGCGGCTGCTTTAGAGACCCTGAAAACCGAGATGCAGCAAACTGCATTCATCACATTCATGGTTATGAATCATCCAGAAATGGGGCGCTTAGAAACGAGCGCGATCGCTCACTCTGAAACGGCTTCCCAAACGGACCATTACAGAGGAAAACCCATCGAATAATGTCAGAGGAAAGAGCTCTTTCATATTGAGAGCTTCTATTTAATAACTTAGATTAAATAATGGTTGACATTCACAAAAGGAGATATTTAGCTGGATGTTCATGCTGTTAACTGATTGATAAAATATAGAACATAAAATTAACAATACATAAAAAAACACTGATTTTAAATACATTAAATGTTAGTTACTGTTATTTACTGACAGCTTTATTAATGCCTTATTTATACAGGTTTTTCTGTATTTTTGCTATATTTATTTTTTGTTTAAAATTCCAGTTTTATTTATTTGTTTGTATTTATTTAAAATTAACATTACATAAAAAGTGCCTAATTTTAAATACATTAAATATTGGTTACTCTCATTTAGTGACAGCTTGATTTATTCTACATCTGCAACAGGGTCACTAATTTCTCTGTATTTTCTCTTTATTGTATTTATTTTACTTTATTGTCCAATTTAAATACATTTTATATAATTTTAATTACATTTACATTTATATTTTATGCTTATTGCTATATAAAATAAAGACATCAAACAAATGAAGGATTTAAACTATTCAGAGCAGTCCTGAGTATGAATTTTCCTCTATAAATCACTTTGGATAGAAGCATCTGCTAAATGCATAAACGTAAATGTAATGTAAATGATAGCAACAAAAGTTAGGCTTTACATATAAATTGTGGTTGGTGTCCAGAATGTTACACATTATATTAAATGGACAATTCCTGAGGAGTTACCATGTAAGAACACTGTTATTACAGTGGTGCACCAACTTCACCAACTTGAGATCCAACTCCTCCCAAGTTATATATCCCTAAACCTACCCATCTCCACCCCCTGGTTCCCACTTCCGCCGCTAAAACTACCCATCTCCACCCACTGGTTCCCATTTCTGACCCTAAACCTACCCATCTCCACCCTCTGGTTCCCATCTCCACCCCCTGGATCCCATCTCCACCCCTACACCTAACCATCTCCACCCCCTGGATACCAATTCCGGCCCTAAACCTACCCATCTCAACCCCCTGGATCCCATCTCCACCCCCTGGATCCCATCTCCACCCCTAAACCCACCCATCTCCACCCCTTGGATCCCATCTCCACCCCTAAACCTAACTTTCTCCACCCCCTGGATCCCATCTCCACCCCTAAACCTACCTTTCTCTACCCCATGGATCCCAATTCCGGCCCTAAACCTACCCATCTCCACCCCCTGGTTCCCATCTCCACCCCCTGGATCCCAAAATTCCGGTTTTATTTATTTGTTTGTATTTATTTAAAATTAACATTACATAAAAAGTGCCTAATTTTAAATACATTAAATATTGGTTACTCTCATTTAGTGACAGCTTGATTTATTCTACATCTGCAACAGGGTCACTAATTTCTCTGTATTTTCTCTTTATTGTATTTATTTTACTTTATTGTCCAATTTAAATACATTTTATATAATTTTAATTACATTTACATTTATATTTTATGCTTATTGCTATATAAAATAAAGACATCAAACAAATGAAGGATTTAAACTATTCAGAGCAGTCCTGAGTATGAATTTTCCTCTATAAATCACTTTGGATAGAAGCATCTGCTAAATGCATAAACGTAAATGTAATGTAAATGATAGCAACAAAAATTTAAAATAAAGTAAATAGTAAATAAAATTAAACAGGAATTTGTATATTTATATTTGTATATTTAATAATTTTATATAATTTTAATGACATTTTATTTCATTTAATTTTGTGTTTCTTTAATGTCTATTGTTATAAAATAATGAAATCAAACTAATTAAACAGGAATTTAAACTATATTCAGTATTGAATTTGGATATTTGATTGATGAATTTTCACTTTTGACAAAAGTGTCTGAAATATGTTAATATAAATGTAAATGATACCAGCAAAAATTGCAAACTAAATAAATAGTAAATGTGTTTTTTATATAATTTAGTATTTTTAAATGTAATTTTATTTAATTTAATTTCGTTTTTTTATTTTTTTTATTTATTTTTTTGCTATAAAATAATGAAATCAAACAAATAAAATGGGTTTTTAAAGTGTATTCAGAGCAGTCTCAGGTTTCATATTTAATATGAATTCTCCTCACTGGCAAGTCACTTTTGATAAGCTAAATGCATAAATGCCGGTCAACAGCGACGTCATTTGTGCGCGGCGTTTAACAACGAAAACAAAGAAGAACAATGTTAACAACAGGAGGATGGAGGACGCTGTGATCGGAGCTGTGTTTTTGTTGTGTCTCCCGGGTTTCACAATAATGGACATGGAATGTTGATGTATACGTAAAGCGATTGAAAGAACGGAAAGGAGGATTAAGAATCTCCAACAACAACTGGCAGTGCTGAATTTGTTACAAGTGTCTGCACTTCAGAGTCCGTCCATCTTTCGCTGTTCTCCATATTTGCAAAATAATTTGATACAATGTTTACAGTGTTTAGACTGCGTTTTAAATCATGGCTGCTGAGGGCATTTTCAAACGCGTCTGGCCAATCAATGTCTACTTACGTCACGGGTAGTACCAGTTGCGCTGGTTAGACCCTGCACTGGAGTAGGAGCTAATTTGGTTCTCAAAAAAGGCAGTCCGGTTCTAAAATCGTACCTAGTTCCGGCGGTGCAAAAACTCAAAAAAGTGGGTAGTTCCACAATTAGTTCTGGTACTATAAAAAGGTTCCTGCGGAGAAAAAAGGCCCTAACGGTAACAACACTTTTTGGTAATGAAAGTACAAATGTGCAACAGGACTAACAGCACTTTTTGGTAAAGAAAGTGTTACACTTTATATTAGATTTATCATGTAATTACTCTGATGTTACACAGCAGTGGCAAGTAAGTTAGGCTTTACATATAAATTGTGGTTGGTGTCCAGAATGTTACACATTATATTAAATGGACAATTCCTGAGGAGTTACCATGTAAGAACACTGTTATTACAGTGGTGCACCAACTTCACCAACTTGAGATCCAACTCCTCCCAAGTTATATATCCCTAAACCTACCCATCTCCACCCCCTGGTTCCCACTTCCGCCGCTAAAACTACCCATCTCCACCCACTGGTTCCCATTTCTGACCCTAAACCTACCCATCTCCACCCTCTGGTTCCCATCTCCACCCCCTGGATCCCATCTCCACCACTACACCTAACCATCTCCACCCCCTGGATACCAATTCCGGCCCTAAACCTACCCATCTCAACCCCCTGGATCCCATCTCCACCCCCTGGATCCCATCTCCACCCCTAAACCCACCCATCTCCACCCCTTGGATCCCATCTCCACCCCTAAACCTAACTTTCTCCACCCCCTGGATCCCATCTCCACCCCTAAACCTACCTTTCTCTACCCCATGGATACCAATTCCGGCCCTAAACCTACCCATCTCCACCCCCTGGTTCCCATCTCCACCCCCTGGATCCCATCTCCACCCCTACACCTAACCATCTCCACCCCCTGGATCCCAATTCCGGCCCTAAACCCACCAATCTCCACCCCCTGGATCCCATCTCCACCCCTACACCTACTCATCTCCACCCCCTGGATCCCATTTCCACCCCTTAACCTACCCATCTCCACCCCCGGAACCCATCTCCAATCCTAAACCTACCTTTCTCCACCCCCTGGATCCCAATTCCGGCCCTAACCCTACCCATCTCCACCCCCTGGAACCCATCTCCACCCCTGGATCCCATCTCCACCCCTAAACCTAACTTTCTCCACCCCCTGGATCCCATCTCCACCCCTAAACCTACCTTTCTCCACCCCCTGGATCCCAATTCCGGCCCTAACCCTACCCATCTCCACCCCCTGGAACCCATCTCCACCCCTACACCTACTCATCTCCACCGCCTGGATCCCATTTCCACCCCTTAACCTACCCATCTCCACCCCTGGAACCCATCTCCACCTCTACACCTACCCATCTCCACCCCCTGGAACCCATTTCCACCCCTAAACCTACACATCTGCACCACCTGGATCCCATTTCCACCCCTACACCTACCCATCTCCACCCCCTGGAACCCATCTCCACCCCCGGAACCCATCTCCACCCCTACACCTACCCATCTCCACCCCTGGAACCCATCTCCACCCCTACACCTACCCATCTCCACCCCCTGAAACCCATTTCCACCCCTAAACCTACACATCTGCACCCCCTGGATCCCATTTCCACCCCTACACCTACCCATCTCCACCCCCGGAACCCATCTCCACCCCTACACCTACCCATCTCCACCCCTGGAACCCATCTCCACCCCTACACCTACCCATCTCCACCCCCTGGAACCCATTTCCACCCCTAAACCTACCCATCTCCACCCCCGGAACCCATCTCCACCCCTACACCTACCCATCTCCACCCCCTGGAACCCATTTCCACCCCTACTCCTACCCATCTCCACCCCCTGGATCCCATCTCCACCCCTACACCTACCCATCTCCACCCCTACACCTACCCATCTCCACCCCCTGGTTCCCATCTCCACCCCTACACCTACTCATCTCCACCCCCTGGATCCCATTTCCACCCCTTAACCTACCCATCTCCACCCCTGGAACCCATCTCCACCTCTACACCTACCCATCTCCACCCCCTGGAACCCATTTCCACCCCTAAACCTACACATCTGCACCAACTGGATCCCATTTCCACCCCTACACCTACCCATCTCCACCCCCTGGAACCCATCTCCACCCCCGGAACCCATCTCCACCCCTACACCTACCCATCTCCACCCCTGGAACCCATCTCCACCCCTACACCTACCCATCTCCACCCCCTGGAACCCATTTCCACCCCTAAACCTACACATCTGCACCCCCTGGATCCCATTTCCACCCCTACACCTACCCATCTCCACCCCCGGAACCCATCTCCACCCCTACACCTACCCATCTCCACCCCTACACCTACCCATCTCCACCCCCTGGAACCCATTTCCACCCCTAAACCTACCCATCTCCACCCCCGGAACCCATCTCCACCCCTACACCTACCCATCTCCACCCCCCAGAACCCATCTCCACCCCTACACCTACCCATCTCCACCCCCTGGAACCCATTTCCACCCCTAAACCTACACATCTCCACCCCCTGGAACCCATTTCCACCCCTACACCTACCCATCTCCACCCCCTGGAACCCATTTCCACCCCTACACCTACCCATCTCCACCCCCTGGAACCCATTTCCACCCCTAAACCTACACATCTCCACCCCCTGGAACCCATTTCCACCCCTACACCTACCCATCTCCACCCCCCGGAACCCATCTCCACCCCTACACCTACCCATCTCCACCCCCTGGAACCCATTTCCACCCCTAAACCTACACATCTCCACCCCCTGGAACCCATTTCCACCCCTACACCTACCCATCTCCACCCCCCGGAACCCATCTCCACCCCTACACCTACCCATCTCCACCCCCTGGAACCCATTTCCACCCCTAAACCTACACATCTCCACCCCCTGGATCCCACTTCAACCCCTAAACCTACCCATCTGCACCCCCTGGATCAAATGGTTCCAATTACTCTTATACATATTGTTGTTACAGAATTATATATGTCCTGTTACACATTTGTACTTACACAAACCATTCGGAGGGTTGTTATGTGTGTAGTTACAGAAATATTACAGCTGTAGATACTATGTACCAATATGTAATTAAACTGTGGTTACATACTACGTATACATCTAGTTACTATGTAAGTACGCAGGTATTAGGGACACTTAATATACAAAAATGATAAATGACTTTATTTATATAGTGTGTTTGTTTCAGTGCAGTATGTCCTAACAGCTCTGAGTGATTCAGGATCTTATTAGATTGTGTTTACTGAAGCCTGGCGGTTTGTAATGCTACAGTAGCTGTTCATAACAGAGTATTGCATCTACACACAGAGATTTCTGTAGATTCAATTTGTGTAAAGAAGCCCTTACAGGAGATACGTGTGTGTGTGTGTGTGTGTGTGTGTGTGTGTGTGTGTGTGTGTGTGTGTGTGTGTGTGTGTGTGTGTGTGTGTGCGTGTGTGTGTTTCAGCACAGTATTTTGCCACCACTATGGTGATTGTGGGTCTGTCGGTCATCGCTACAGTCCTGGTGCTGCAGTATCACTATCATGATCCAGACGGAGGAAAGATGCCACGATGGGTGAGACAAACATCTCCATCTGGGTCATCCCTGAAGAAGCTTTATGACTATAAATGCTTTACATCACCATAACTATGCATATGGAGTTTTTATCTATTTGTTTATTTTTTCCAATTTTGTTTTTTTTTTATGTTTAGTGATTCATTATTAGTATATGTTTAAGTGTGTGCATTTTAAAAATGTGTTTGTTTGTTTAGCATTTTATTTAGTATTTGGTTACGCTGCATAATGTATGAAATATACATTATTAATATTTTTGTGTTTATTCATTTTTGCTACCCGGGTATACATTTATGTATTTGTTTATTTCATTTTTTTATTTGTTTAGTATTTTATTATTTGTTTTCATATATAATTAATAATTTTTATTGTATTTCATCTTTTTACACAAGCTTTACATTACCAAAGCATTTATTTAGCAATCTATCTATCTATCTATGAACTTTTAATGACATTTTGCTTTTTTCAGACATTATTAATGCATTTTTAATTGTGTGTATGTTTAAATTTTTTACATTACCAAAGTTTGAGTGGTTTGTTCATTTATTAGTTTTTTGTTTGTTTATTTACAAAAAAAAAAAACTTTTTATTGCATTTTTTTATTTATCACATTTTGGATTTTATTTCATACATTATTAATTTTTTTTATTGTGTGTGAATTTGTTTTTTGCTACCAAAGCATGCATTTATTTGATTGTTTGTTTCACTTTTTATTTATTTGGTATTTCATTATTTTATTTCATATATTATTAATATTTTTTAAATTGCGCATACATTTGTTTTTATGCATTTTTTAGTTTGTTTGTTTGATCTTTTATTTAATTGGTATTTATATATCTGGTAAATGGTAAGTCCCTGACTCTCTATACGTTCTCAGTGAAGTCCTGAAGGTCAGCGTTTCATTGTGAGTGTCTCTCGGCACGTGACGTGAATCAGAGTTGACTGTGGACAACAGCTTTATATTAAATGGATGAGACAAGCCACTTGGGCTGTTTTCAAACAAACCTTGTCCAAACAACAAATTTGTCTTCTAGGCACAAGCTTAACACAGCCAACATGAAATAATAATTCTCATTTTTGCTTGAAAAGACGTTTCATGCCTTCATTGTCTAGAATTACAATAAATATTCCAGCACCAATTAGGAGGAAGCAGCGAATGCCTGCAGAAAAGCCAACAGCATAATGATGAGCCGGCATTGATTCAGTCGTATTGACTCAGAGAATATCTGACGCTTCACTGAGTTATGCAAATACATCATTAAGTGCTTGTTAAGTGCTCATTGAGTGCAAACGAACTAATCATACAATACAGTAGTCTTTGTACAATTTGCATGGATGGGAACATCTGTTATTTATTTATTTATCTGTTTGTCCATCCACAATTTATTTATTCATCACATGCCTTTGTTATTATTTTTTATTTCTAATTTTATTTTTTATTTCGTTCTTTCACTTTTTATTTATATTAGGATTAAGTTCAAACAAACTAATCATTACATACAATAGTCTTTGTAGTTTTTGCATGGATGGGTGCATAGGTTGGTAATTTATTTATTTATTGCTTTTTATTTATTATTTTGTTTTTATTTCATACATTTATTATTATGTTTTTAATTATGTATGTATTTTTAATTTTTGCTGCAAAAGCTTCACATTTCCTAAGCATTTGTTTGTTTGTTTGTTTGTTTTTTTATTTATTTTTTCAGGTCAAAATTCAAACAAACTAATCATGAAATACTGTACAGTACTCTTTTTAGTGTACTTAGATTATTAGCCTACTGATTCATGTGTTTATGTATTTAATTATTCATTCATTTATTTATTAATTTTAAATGTCATTTCTTTATTACTTTTCATTTTTAATGATGAGTGGTTTGCTTTTTATTACATTAATAATATATTTATATTTTTATTCTGTTTTCTTTTATCATTTTTACACAAAAGCTTTACATTACCAAAGCAAGCAAGCATTTGTTTGTTTGTTTGTTTTAATTTTTAATGACGATTTTGTTTTTATTACATGAATAATATATTTATATTTTTAATTCTGGGTGTATTTTTTTACATTATCAAAACATTTATTTATTTATTCATTTATTTGTAAATGTAATTTATTTATTTGTTTGTATTTAAATGATAATGAGTATTTATTTTTTTAATTACATTAATGATATATTTATATTTTAAATCGTGTGTATATTTAATTTTAGATGTACAAAAGTTTTACATAAAGCATTTATTTATTAATTCATGCATTCATTCATTTATTTCTTTATTTGTAAATGTAATTTATTTATTTTTTTGTTTTCATTTTAATGTTTTTCATTTTTATCCTGTGTGACCTTAATATATTTATATTTGTAAATCCTGTGTGTATTTTTAATTTTAGATAGAAAAAGCTTTACATTTCCAAAGCATTAATTTATTTAGTTATTTTTATTTCATACATAATTAATATATTTTTTAACTGTGGATTAAGTGTTCAGATGCTTTGTTGGGGCCACTGTATGGTTGTGTTTTGTCGTCCAGACCCGTGTTCTCCTCCTGAACTGGTGCGCCTGGTTCCTGCGCATGCGGCGGCCCGGCGAGGAGCGCATCCGCCTGGCCTGCCACAACAAACCCCATCGGCGCGGGAGCGTGTCCAGCGTGGAGCTCTCTGTCAGCCAGGGGGCGCTGCAGCCCAGCAACATGCTGTACATCGGCTTCAGAGGTATGGAGGGAATCCATTACGCATCTTCCCATGATTCGCACAGCGTCCTCTGCGGACGAATCATGGCCTCCGCTGAGGAAGATGTGCTCCTGCCGGGGGCGACCATGCCCTCGCTCGGGGGCGGGGCCGGAATCGGGGGGCGGGTCAACGGTGGCATTGTGGGTGGGGCTTTGGAACTGGAACTGGCTAAAATTCTGGAGGAGGTGCGATACATCGCTAAAAGATTTCGCAACCAGGACGAGGACAAGAACGTGTGTAACGAGTGGAAGTTTGCGGCGGCGGTGATCGATCGCTTGTGTTTAATGGCGTTCTCCATTTTCACCATCCTCTGCACTATCGGGATCCTGATGTCCGCACCAAATTTCGTAGAAGCCATTTCGAAAGATTTCTTCACCTGATGGTTGACAGACTTTGCTGTTTTGTGTTTTTTTTTTTGTTGTTTTTTTTTTTTTTATGTCGCTCAGCAGCGACTGAGATTCTTGTCTTAGAGTGCGCCAATAAAACATGCTAACTAGAGCTGAGCGATATATCGAAACATCATTTTATGCACTTTTTATTCATCATAATTTTCCTCTTCTCGTTATTTGCTAGAGCATTTAAAGATGTTTTACTGCACTGAAAACTAAAAATTATATACTTTGAAATAGGGCTGCAAAAAGATTATTTGCGATTAATCACATTCAAAATAAAAGTTTATGTTTACATATTATATGTGGCCGTACTGTGTATATTTATTATATATTTATAAATTCACACACATACATGTATATTAAGGAAAATATGTTAGATTTATGTATAAAATACTGTATTTATATTTATATATAATATAAATTATATAGAAGTATTTATATAAACAGTAAATATACACAGTACACACACATATACTATGTAAACATTAATTGCGATTTATTGTTTTGCAGCCCTACTTTGAAACAATTTTCACACAGAAATTCTCATTAAATTTCACAACTAGTTACAAAGGAGTGGCAAGTAAGAATTTGAATTAAACGTGAAAGTTTAGTAAAAAAAACGAAAATGTAGGCTACTGCAATTTTTACATTATTAAAAAAATGGTTAAATTTTTTTTACAGCGTAGCATTTCTGATTTAAACAATTGCCATTACTATGAGTAGGTTTGATTTATTTCTTTGAATGGGTTTGAATCGTTTGAACTGATACATTGGTTTGTTTGGTTACTTCATATGTTTTACTGAAGTTCCCATGTGGCATGTTGCACTTTTAGTAAAACGTTTTAGTATAGGGAAATATTGCTGTTTAATATTTATTATATAGTACATTTCAGGTTTTTTATCGTTAACAAAAAATAAAACTATTAGAAACAGTTTTGTTAACTGAAAGAAAAGTGAAATAAAAAAAAAATGTGAAAATCATACATAACAAAAATTACAAATTTGCCTTGGCAACTAAAATATAATAAATTAAATAAAAATAGTAATATTTGAAAAAAAAAGTCATTATAAAATTGTCAAAACGCATATAACACTAACTAAAGATGACAAAAATGAAATGAAAATAAAAATTGAAATCAAAGGATAAAATATATATATTTTAGTGGTATATAAATAAGACTAAAATAATGTGCATATTTATAGAAATCATGAAATGTCATTGTTCCTCTAATTCTAGATTTTCATTGTATTTTATTAACAGGAAGTCATTTGAACGTGCTTCAGTGACTGTGAAATGATGGCTCTTCTGATTGACAAAAGAAACCTTTTACCATATTTTAGGGCAAAAGCCAATATTTAGTTAGCTACTGTATATTACTCAGCCCTAATCCTAAGTATGTTAACCTTGTGGTGTTTATAATGCGTAAATGAACTGACAGGACTCAATGAATATAATGATTCAGTAAGAGATCAACATGGTTTGAGCTCAAGGTCATTAAACTCTTAGATCTTTGCACAGTTAATGACTCATAATAAGCAGCAATACAGGTTTTAATTGTGATATGTGTTGTACATTGGTTCCCTGTGTAGTACGTTTAGGTGAGTTTTCAGGACTGTTTTCACATGAGTGTTGAAATGAAGTCAAGTCAAGGCAAGTCTGCTTTATTGTCAATTCTTCCACATGTACAGTACATACATACAGAGAAACTGCGTTAGTCTCAGACCCTTGGTGCATACAGATAACACTAGAACAGTAGAACATTAAATACAGATAATAAAATAAAAAGTACAACTATACAAATAGGTCATGTAAAAAAGAAGGATAAGTAAATCAGCACAAGGCACATGGCAGATAGAGTGCAAACCAGTGAGGTAAACAGTGCAAATAAAGCAGTGTTCCTGTGGCTCAGTGGTAGAGCATTGCATTAGCAGCGCAAAAGGTCATGGGTTTGATTCCCAGGGAACACACATACTGTTAAAAAATGTATAGACTGAATGCACTGTAAATGCATAAATGTAAATATAATGACTGTAGTGTAAAAGAGCTTATTCAGTCTGATTAAAGTGTCAAAAATCTCAGAGAGCAGTTCTTTATTTAAACTGACAGAAGAGGTGGTTAAATGAGGTCAGTTAACTGTTGAATGAGGTAGTGAGCAGGCCAATGCTGCACAAAGTGTCGGGTGCAGGCCACAGTCTGTTAGTGGGAGCTGGTGTGGGGGTGGGGGAGGTTCAGAGTTCAGTGGTGCATGGGGAAGGGGAGGAGAGGGGGGGCAAGGTCGGGAGCGAGTTCAGCTTCCTGACAGCCTAATGAATGAAGCTGTCCTTCAGTCTGCTGCTCCTGGCCTGGAGACTCCGCAGTCTCCTCCCTGATGGCAGCAGACTGAAGAAGCTGTGTGACGGGTGAGTGGGATCACTTGCGATGCAGAGGGCTTTACGGGTGAGACGGGTTTCTATAAATGTCCTGGAGGGAGGGGAGAGAGACACCAATGATCTTCTCAGCTGCTCCTATTTTGAATTATTTTCTAAATTAATATAGCTTTTTCATTACAAATTGTATTGTTGTCGTAATAATTAAGTTCCTCGTGTTCAAATGAAAAATGTTTTAGATGCTGCAGCATCTTGTTTTTCAGGCCTGACAGACTCATAAATGTGCTTTTTTACATGGAGACACTTTCATTATTTGACTCTTTGGTACATAAACACACTCTTGTATCAATACTCGGAAACTGTTTGAGAGTTCACACAATTTGCTGAAAATGACTCACCCTCAGGCCATCCAAGATGTAGATGAATTTGTTTCTTCATCAGATTTGTAGAAATCACTTGTTCACTAGAGCAGTGAATGAGTGCCATTAGAATGAGAGTCCAAACAGCTGATAAAAACATCACAGTAATCCACAGCACTCCAGTCCAGCAATTAACATGAAATAAAAAAGCTGCGTGATTGTCTCTCACAAAATCCAGCCACACATTTGATTAGAGCTGTTTTGGACTCTTTTGGCTTGTAAACGGTGCATATTTCTCTCCTGATTCAGACAAGATTACTTTTTTTTTTTTTTTTTTACACATTAGGAAGCAATTTAATGGATTTTTTTTTTTTTTTTTTTTTGAATTTTTTAAACTAGTTTGAAGTTCAAAACATCTTAACAATAGATTTGTTTATTACAAACACACAACTCTTCACTTCTCTTGATGTCAACTGATGGACTGGAGTGGTGTGGATTACTTGTGGATTATTGTGATGTTCTTATCAGCTGTTTGGACTCTCATTCTGACGGCACCCATTCACTGCAGAGCATCCGTTGGTGAGTAAGAGATGTAATGCTACATTTCTCCAAATCTGATGAAGAAACAAACTCATCTACATCTTGAATGGTTTGAGGGTGAGCACATTTTCAGCAAATGCTCTTTTTTTGGGTGAACAATTCCTTTTAAGGGTCAGACTTATTGTCATTCTGTCAGGAAAATCAAGTTTGTGCCTCGGTTTGTTTTATGGATCGTTCCCAACATCTCATTGTATTTCAGGTCTCCTGTGCTGGTACTGTCTGGTTTGTGAACCCTGTATGAATAAATGTATTTTTCTATTATGATATTCTGCTTTATGTGACAGTTTTTGGTAGAAAGGATTTCAGAAGCTTTTTAGGTTATTGCATTTCAAACCAAGTCCAAGTTTGTCAGATGCACAACAATATTGTATGCACCAATGTTTTTTTGTTGTTTGTTTACATCAGAAGATGCAACTTGTGTCTGTTTATCAAGACATATTTTTTTGATAGTTTGTGTGAGGAACGGACTGAAATCCAATGCACTGTTCATTGTTCAAGGCAAAATCTTCCCATCCACAACATTATAAATTTTAAACTTTTTAAAGTCAGTTCCATCACATCAAATCTATCTGATGACTTCTTTTAGGGAAAAGATATGCAACTGTATGTATAACCATTCTGCATCATGAACTGTCAGGACTCCTGCTGAACTCCTGATGAATCTCATGGGGGAAAAAGCAGAGAGGATCCAGATTTTGAGGGAATCTGAGGGAGCATCTGTTCTCCCAAATAATCCATCACAGCAGTTAAACAGGAGAGAACGCTCTCATTCACTCTGTCTGGTGTCATTAGCTCCTTCAGTTATTGTCCTGCACGATTCTGGCTTTGTGGACCTGCAGGAGAATGACAGAGACGTTCAGAATGAGAGACTGGCAGGAAAGCTGGAGTGATTGGAGAAGTGCTGAGAAAAGAGGAAAACCAAGGTCAGGGAACAGACGGGAAAAACTGCCTCGTCGTTTTGGAGGATGGAAACAACAGCGCTTCCCAGATTTTAGAAAAGCATTTTTTTCTGCCATATAAGCAAGTATTGTGTTCAGCTGGCCAAAGTTTTAGTGCTCAGAAGAATAATTTTCACTTAATTAAGTAGTTAAATTTGGCATGTAGCCTCCAAAAATTGGCTCTAACAACAAAGTACAGTACAATAGTATTACCATGGATTTTTAGACCTACCATTTTTCACTGGTATTCCATGTAAATATAGTTAACGAACATGTAAATCATTCAGTACCATGACATCAGACCAATTCTGAAGTGGGTTGCTGGTATTAACTGTCCACCAGACAGATTGTGCTGGTTAAGTTAAATAGTTTTAATGAGGAGATCAGTTGGCCAACTATGTAAACCAGCTGAATAGCTTTCCTTGGTTTTAAGACCTGGCAGCTTAATCCATTTTAAGCTCATTTTAGGCTATTTTTCATATCAGTACAACTCGCAGACAAGTTTTACTCCACACAGGAGCAACTTCAGAGTACAGCAAAACTAGAAAGATAAGAGAAATTACAACTTATTCAGCAGCACAACTGTTATCAGAAATGAGCAGCATATTAGAACGATTTCTGAAGATCATGAGACACTGAAGACTGGAGTAATGATGCTGAAAATACAGCTTTGATCACAGAAATAAATTACACTTTACAATGTATTCACACAGAAAACAGCTATTTTAAATGTTAATAATATTTCACGATTTTTACTGCATTTTGATCAAATAAATGCATCCTCAGTGAGCAGAAGAGACTTATTTTATTTCCATCACAGGAATAAATTACATGTATCACAAAGTATACATATCACATAGGAAACAACTATTACATTTTAAATTAAAGTAATATACTAGTAATATTTTAAAAAGTGTAATGATATAATACAGTATTACTGTTTGTCAATGGTTCATAGCAGATGTCTTATGTTTTTTCAAGAGAAGAACAACACATATTTGGAATCTTTTGACTGTGACAGAGTTTTCTGCCAAAAGAAAAAATATATATTTTAATAAATGCTAACCTTAACCTCACATGCCTCCTGGGCAATAAACCACAAGGCCAAACTTCAACAAGCACTGCTATTGTCTGGAATGTTATATGAATAATAGAGATGACTGTTCTGTCATCGATCAATCCATACAAACTGTACTAACAGCAATATAGGTCTGTTCATCTTGACATGATTCCTGCTTTACTCGTCTTCCTTTTTTCAGGCTTCAGCAGGCTGGGGGAGATTCAATTTGTTCAACAAACATGCTTGTGTTGCCATCCGGTGGATGATGGATGATCTACATTTGCACTAGTCTTAGTGAGGTTTAGTGTACAATGAGGAAGAGGTTTTCAGCCATAACTCAAGAGATGGATGTCTCAGTTGTGTGTCTTTTAAGTATAAAGTAAATATCCTCTGTTAAAAACAGACCTTAAATGAGTCTCCGCCTTATTTTTAACATAAGAGCGAGCGCGGGCATTTATGTGCACGGCTTCCGGTCTCATTAGCTTCAGTTATTTTAACTGTACATAAGTCTGTTATGCCGTTTTATATTATAAAACTGATATTTGTTAGTATATTATTTTAATTGATATTCATAATCATATACACGCTGATAAAGTTTTTTTTTAGTCACAGTGTGTTGTTAATTGGTTTTGAGTTCTTTAAAACATACTGCATTTACATTCTTCAGTCCACTAACCCAGAGTTCCAGCATCAGTGTGGTGAATGGATGAACAAATGAACGTGGTTTTGAAAATTGTTTAGGAAAACAAAGGATAAAAGGTCACCACGTCACTTCAAGGGCTTCGTTTAACCCAGGTGAGTTTATTTGACAGGTGTCTGGTGTTTGGTGTAACTCTGCTGAGTTCATGTGGCTGGTTGTGGTGAGTGTTGTTGTGTTGGATCTTCTGTGGTTTCTCCGCTGTCATCTTCAACACCGCTGGAGGAGCGCTGACTCTGTCCAGATGTCCCTCCAGAGAACTTCACACAGTTTGTAGATTTCTGTGACAGAGAAAATTCACATAATTATTTCTCCAATAAATGACGATGCTTTAAAGTCGCGATGAACCAAAAGTTGTATTGTGACACACGTAACACAAAAAGCTGGGCGGAGACTTGATTATATGTGCCGATTGTTGATTGGATGTTGAGGTGTGGGCGTGGCACTCCCAGCTTTCAGTAATTGTAAGAAAGGGGCGGAGTCATTGCAGACTAATTTCATTTTAAGATTGAGTTATGACGGTTCAATTAAAATTATGAGGTAAAAAAATCACAATATCATGCGATGCAATATATGTGAATTTTCAATTCATGCGCACTTTAAAAGTGATCACTTTGGCATCATGTACTACTTATTTACATGTTGTTCCAAGCCTTATGACTTTTTCTTTCTTTCTTTCTTTCTTTCATGTATAGCACAAAAGCAGTTGTTTACAAGAGCCATACACAGTATGTGAGTAAATCATGACACAATTGACATTTTTAGGAGAATGAACCGTTTTAACCCTTAAAGGTGTATCTCTTTGAAAAGTGAATTAGAGTCAGACCTGTTTGTTGCTCACTCCTCGTGGGTAGCGTGCAATGTCGTCTCTCCTTCGCTCCACTTTTTCCCAGTCTTCTTCCCAGAGTTCCCTCCTGTAGTTGGATTTCTGCGCCGTGATTCGATGATAGATCGCCTGGTTTTCGTGAGTCACCTGAAGAAGCTTCTCCCTCCTTTTCTCAGCATTCAGACTGTAAAACAGGTTAACTAAATATTAAAACATTATATTTGCGTTATTTTAAATAAATGTTACCTGAATTTAAATAACATAAAATATGTATGTGACCCTGGACCACAAAACCAGTTATATGGGTCAATTATCATTATTTATTTATTTTTTTTCTCAAAATTGACAATATTTGTCTGAGATACAACTATTTGAAAATCTGGAATCTGAGGGTGCAAAAAAAAAAAAATCTAAATATTGAGAAAATTTATTTTAAAGTTGTCCATATGAAGTTCTTAGTAATGAAAATTACTAATCAAAAATTGAGTTTTGATTTATTTATGGTAGGAAACGTTCAAAATATCTTCATGGAACATGATCTTAACTTAATATCCTAATGATTTTTGGCATAAAAGAAAAAAAAATTATATATATTTTTTATATATATAATTTTGACCCATACAATGTATTGTTGGCTATTGCTACAAATATACCTTTGCTACTTATGACTGCTTTTATGCTCCAGAGTCATATATATATATATATATATTCTATAAAGACATATTTACAAACAAAAACCCGCTGAAAATCAGAAAAGCACCATAAAATTACTAAAACTGACTAAAATTGAAAGTAAGCATTAGAATAATTCAAATTACTTTTAAAAATATTATAAATAAAAAATATTAAAACATTTATGAAACTGCTAAAAAAAACTACTTAAACCTTAACTAAAATTAAAAAGAAAACACATTAAAAACAAAAACAAAATATTAATTAAAGTTTTAAATATAAATACTATATAGACATATTTAAAAAGAAAAAATTAGAAAAAAATAAAGAAAATGAAGGGGAAAAAAATCACAAAACACAACAAAATTAAAATTTAAAGACGATATAAAAATTAATTCAAAATATTATTAAAAATATTCTAAATAATAATTTATAAAAAACACTATACAGACATTAAAAACTGATAATCACACAAACACAACAAAATTACTAAAACTTTAACTATAAATTAAAACAAAACAAAATATGAAAAATAATTCAAAATGTTTAAAAAAATTATTATTAATAAAAACGTAGGTTATTAAAAGCAATACAATATAGACTCAAAAACAAACAAAAACCTAACTGAAAATCACAAAAACACAGCAAAATTACTATAACTTTAACTAAAATTGAGACAAAAATATATATAAAACAATATACAGAAAATTTTAAGTACAAATAAAAACCACTTTAAAGAATTGTATTATATTAATTAAACTAAAATAACACTGTATCATGTATAGATATATAGTTTTTACATATTCTGAAGGAATTGTGCATGGAACTGAAGTAAACCCTTTTTTAAACAGTAAAATAATTCACCAGTCCTTCCATCATACTGTACACAAAACACAAACGGTAAGGCCACAACCCATCCACCGACCAGATCCCTCAGGTTTGATGGAGAATAGCTTCTGTGTCTCTCAATAATTCATAAAGGCTTTGTCACCAGCTCAGCATGAATGATTCATCGCGTCAGTTTGAGATCGTAGATGACATGAGACGCCGCGGGAGAAAAGACACCAGAAACCCTTCTCAGATAAACAGCTCGTAACCAGGTCAGCGTGTTACTGTGTTAACTAAACACTGCCAGTCACATAAACACACAAACACCTGCACTCTGGGTAAATGTTCCTGTGGTCCACGAGGCCTTTGGAGCGAGAGATCGCAGCCAGTTTGGACGCCAGGAGATGATTGTCTCTCTCAATGATGAACATCCTCTCTTCCTGCACCTGAAAACAACACAAACTCATTTCATATATACTCAAATCATTTTTAAAAAAGTTCCTACACATGTTTTTTTTCCAGTGAAGGTTTGTAAATGCATCTATAAATTGACATATGAATGCACTGTAATTAGTTGCAGTGAAATAAATGTGTAATACATTCCTGTTTACATATTAATTAATGAGTCACCTGGATTTTCTTCAGTTTCTGTTGAATATGTGCAGGCGTTTGGATGCCCTTGGTGTTGACCACGGGTTTGGCCTCTCGCACCTTAGAAAGAAATACAGAGAGAATTAAACACTTAAAGTAAATACAGGGAGAACATAATTTCAGCTGTGCTCCTGTATTTAAGATTGCATTTCTCTATGAGGATTTCAGTCTTTACTGATCCAGTGGAGTCTACATTTAAAAATAAACATTTCAATTTAATAAACCACTGGTCAAAATGTGGAATAATATTTATGTTTTTGATTCTTCTGCTGATCAAGGCTGCATTTAAATGATCAAAAATACTGTAAAAATTGTGAAACATTATTAACATTTAAAATAACTGTTTTCTATGTGAATATATATTAAAATATAATTTATTCCTGTGATCAAAGCTGTATTTATATCATCATTACTCCGGTCTTCAGTGTCACGTGATCCTTCAGAAATCATTCTAATATGATGATTTGCAGCTCAAGAAACATTTCTGATTATCATCAGTGTTGAAAACAGTTGATCTGCTCAATATTTTAAGAAACTGTGATTAATTTTATTTTTCAGGATTCTTTGAACACAAAAGAACAGCATTTATTTGACATAGAAATCTTTTGTAACAGTCTTTACTGGCATTTTTTAAATTAATTTTACTTACCCCAAACTAAGTGTATCACAGTTTCCACAGAAATATGGTGCAGCACAACTGTTTTCAACACTGATAATAATCAGAAATGTTTCTTGAGCAGCAAATCATCATATTAAAATGATTTCTGAAGATCATGTGACACTGAAGACTGCAGTAATTATGCTGAAAATACAGCTGCGCATCACAGAAATAAATTACACTTTAAAAAAAGCTGTCCAAATTCGTTTTTAAGCAATACCAAACACGATTATGAGACAGACAGACGCATAAAGATGCAGAAACCTTGCAGCGGTGGTCCTCGTAGCGCGTGTGGTCCCATCTCTGCTGCAGGTATTTGTTGGTCGCGGGTTTCAGCGGCTCGTAGGATTTGTGCATCTCTTGGCTTCTGTTTGACAGACTGCTTTTGTCTGGTTTCTATTTATAAAAACAGCAGTTCGAGTCCTGGATGCTGATTGGTGGATAGCAGTAAGCTATCATATTAAAAGATCTGTTTATCATCCTTAGCAACCCTCCTAGCGACAAAAACAAAAGTGTTTTTATTGGTAAATCTAACGGATCAACATGTTTAAAAGTACATTTTATTTGAAGTTTTTATTTGAACAGTTCGAAGAGACTTGAAAAAATGTGTCCTTACAACTTTATTGTTGTAGTTGCCATTATATATGTATAATAAAATATTTATAGGCTAACCATAATTGATCATATTTTTAAAAAACACTTTAAGAAGGTTAAAGGTTTTATTATTATTTCAGCGAAATTATGGGTTTATTGATAATTCAATGAGGTATGTGTGCCCCCTGCTGGCGTAATAGGCAATGAACTTCTTATTGCAACCCCTTAATGTGCAATACATTTTTTTTCCTTCTTGGGGAGACTTAGTACAACGTTAAATCATTCATCTGAACTGTGCACTATATATTCTTACTTTGAGCTTTGAAAGCATATTTACTTTAACTTCTGAGCAGTGTGAGCTATTTCAGATGCGGCCGAAATTACAACAACAGTGCTTGCATACACATACAGTATATTTAGTTTTATGATCAAAATTATTGCTAGGGACAATTTAGTAGTGGCTGGATTTGTTAGGGGACATGTCACGGGCTATGCCCTTGGAATTTAGAGTTCTGTTTCCCCTTTTAGAATCTTTCAAATGTTCAGAATGTTGAGAACTTAAGAACTCAGGACTCAGCTCTAGTGTTTCAGAGTTCAGAATGTGTTGTATTGAGTTGTCACTGTGAACGTTGGTGTGATGTTCCCCACAGCAGATGGTCTGGAGCGCCTCCAGAGACGGAGCTGTTACCATGACATCACGGCTCACCTGTACCTGCACCTGTATCCCAGCGGAAGAGATCAGGTGTCCGTGAAGTCCAACCGTTCCCCTTCACAGCCCACTGACTTCACTGAACGCTGTGAGGTACACCGGAGAGTAGACGGTCTAATTGTGAATACAGAGCATCTGTCATGAGAAGCACAATGGGAATATGATTAATAAATAGGGCAGACCAGGGCTTGTTGTCACACTTTTTATTTATTTATTTTTTACCTCAGTGAATATTTTATATTTCCCAGTGGTGTGTGTGTGTATGTATTAATATCAATTGCAAAAAAAAAAAAACACACTAAAGGTCCATTAAATGGCGTATAATACATGTTGAATACTGATTTATTGTGAATATGTGAATATGGCTTTTTAAATAGTAATTAATATTTCAAAACAAATCAGTCCCTCTATAGAGGCATATTGTCACAAAAGGCCATAAACTGGCTTAAAAATAAACCCCCTAAAAAGTGTGAGAACTAGCCCGGTCTCTCTTCTGCAGTCTACCAGAATAGCGTCATGTCTATCTGCAGCTGGTTTGATTCTGATGCGATTCAGCTGGTGCTTAATTGCTTGAAACAGCTGAATAAAACAAGTCAGAGTAAATTCGATTTGCTCCTTCTGAATAGACCAAATTGAAACAGAATTGATCCAGAGAGCCAATGAGTATTGACAGATGCTGCAGGCATCCTCTGATGACCACCAGATGGTGTGATTCCCTCATCTGTTGATCTGAAGGTAAGCAGCCATGTTTTGCAGGCCAGTAAAGTTTGCAGAGTCCCAGAGAAATTCAGCAGCCTTTCCTGATTATAACGCTGCATTTCACAGCTTTTCCATGCAAACGTGCCGTTTAGCTGCATAGCAAACATCTGCTCGGCAGACAGCATGATTACAGCGTTAAAAGGAAAGCGTTTGAGTCACGTCTGCCATGTTGTTTGTTAAAACAGTTGCAAGAAAAAACACATGCAGATTGTTCCAAAGCAGCTTGACACTAATAAACAGGAAAATAACAGTGTTTGTGTTGTAAAATTAGTCAATTATGAAAGAAATGTAATTTTAGCTGTAAAGCAACTCTGCAGAAGGTAATGGTGTCATTGTTCAGGTAATTAAATGTAAGCTTGTGGAATAAAAAAAAAAAATGCAATTGTTTATTTCACAGTTTAGACTTTATTTTAAAAACACATAATTGCGAAAACTTTTTTCTCAGACTTCTGACTCTCGCAATTTTGACATTTTGTTTTCCTGGCAATTCCAGGAAATTTACATCTGGTAATTAAGACTATTTTTATCATTATTTGTCTTTACATCTCAATTCTGACGTTGTTGTTGTTGTTGTTGTTTCTGCCACAGAGTGAAAAATAAAGAAGGTAACTGTGACTTTTTATAACAATTCTGACTTTTTTTTCCACAGTTGTGAGAAAAAGTCTGAATTGTGAGATAAAAGGTCGCAATTACCTTTTTTTTTTAATTTTTTTAAATCCCATGGCGGAAACGTGCTTCCATAAAATTATGTTCATTAACATTGTCAGTGTTGCACAGTTAGTCTTATAGTGTTCAAACGATAAATCATAAAAGAGACGATTCTATGGTTTGTGCCTCAAGACATGTAGAATCATTGTGCTCTAGAAAGTGCAGGTCTTCTCTCTCAGCTGATTTTTCTAGATTAAAAGAAGATACTTTTGCTGGAGTCTCTTTAGATATTTCTCCTCAGAAAAAGACTGTAATCTCACAGATGTCTCTTCTAGAGTTCGTGCTGATCTCGATCTCTGCATGTAAAAAATTACTATCTAAATGTCTAAATGTCCTAAACTGTGCTTCGATTCACCAAAATACAAAAATCTGCAATTAAAAGTTTGATTGCAGATTCTCTTTCACAACGTCACCGTTTCCTTTTCTTTTATGATTTCTGTCTCTACAGTTTCTCTCACATGGAAAATGTGGTTTTGACAACTTCAGCATCTGCTGTTACCGCAGCATCACACACGCTCGCGCTGACCTGAAGAGGGTGCGTTTCCACTGCTGAAAGGAGCGTGTTTGAGGATGATTTATTGGGCTTCTGTGTGCTGATGTCAGCCTCTGTTTTACCAGCATCATAAAGGTGCTTCTGCAAACACACCTCACTCGCCTCATGTTTGGAGAACAAGCACGTCAGACTCAGGTGACAGCAAAATCATACTGTAATTGCCAGTGGCTTGTGATTGTTTGAGGTTGATTAAAACACCTATTTAGTGAGCTAAGTAGGCAGCATTTTAAGGCATCATAAGTGTTTCAAAATGTAGGTAGCATAATTATGCTGCCTCAAGATAGATCAGAAATTATCGGGCAGCATTGCATGTATTTCGTCAGGGTGAAGGCGATCCCAGAATGCATTGTAAGATGGTGGACACCTTTAGAGAAATACCTAAATCTAAATTAAATGAACTGAAATGATGCATATGTATCTATGTTCTTGGTAATTAGAGCAAAATAGCACACATTATCTTAGCAATATGCAAACTTTATTCTAATCAGTTGTGAGTCTAGTCTCTCATGCAGAGCTGTATTGTGTTTCTGTCCATGCAGAGTGTTTTTGGATCACTCACTTATGGCTTCATTTCAGTTAAGATGCTGCCTTAGAAACTGCTTTTGTAGATTTTGGAGCAGAGCCTTTCTTTTTCTCTCAGACTCTTTGTTTTTCCCTTGTCATAAAATCAATTGGTAGGTTCCTCCAACTGCTGCTCCTGTGTGTGTGTGTGTGTGTGTGTGTGTGTGTGTGTGTGTGTGTGTGTGTGTGTGTGTGTGTGTGTGTGTGTGCGCGCTGGTGAATAAGCTGATAATTCCTCCTGTGAACAGAGAACTGCCCACCAGCAGATACTCTGAGCTCCGACCACCTAGCAACCACCCTGAACACCCTAGCAATGCTTTATAAATGTGCTTTATAAATAAATGAACTTGAACTTGATACCTTAGGAACCACCTTGAACACCCTAGCAACCACTGTGAGCACCCTAGCAACAGCTTTAGCTTCCTCCCATAACACCCTAGCAACCACCCTGAACACTCTAGCAATGGCCCTAGCATCCACTCACAACACCCTAGGAACATAGCAACCACCTTCAACACCCTAGCAATACCCTGGCAACCACTGCACTAGAAACACCCTAGAAAACAGCACAAATGTCTTAGCAACTCCCTAGCAACCACTCTTAACTTCCACCACCACCCTAGCAATCATCCACCACACTCAAGCAATGCCCTAGCAGCCAACCATAACACCCTAGCAACCGACATGAAAACCATAGCAACTGCCATCAATACCCTAGCAATACCCTAGCAACTGCAACTGCATAGTACACCCTAGCAATGGCCACACAACCGCCATAAATACCATAGCAACACCCTAGCAACTAAACCACAATACCCTAGCCACCGTCATGAACTCCCTAGGACCATAGCAACTGCCATGAACACCTTAACAATGCCCTACTAAACACTTTCCTAGAAACCAACATAAGCATGTTATCAACACCCTAGAAACCACTATGAACACCCTACCTGTACCCTAGCAACCACCGATAACACCCTACCAACCGACATGTAAACAATAGGAATGTCATAACAGTTGCTATGAACACCATAGCAATGCCCTAGCAACCACCACATACTTCTTAGGAATGCCCTAGCCACTGCTATGTACACCCTAGCAACCAACATGAACACCGTAGCAACTACCCACAATACCCTAGCAACCATCATGAACACCCTAGTAATGCCATAGCAACAACCATAAACACCCTGACAATGCCCTATTAACCACTATCCTATAAACACCCTAGAAACCACTTTGAACACCCTAGCTATATCCTAGCAACCACCCATAACACCCTACCAACCAACATGTAAACCATAGGAATGTCATCGCAATCGCTATGAACACCATAGCAATGCCCGAGCAACCACTACCCAAGCAACCACCACAAACTTTTTAGCAATGCCTTAACAACCGCTACAGTATGTATACCTTAGTAACCACCCATAATACCCTAGCATCCTCTACCCTAGCAACACCCTAGAAACTGATGTGAACATTTTAAGCAATGCCCTAGAAACCACTGTGACCACTCTAGCAATGCACTAGCAACCACCCTCAACACCCCAGCAACCACCACAGACATCTTAGCAATGCCCTAGCAACCACCTATAACACCCTAGCAACCACTTCCCTAGCAACACCCAAGAAACCGAGATGAACATCTTAGCAACGCCCCAGAAACCACTATGAACACTCTAGCAACCACCCATAACACCCTGGGAAAACCTCCCAGTGATCACCATGAATACTGAATGAATGAATGAATGAGGCATATATGTAGTGCTGTATTGTGTATTGCTGTACACCCAAAGCACTTTACAATCATATGAGGGGTCTCTCCTCAACCCCCACCAGTGAATACTGTTCATGTTGTTGTTTTTGATGGTTTTTTAGCTATCAAAGAGAGATTCAGATCCTGTGGTTTGATCGCAGCGTGTAGATGAAACAGAGTTTGTGTTTGTGTCATTTGCTCTCTGCTGAGCGTCACATGATTGAAACACACGCACACACACACACACACACACACACACACACACACACAGAGCTGGAGTGTTTTATAGACGCTGCTATTATAACATTGATCGTGTCAAACGGAGCAGCCGCCGCACACTGGGCCGGACAAAAGCCCTGCTCTCTATTGATTGGATAAAAGTAATAACTGACAAGTGATTCCCTGCATTTAATCGATGTCCTTGTGTTGACCCCGCCTCCTCCGCCGGGGTCAAAGGTTACAGCAGATATTGAAAAACAATCACAGCCGCCCCCTGGGCAATTTGTCCGGGTCAGAGGGGTGTGGAGCAAGCGCTGATTCTCCATCTGTGTGCAGGAGATCCCAGGAGAGTCGATCGTAATTATTCAGATTGCACATTTGGAAGGGAACATTAATAGGAACATTACAGCAGGTGACTCTCTCATTAGTTTTGACTGCGTTGCGACAGGACCGGAAGTGGCCATACACTGCTTCACTTACTGGAAGGGTGATAAAGGTCTATTTTTATTATTTATTTCTTTTTATAAGGGCAACACACATTAATCAACATTTCTGTAAACTGCAGTCCTTTGGCAAGATGTTTCAAAACCCTTTAAAACATGAAGAACAATAAACAAACAGTACTAATGTGACAACAGTATTAACACTTTAACAACAATCAACATATTCACACAATCAATGCAAGCGCTCAACGCAACAACACACAACCTTCAATAGGTATATGCAAGCATGCTGGAAACATTAACCACACATGAAGCACAAAAGACTCCATTATGGATTAATAAGATAACAAATACCTAGATTATAAGCTAACACACACACACACAAAAATAAATAAATAAATAAAAGGTTTTTTTTTTAAAAAAGCCAGGCTTTAAGACTTAGTCTGTGCTTAATTGTGCTTGTGTCCAAATATATATGGACCTAACTGTATATACATATTTTTACATTGTATTACATTCTTATACGTGTGTGTGTGTTTAATTTGATTGTAATTTTTAGCCAATAAATATCAACTGTGTGTTTATTTTACTTTTTGTTGTTGTTGTTTTCAAATATATTCTCATTAATAGATCACCTGAACATGTGTTTGTTAAGTTGTAAATACACAAAACTGACATGAACCCGGATGGGCTTTTTGTTCTTGGCTTGGGAAGCGGACACAAATCTTTCCCATGATGCACCAGAAAACTGAACCGTGACTGAAATCTCATTATGCCTTCGATCAGGCATCTGCACGTACAAACATATCCTGTGATCTGCTTCCTCCGCGTTTTGGAGAGATGTCCAGTGGAGAGACTGAATCGGCTGAGCTTCGGATTCCGCAGGGATGAGGACGCTCTGTTCATTTGTCTCTGTGTTTTATGATGAAAATATCCAGCTGCTCTCCCTCGCACGCTCTTGTTTGGTTTCTCCGGATTGATTTTCCCAGCAGTTGGCCTGGTGATCTGCTGGCAATGAAGCCTCGTCCTCTCAATCTCTCGTGGTTTTTCCAGGCTGGGTGTTTTTCCACAAGGAGGAGGTCACAGTCGCTACAGGTTTGCAGGCGGGCCAGTGCCTCGATCGAGGAGAACGTCTGTCTCTCTGGCGTTTCTCCTGTAGAGACTGAATTAATGTTTCATAAGTGCATCACTGGGAATCACGCTCCTCTCAAACACTCCAGATTAGCAGCGTTTCAGACGCATTACAACATGAGTTTAAGAGGATAGTTTCCTATTACAGAGCTATTGTGATAAATTATGACAAGTCTGAATAGATTTAGTCAGATATGAGGTATAGTGATGTATAGTACTCTATACTGTTGGATAATGATGTATATTGATGCATAGCTCTATATTGTAAACAGTTATTTACACCAAAACGCACAGCTGAGCAACTTTTTTGTTTGTTTGTTTTCGTATTTTAATCCAATTTGTTGTACTTATTGTTTTTAAATAAATAAACATTTTTTTTAGATGGACTGTTCAAACGACAGGATTTTATTTATTTATTTTTATTATTTATTTAGTCATTTATTTATTGCAGTGGTTTATTTCTTTATATTCATGCAAGATACAAGAGAAAAGTTTTTTTTAATTTGATTTTGTTTTTAGATGGACTGTTCAATCTGTAAGTTGTATGTTATATATATATATAATTTTTTTTATTATTATTATTATTATTGCAGGGGATGATTTTTTTATGCAATACAATTGAAAAAAAAATTTAGATGGACTTTTCAAATTGCAAGTTATTTATTTTTAAATTAATTTATTTTTATTTATCTTTTGCTTGGACTTTTTTTTTATGCAACATAGAAAAATAGTTTTTAAAATTCTGATTTTTCTAGATAAGCTGTACTACGGAAGAGGATTAGGGCCAAGCAATAATAAAAAAAATAAAATCATCTCGAGATTAAAGTCATTATATTGCGAGATTAAACTCGTTAAATTTCGAGAAAAAAAGTCGAAATACAATCTTGAGAATAAACTCATTAAATTTCGAGAATAAAGTCGTTGTGTTTCGAGAAAAAACTCGTTAAATTTCGAGAAAAAAAGTCGAAATACAATCTTGAGAATAAACTCATTAAATTTCGAGAATAAAGTCGTTGTGTTTCGAGAAAAAACTCGTTAAATTTCGAGAAAAAAAGTCGAAATACAGTCTTGAGAATAAACTCATTAAATTTCGAGAATAAAGTCGTTGTGTTTCGAGAAAAAAACTCGTTAAATTTCGGGAAAAAATAGTCGAAATAATCGTGAGAATAAACTCATTTAATTTCGAGAATAAAGTCGTTGTGTTTCGAGAAAAAAAGTCGAAATGAAATGTAGAGAATAACGCATTCGATCAGTGTTCATTGCATAGCCTATATCTTTCAGTAACAAAGATATACTATCAACTTTAGCTAATTATGACACAATAATAATTAGCACACGAACTTTAAAGTGAATTTGCAAGCGGCTAGGTCTTTTTAGAAGAAAAAATCAGTCCAATTTGCGCGATGTAGGCTACTCGCTTTTGTCCAACATGAAATGACAACCAGAGGACAAATGCAAGGTTATCGCTGGCTTCACCCAAATGCACTCTGGCACTTGGACAGCTATGATAAATTAAAACCGTACGACATTGCCATTAATGGCGTGTAATGTAATGAGTTTATTCTCAAGTTTGTATTTCGACTTTTTTTCTCGAAATTTAACGAGTTTTTTTCTCGAAACACAACGACTTTATTCTCGATATTTCATGAGTTTATTCTCAAGATTGTATTTCGACTTTTTTTCTAGAAATTTAATGAGTTTAATCTTGCAATATTTTGCAATTTTTTTTCATTCATTCATTCATTCATTCATCATAATTTTCATCTCTTCACTCTCTGAAACACACTTTTCTTGTATGGAAGGTACAGAATCATTGAGAAGCTTCATTTTGAAGTGTATGTGAGCTGATTTTTCTCTTCTTTGAAATCTGAAGAGCTTTTGCTGTGTGATTTGCCAGAGCAGATGGGGTTTTTTTTTATCAGATACCCCCCAAAAAAGAAAACTTCTGTGACTAATTATCTCCTGTTGTGTGGCTCGTTACACCTGTCTCTCTCTCTGTAACAGTGCTGCAGATCGCCAGCTCTGACGGCTGTTAATGGGGCAGAGAAGAAGAATAAATCAAGAGTTTTATGTGAGTTCTGCGTGTTCAACACAGACACACGCGTGTTCACACACTCTCCGCTCGTCAGGCCTTATGTTGAGCTGATGAAGTATGAGCGGGGCTTTTGTGCACACATTTAAATCTGTTGTAAAATTAAAACTCATCATTCAAAACTTGATGTGGAGCATTTAGCTTTGATATCTAGGAAAAGTATGTTTGGTCACCGTTTCTGAGTAAATCTCAAGAATCTTACAAGAAATAAATAAGAAATTACATGTTGTAGATTTCTGTATTTGCATTATTATTATTATTATTATTATTATTATTATTATTATTATTATTATTAAAGGCTTTGCCCGCCAAATTTTCATTACAGTAATGCCAGAAAATCTCATTGTCATTACTGTAATGCTTCTTAAAGTAATGCATGTTTTAATTTCAGTTTTGTGTCATTTCCATTTTCACTGATAATTAATAGTATTAATTTAATTTCAGTTTTCTCATTGGATTGTTGAAAGGAATAAGCTTTTAATTACTCTAAAGCAATTATGTTTCTATTTAAATGAATGTAAAGTAAAGCCAGTATATCTTTTATAATGTATACATACAAAATTAAAATGTAATTCATATTTAAAATGTAATATAATTTAACATTTTGATAAAATTCTTATTGTTAAAATTTTACAAAAATGCAATAATTATTGTAATATATATTACAATTACAATTATTATTGCATTTTTGTTTGTAATTAATTAAAATGAAATGTAAAAATTATATATATGTGTGTGTGGATATATATATATATATATATATATATATATCAATTATTTAAAAATAAGAGTGATAATGGAAAAAGTGCCGTAATAATAAAGATAACAAAACAATTGTAATAAGTAAGCTCACACACACACACACACACACACACACACACATACACACACACACACACACACACACACACACATATATATATATATATATATATATATATAGTGTGTGTGATTCAATATTTGTAGGGAGATAAGATATCATGATCTGCTGTATGTTGAGGAGGGAAAGTGTTTCTGATTCATGTGTAAATCTCATTTTTCTCCTACTCTGCTTCATGTAAACTCACAGAAAGGAGTGTAACTGATGTTATTAGGGTTTTATCCTCAGTGACCCCTGAGTTTGGGCCCCTGGAGGAAGGAATGAATGCATTCCTCCTGTCTTTATGTGTCTCTTCAGGAGTTCATTTGCACTTGTACATGTTTGCCATTCATGCCTGGTCTCTAAGCTGAAGGGGGCCCCAGTTTTTGTCTGTATTTACCCGTTTTTTATCGTTGGTGTTGGAGGTTTTTTGTGAGATGTGGCCGAGTCAGTTGCGAGTTGAGTCTGTGGCCCCTAATAATCAAGACATTTACACTTCTTGCAGCCTTTCCTGCGGGTCAAACTCTTCACATCTTAATGTCAGCACAAACCCTCCTCAACATGATTCACCAAGGTTTGCGGTAGTCAGTTTAAAGGTTTTGCATCATTATTTAACACCCATTCTGCGCCTGTGTTGTTAGAAGATTACACTGATTTGCACTGCTCTTGCTAGATTGTGTTGGTCATTATGAAAAGGTTGTCTTCGTCTGTGTTCTTTAATTTACTCATTTCAAGTATTAGCACTTTTATGGGATTGCACTCTCATGCTAATTAGTAAATCTGGCCCTTAGTTCCCTGATGTCTCGTCCTGCCATTGCTCAGCTCTTGAGAGGTAAGTTTATCTCTCACAATTGTGTCCTTTTTTCTGAATTCTGAGGTTATTTACTACAATTGTGACTTTTTCCTCACAATTCCAAGTTTAAATCTTGCAGAATTTTTAATTTCTCACACTTCAAACTTATTTCTGAAAATTCCGAATTTATATTTAAAAATTCCAACTTTTTTCTTGCATTTTAAAATTTGCATCTTGCGATTTTAACAGTTTTTTTTTTATCTGAATTCAGAATTTACATCTCACATTTTTTACTTTTTCTCACAAGCTTTTTTCTCAGAATTCTAACTTTTTTTTGCAATTTGAAATTTACATCTTGCAACTTTTAATTTTTTTCTCTGAATTCAGGTTATATATCTCGCAATTCTGATGTTTTTCATTCTAAAAGTTTATTTCTTGCAATTTTTGCTTTTCTCTGAATTCACGGTTTCCATTTCGCAATTTTTTTCACAGATTTTTAGACTCCTGACTTCAGAATTCTGAAAAAAAAAAAAAAAAAATTGCAAGATGTAAACTCCAAATTGCAAGAAAAAAGTCTGAATTGCAAGATGTGAACTCACAATTGCAATTGTATATCAACCTCAATTAACCTTTTGAACATTCATTTTTATCTACACTTTATCTAACTTTGACCTGCTGAAAAGTCAAAGGCTACTTTTCTGGGTGACTAGTTAAAGTGGTAATATGATGCGATTTCTTTGGAGTGTTACAAGCTCTTGGTGAATAAAGAAGATCTGTAAAGTTGCAAAGACTAAAGTCTCAAATCCAAAGAGATATTCTTTATAAAAGTTAAAACGGCTCATTGAAACATGCCCCACATCTCTACGTCAGTATGTGGGAAGATTTGCATAACACCGCCCAGATGTTCACGCAAAGAAAGAAGGCGTACCTTTTATTCTCGTTGTAATATTGTTGTTGCAGCCGCTGCCATGTCATATAGACGCTGTGTGTTTCTCTGTGAAAGCAAAACTACTTAGTTTTTGCCTTCCAAAAGAAGACACGACTAGAAATCATGTTTATATCACGTTTACGATGGGTTTTATGTTTTTGTCTCGTCGCTCCGGCCGGACAAGGCATCATAGTATGTTAAGAGGCGTAACATTTCCGTCACACGCTTGAGGCATTTCACAACGCACTGGATAGCTGGCCAATCAGAGCACACCTCGCTTTTCAGACCAATGAGCTTTGCAAAAAATGACGCATTTCAGAAAGGCGGGGCATAGAGGAGCAACAATAATGTACAGTATGTGGAAAATAATGTGTTTTTTTGAACCTTAAACCACATAAACACATTTCATTACACCAAAAACACAAAATAATGTTCTTTTTAGCAGCATCATATGACCCCTTTAATGTGTAAAATATGTAGTCATGCGAGTGCCAATATATTGAAGGTATATATCTGATACATTCAAGTATATTTACAGTTAAATGTGCAGTAATGTTAGTTTTATACTCAGAACTGTGCATTAAACGTAGCGTGTGTGTGTTGCTGTGCTGGTGTTGGCTCGAGTGCTGGAAGTGTTTTTACTGTTCTGGGGAAACACAGCCGACTTTAATGAGTCTTATGAGGCGTGTTGTGGAAAAAACACTTTTATTATGCCAAACTTCCCTCGAGCTCCACGCAGTCCTGCCAGGATTCCTGCAGCAAATATAAACCATTACTGAAACAACATCATCGCAAGAAAATCTCCCAGCACACAGAGCTCTGCATCAGTAGAGAACGCATGCACTGTGTGCGTGATGGAAAAAATCTGTGGTAATCGTGACTTTATATCTCACAATTCTGACTTTTTTTCTTGTAATTCTGAGTTTTTTCTCACAATTAAGTTTTTTTTCTCAGAATTGTGAGATGTTAATTCAGAATTCTGTTGCGGAAACAAACCAAAAAACAGATTTAAACTCAGAATACTGAGAGAAAAAAGACAAAGTTGTGAGATATTAAGAAAAAGAAAAAGTCGGAATTATGAGAAAAAAAGTCAGAATAGTGAGATAAAAAGTCACAATTACCTTGTTTATTTTTAATTCCATGTTGAAAAACAGAATTGTGAGATATAAACTCAGAATTCTGAGGAAAAAAGTCAGAATTGCGAAAACAAAATTTGGAATTCAGAGTTTATGTCACAATTCTGATTTTGTTTTCTGAAAACTGGGAGAAAAAAGTCAGAATTGTACGTTAAAAGGTTTATTTTCTTAACCTGTGGCAGAAACTGGCCTCTGTAGTATCTCTCTCTGTTCAGAGTAACATCTATAGTCTTTCACAGACGTCTTCATCATCCTCATCCAAGGAGTGAGCGATCAGGAAATATTTTTTAAGCATGCAGTATTTATAGTGTGCAAATCATGCTAATTTTGTGTATGCATGGAATATCAACCTCAATGTTTAATGTTTTTAACTTGAATTTCTATCTCTGATTAAAACATTTGATTAAACTGCCAAATGTTACAATTTTTACAGAAGATTTGATAGAAATTGACATGATACATTATATTAAAATAATTAATAATACATTATAATTATGTATGTAGATTTATTGATTTTTTCAGCTTGCATTGTGACTGTGTATTGAATGTGACAGGTTCAGCCTTTGGTTTGTGATTGCTCAAACACACACAATGGTCAAAGGATCATGTGTGTTATCACTTGGTCTTCAGTGCACGATGAATGAGTTCGTCCCTGAGCCTGTGTTAAACCGCGCTGGGGCTGCAGGAGTGGCTGGCGGTCAAGGTCACTTGGGTAAAAGCCTCTGGGAAAATGAACAAGGCTGTACTGTGAACATGATACTCTGCTTGCTAGCTTTCGCTTGGATCTACAGAAACATGAGAAAAACGAGACGGCTGTTACAGTTCAGTAGGTTTCGCTGACGCTAACATGATGCAACAGTGAACCAGGCTTTCAACTTAACATCTGAGAAAACACCTGACAGACTTTAACAGGAGCAGAAAGTGAACTTCAGTAGGGTCAGTCTTACAGTCAGCATGAGAAACTGACTTAGAATAGAGTCAGTAGACAATTTAGTCAATAGTCCAAATAAGACTATGTATTAGCAAAATAAATAGTCAAGTATTTGCTTTGCTAATACATATTCTTAGTCTTATTTTGAATGATTGATCAGAACACTGTTTTATTTTAATATTTTTTTTTGTTTAATGCATAAATCAATTTTTTCCAAAGTGCTTGCCCAAGGGTTGCAGGTTTTTATTTTACTTTATTTCATTTTTATTAAACATTTTGTATTAAACTGTTTTATGTAATTTTTTTTTACATAAATCCATTTTATTATTAATTTTATATTTTTTTTAATTCATCCATTTTTTTTCTTATCTGTCCATATTTTCTTTTTTATTAATGCATCCATTTTTATTTCACTTTACTATTTCTTGTATTAATAATTAATAATAATTTATTTCTTATTACTATAGTCCTATTGTGAATAATCCATCACAACACTATTTATTTAAATAATTTTATTTGATATTTTATTTATTTATTTATTTATTGTTTTTATACATCCATCCATTTTCCAAATTGCTTGCCCTTGGTAGGGATTGTGAGGGTTTATTTAATTTAATTTAATTTAATTTTATTTTATTTTATTTTATTTTATTTTATTTTATTTTATTTTATTTTATTTTATTTTATTTTATTTTATTTTACATCATTTTATTTTATTTTATTATACATTATTTTATTTTATTTTATTATACATCATTTTATTTTATTTTATTTTATTATGTATTTCAAATGTATTATTCAGGATTAAAAACACTTGCATAATCATCCATTTAAATGTACACTAATAAGTTTCCTTGAAAGTTCTCACAGATTAAATCAAGTCCCATTCTACATATATTCTTGTTGAATATCCCATTTTATTAGAAAATACAGTTACGGAATTAAAATCATTTGCAAATAATGTTTAATGTTGACTGTTTTTATTAGGATAGACCCTTTCTGTAAGTGTATCCTGTTGCACTCATTATATATTCATGATACATCATCAATAACAATTCTCTTTCATGAGTTTGGACAGACTGCTTTCATAGCAACTGCAGATCCTAATCGTTCACATGATCAGAAACGGCCTTTTGAAGCGGATGCAGTTCGCTGATGTTTACCTGAGAAAAAAAAAAGCTCTTCTGTGCTTCTGTGCTTCTCTTCTCTCTCCTCCACCTCTTCTTGTGCTCCAGCTGTTCTGTGGTGCTCATGATTATTTATTCATGAGACTTTCTCTCCATATTCATGTTCTGTGTCCAAGGTTATCTGTGCAGTGTGAGGAGTCTTCAAGAGCTCTGAACATATGAACACACGTCATCACGTTACTGATGGATCCATGTGTGTTTCTGCTAAACATATGCTGTTTTAACTTTACAATCTACTGCAAACTGCATTAAAAACACATTTTTATTTCCATAATCAGCTGTATTTTGTGTGAAATGGGATATTCAATGTGGAAAAATGTAACACAGGCTTTTATTTTGAACTGTGTTCATGAGAAATCGATTGTATGCTGAAAAGTGTCTCTATATTTACTTAAGTGGATGGCGGAGCAAATTGTTACATTATTTTGATGAAAGATTATATGTTTTGTTTTTATTCGATTTCATTTTTATTTTAAAGGTACACTTTGTAGTTTTTTTCCTCCATTTAAAACATTGTACTTATAAAGAAATGAATTTATTGACATTTCTAAAATCTGTATATTTGCAGTATTTAGTATTTATTTAAACACTTTTGTAGTATTTATTGCTATTTCTACTCATTTGTTTTTATATTTGTAATTTTCATTTTTATTTATATACTATTTTATGATATTTTTAATCAGCTTTTCTTTTTTTCATTTGCAGTTTTCTTTCTTTCTTTTTTTTGAAGAAATTTATTTATATGCTTTTGTCATTTTTATTAGTTTTTTATTTTATATCCGTACATCTTTAATTTATTTTTAGTGCAATTTTATTTCTAGTAAATTTAATACTTCAATTTAAACTTAAGTTAGATTTCAAGGCAACATTTAAATTTTTCATTTCAGTTTTTCATTTAACATTTATATTTTGTTGTTTAACTTTTTGTTAATTAACAAAGCATATTTTTAACAGTTTTACTTAATAATAATCTGAGGTCCTCTCAAAAATGATTTCTCAGAAATTAGTAGCAATAAATGCAATGCAGTTTTCATGTGCATTGTGTTAAATTTGTTGTTTTATTTTATTTGCAATTTTTTAACCCATCCATTCATTTTTTTAAACCGCTTTCCTTATGTAGGATTGTGCATTATTTTTAATTACATTTCATTGCATCCATTAATCCATTTTCCAAACCACTTTACCTACATTTTTATTTTTCATTTTATAGGGTGAACTCATGCTTTTATTTTATTTTCTTAGCTTGCATCATGACTGTATATTGTAACATGATGTCATGCTCCTGTTTTCAAGTATATTAAACTGGTTTTAAGCAGCATGTGACGTCTTACTGTCTGCAGGATGATGAATGCGCTCGAGCGTTGAGGAAATCCAATGCAGTATTCATGCGTGTTGTGTCTGTGTCCAGCTCAGTCATTGATTCCCCTCCAGCACTATCTGCTGTGTGAGTTATTGTGTTACATGTTTTATTTCTATATCAGACAGGGATCAATTCTGGTCAATGTTAATTCGCTTTGTCTAAATTACTCCAGCTGTTTTTATATTTGCGCTGGCAGGAGATTGAAATCTCCTCTACACTTTTAGCATCATTTCATTTGTGCATTACTTCATAAAACAGATACTGTATTGATATTTCAAAGACCAGACGAAACCAGCCTAAACAGTGTTTGTTCTGAGCAAGCATCAGGAATCCTGTGAATGAGTCACACCAGACACAAACACTCATCCACCTACAGACAAAATGTTGTTTTTCATGAAGAACAGTCAGTTTTTTCTTAAAGATCAAGAAGTTATTGAAGCAGTATTTCACTCAAAAAATTACTGAAAAGGTCCTCACTCGTAGGTCATCTGAGATGTAGCTGAGTTGGTTTCTTCATCAGATTTGGAGAAATGCTGGAGAATTTGAAGAAATCACTTGCTCACCAATAGATGTGAATGGGTGCCGTCAGAATGAGCGCTGATAAAAACATCACAATAATCCACAAGTAATCCACAGCACTCCAGTCCAGCAATTAACATCTTGAGAAGCCAAAAGATGTGTGTTTGTAAGAAATAAATGTGCCATTACGATGCTTTTAACTTTAAACCCTTGCTTCCAGCTAATACATGAGTTTTCTATTCATAATATTGCTTACTCTAGTAAAAAAAAAAAAAAACAGTCTGAATCAGGAGGGAAATATGCACAGATCAAGCACCGTTTACAAGCCAAAACATGCAGCTTTTGGCTTCTCAAGACGTTAACTGATGGATTGGTGTCGTGTGGATTACTTGTGGATTATTGTGATGTTTTTTGTTTTTTTCAGACAGCACCCATTCACACAATACACTCCAAAAATATTTTGCCTTTCATGTATGTTTTAAACACACATAAATCATATACATTTAAGTGTTCCACAACAAGCCATATTTTAGCCATACTTTTGGTACTTTTTTACCTGATTTTGTTTTTTTCACGATGAACAGATTAATGCAGATTCTAAGCAATATGAATACATGCATTTTGAAAGTATGATTATTTAAATAAAATCAAATAGGTGCAATGAGATTCAAATAATTTGACTGTGCATCATGTTAATTAGTTTGTCTATGGTGAAACTGTATTCCAAATGAATGGACAATTATATGCAATTTAATACATTAAAAAAAATTCTAAATTTAGACTTCTATTAAAGTTTACAAAATTTGCGAAGCACAATTTTTTTATAGGTTGCATGCCTTATCGGTTGTGTATATGTGTTGATCAGCTACCTGTTGTACAGGAGTAAATATTATTTTCTTTTAGTCTGATGAATATTCATTTTGCAATGTGAATAGAGCTTTGAGTGATTTGTTGTGCACTGGGTGTGAAATGCTTGTCTTACAGTAGTTAGTTTAACCTGATTTAACTAGTCTCCTAAATTTCTGCCTGGTCTCCAAGCCTGATAAGTCTCTAAAAACCCTGAATCCATTAATCTGGAAAAGTGGATTTCAGCATAGTGGCTAGAAGAGACCAGTTTAAAGAGAGAGTTCACCAAAAAAATGAAAATTCGGTCATCATTTCCTCACCCTCCACTTGTTACTAACCTGTATAAATTCTGTTCCTCTATTGAACACAGAAGAAGATCTTTTGAAGAACCAAACAGTTGATGGTAGCCACTGACTTCCATGGTATTTT
>JANHFF010000662.1:215000-230000 GCA_024542945.1 allo-octoploid hybrid of Carassius auratus x Cyprinus carpio | reverse complement strand
TCATATAAAATATTATTAATGTACAATTATATAAAAATATTAAAATTACATTTATTCATTTATCAGATATTTATATCCAAAATGACTTAGGGGCCATTCACACAGAATGCTTTGCATCTAAAAACGTGAGACGCAGCATTCAGGAATGGATTTTTACAAAAGTGCAGAGGACATAACAGCAGACAACTACCCTTAAATATGCTTAGCTTAAATATATACAAATACGTGGTTGGTTACTATACCTTTACCATAATAAAACCATGGTTAATTTTCTTAAGGGATTTGAATCTGTGTATTATTTATTTCTTCATAGTTTTGTTTTTATATCTGTACTGCCTGCCAATGGTTTGATGTTTTGTACCATGGTTATATTATAGTAAAATTGAAGTAACCATGTTTTTTTGGTGTATTGCCTACCATTTGTATAAACACAGTTTTACTACAAGTACCATAGTTAGTCTAGAAAAACCATGGTTAATTTGTGGTTACCACGGTATAACTATAGTAACCATGTATTTTTTATTTATTCATTTTTTGTAGTAAATCCATGGTTAATTTTCATAAGGGCCGATTAATAAGAAAGAAAGAAAGAAAATTCACGATACTCCGAATGCCCAATCTGAATCAAATGATTTGCGACTTGCACTCTGATGTCCCAATCTGAATAATTATTTGTGAATCATTTCAGATTGGGACACCGGGGCACGTATCATGAATCTAACAATTCGCGAAATGATTCACAAACCCTCTCCGAAGGTCAGATCTGAATCAAACGATTCACAAACCCGCTCCGAAGGTCCGATCTGAATCAAACGATTCGCAAACCCTCTCCGAAGGTCAGATCTGAATCAAACGATTCGCAAACCCTCTCCGAAGGTCAGATCTGAATCAAACGATTCGCAAACACGCTCCGAAGGTCCGATCTGAATCAAACGATTCGCAAACACGCTCCGAAGGTCCGATCTGAATCAAACGATTCGCAAACACGCTCCGAAGGTCAGATCTGAATCAAACAATTCCCAAACTGCTCCGAAGGTTCGTTCTGAATCAAAAGATTCGCAAACAGGCTCCAAAGGTTCGATCTGAATCAAAAGATTCGCAAACCCACTCCGAAGGTCCGTTCTGAATCAAATGATTCGCAAACACGCTCCGAAGGTCCGATCTGAATCAAACGATTCACAAACCCGCTCCGAAGGTCCGATCTGAATCAAACGATTCACAAACCCGCTCCGAAGGTCCGATCTGAATCAAACGATTCACAAACACGCTCCGAAGGTCCGATCTGAATCAAACGATTCACAAACCCGCTCCGAAGGTCCGATCTGAATCAAACGATTCACAAACACGCTCCGAAGGTCCGATCTGAATCAAACGATTCACAAACCCGCTCCGAAGGTCCGATCTGAATCAAACGATTCGCAAACCCGCTCCGAAGGTCCGATCTGAATCAAGAGATTCGCAAACCCGCTCCGAAGGTCCGATCTGAATCAAACGATTCGCAAACCCGCTCCAAAGTTCCGATCTGAATCAAACGATTCGCAAACCCGCTCCGAAGTTCCATCCGGTCAAATTCAAATTATTTGTGAACCATCATTTGAGAGCACGCATCACAAATCATCCATCACTACGTGCTTTTTAAAATGGATGTCGAAATTTGAAAACGAATGGCTCTTTTGAACTTTTTTTTTTGCTAGTGAATCGCTTGAACTCAATGATCAGTGTCACAAGTTTGAGTCAATCGGAGCGGTTCCAGCGTAAATGACTCACTCAGTTGAATCAGTTGGACTTGCATTGATGATAATAATAAATGTTTCTTATGCTGCAAATCAAAATATTAGACTGATTTCTGAAGGATCATGTGACACTAAAGACTGGAGTAATGATGCTGAAAATTCAGCTTTGATCACAGAAATAAATTAACATTTAGTAGTTTAGCGGTTGATGTGCAGATTTAAAGTTTACAGTCTTGTCTTGCAAGAAAATGGCCATGAATAGTGTCATACACAAACGTGCAATCAAATGCTTGAGAATGTGAGTCTCAGTTTGATCTCCTTTCAGAAATAGTCGAGAAACAGCCGAGCTCTCATCTGTGGTTTTTTGGTTTCTGTGAGAACTGATTTTGTGGAGATCCTTCATGGAGCTCGTCCTCTAATGACTCTATCCGTGTGTAACCCTGAAAAACACTCAGCCGCTCCTTCACTGCTATAAAAAGCTTCATCTGTGTGTCAGAGTAAAGAGCCCTTCCAGATCCTCTTCGGATGCATTACCAGGCCAGGCTTCTTCTTTCTCAGACGCTCATATCAGCTATTTTCACTAGGGCTGTGAATCTGATGCATTCATTTAGTGCAGTGAATTATATATTGTATAAAATACACAATTAATCATGCCCTCTGGCCTGCACATAAATTCAGTAATTCTTCTACCTCTAGTAGCGTTGACTGACTGACTGTAAATTATCCATTTAAATATATACTTTAATTTCATGTATTAAAAACAATACAGATATTATTTTAAATTAAGAATAATTGTATATGAATATTTTTACTAATAATGAAAAATAATTTTAATAATTACCTAATACATTTTTATTACATATGTTTCATTTAATTTTAAATGAATAATTTTTATATTATTAATTTTGATAATTATTTTTATATGAATATATTTAATTTTAGTAATAATGTTAATTATTTACTAAATTTTTACTAATATAATATACATTTGACAGCATTTTAATTTGATACTAATTTGTATATTAATTTTTAGTAATTTAAATTGTAATAGTACATTTTTATTATATTGAATGTGTGATATATATATATATATATATATATATATATATATATATATATATATATATATATATATATATATATATATATTAATTATTGCTAAAAACATGCATTTATATATAAATGCATGTTTTTAGTAATAATTCAAAATAGTTTAATAATACTTGTTTAAATGTAATATATTTTATAGATAATTTTTAATTAATAATTTTAGATGAATACTTTAGTAATATTTCAAAATTGTTGTAATTATTTAATTATAAATTAATAATAATTTCTATGAATACTTTAGTAGTCATTCAAAATCATTTTAATTATTTAATAATAAATTTTATTAAATACATTTCTTATTATTTTAAATGAATAATTTTTATATGAATATTTTAGTAATAATTTAAAGCATTTTTAATAATAATAATAATATCACATTTAATATATTTTTTATATATATTATTTTAAATTAATACTTTTTATAGAAATATCTTTAGTAATAATTGAAATATATATATATATATATTTTATATATAATACTAAATTATTAATTGTTTTTAGATTAATATTTTTGTAATCATTATCACTTGATACATAGTAATCAACTTGTTTTATTGAACCTGGAATTACTGGAAACTACTGTGATTAGACACATTCTGTGTGTTTATTTCCTGGCTGAATTCTGCATGTTTTTGCTTTTTTGCTTTTATTCTTATTGTGCACAAACACAGGGTTTTCATGCTGCACTGCTGTGAGTGTTACGTTCTGGGATCCCGGCAGAGCTGGACTTCCAGAATTTTTCCGGGATTCCTGGATTCTGGGTTCCATCTGTCTGGCAGCGGGAGGCAGGATTGTGACAGCGAGCCGGCCGTGACTTTCATGGTTAAGTGACTCTGGCTGCTATGAAAGACATGTCGAATGAAGTAGAGGAGTGAGAGAGTGTGTGGGTCTGTTCCCAACACACACACACACACACACACACACACAGATACACAACACACACACATACACTCAGCCAGTTCAAATGGAGTCAAGCATGAATGAACACAGTATGTTCAGCACATAAATACAGTACAGAGGGTGTCTGCAGGTCTCGCTGTGGCTGTTGTTGATGTTTTTCTCTTCTTCACTAACTTCTGTTGCCGTTTTTAGCCCTCATTTGTTTCACGGTTGCAGATTTGTTGTTTATTTTGTACATACATGCAAGATATTCTGTATTCTACTATTTTTATCATGTTTCTAATTAGAGGAGATTTGGTTAATGTTCCAGGTTCAGTAAAACTATATCCACATTCTGATTACCATTAATAACATTTTTGATAATCATCACGGAATCTATCCATATAAATCCTAATTATACATATTATATTTAATAAAAATGTATTGTTAATTATTAAAAAATTGTTAAGTAATACTTAAAGTTAAAATATACATATGTACATAATTATAATATTATATATAAACTACCAAGCCCCAAGCCCTAATATACTGTATACATTCTATCAATTATTTTTTTATATTATATATAATTAACATTATATATAGTCACGTATTTATTCATTATTATTTATTCATTGCATAACAATATATAGTCAAAAAAAATATTTTTAGCAAGTTTGTCTTTTGTTTTGTTCATTAGATAACAATTTAAACATAGTCAAATAAATATTTTTCAAATATATATATATATATGTATATGTGTATTTCAAAAAATTTAAATATCAGTTAGATTTTTTTCCCATCATGGTTTGCATTTTTAGACCGTTATTCTGTTGCATTTTAAACTATTAATGACTATAAATATTAAATATTACTGTATAATAGTGTAATGTAGATAGTATTTTATTACTATAAAATCACAAATACTGTAGCAGTTACTTCATTAATCTCATTTGAATGTTAATATAACACCCGCATTCCTTGAAGAGTATGAATGTTATGAATATTCATAACTAACAAGCAGCCATCATTAGCATGCAGTGATGAGCAGTTGTGTGTGTTTGTTGTGCTGAAATGCCAGAGACGGTATTAGAAAGCAGGATGAGAGTATTATGGGTAATTATTGTGTGTAGGTGTGCGTATCTGAGCTGTCAGAGTAATTATCGCTGGTGTGCTTTACTGTGAGGTTATTATTACTGTGGTATAAATCTAGAAGTGCCACCATGTTCTCACAAACAAACACTCGGCCCTCCACCTGCATCAGCCAATCAGAACGCAGGACAGGCTGGGTTGTGTAATTAGTTTTGGGTGTTTGCTGTAACACTGACCAGCATGGTTTGTGTCTTAAAGACCTCGGTAAGAGTTGCTCCCCGTGTCTCGCTAACCAAAACAAGATTTTGCTAACATTACTTCTGAATTCAAACATTTTGTGGATGTTACATTTGAACGTTCTCTGAATGTTCCGAAACAAAAAGTAACATTTAAAAAATGTTTTGTGAATGTCCAACTAAAACGTTTGATTGAAACAGGATATATTTTGTTTGTTTGTTTGTTATTTATTGTTAGTTTTAAAAATTATTTTAATATAAAAAGAAACATTTAGATATAGGGTTGTTATAGTTAACTAAAACCATAAAAATAACATTTTCATTAAATGAAATAAAATAATTTAAAAATAATATATGTAAAATTTTAACTTATTTTATTTCAGCTAAATGACAAAACATTTCTCAATTTCATTTAATTTAACTTGAAGTACTACAATTACTTAACTAAATAAACTACTACTAATAAAAACCTGTTAAAAAAAATTATACATATGAAAATGGCCCAAAAGAAAAAATTGAACTATGAAAACAGTATTTCTCAATGTTCTCTAAACATCCATTTTAAAAATGTTTTAAAACCATTTTTATCGTGGTTGTATGAACTTCAAGGGAACATTTCATTTTATTTTTAGAATTTTGCAAACATTATGTGAATGTTACAACTGAATGTTCTAAAACAAGAAGTATAAATGTTATATGAAATGTTTGAATGAAACATCATATTCAAGAAGAAAATATGTTAGATTTTATTCACAGGGAATTTATTTTATCGTGAAAAGCTGGCATTATTTAATTATATATATATATATATATATATATATAATTAAAAAAAGAAACATTCAGATACAAGGTAATTATAAACTAAATCTATAAAAAGATCATTTTTGATAATTGAAATAAATTAAATGTTAACTGGAAATACTATATTAAAATAAAAACTTAAACTTATTTTATAGCCGAAACAACATTTCTCATTTTAACTTAATTTAACTTTAATTTCACTTGAAGTATTACAATAACTAAACTATACATATGAAAATGACAAAAAAAAAAAAACTAAACCTTGAACAATCCAAATGTTATTTCTGAAAGTTCTCTGAACGTCCTTTTTTTAGATGATTAAAAAGCTTTTTTGCCTTTGCTAAGCGAACGTTAGGAAACCATTTATCACTTTGCACACATTACGAGAATGTGTTACTTTAGAAAGTTCTAAAGTTCTGAAACAAATAGTATCCATAAAAATGTCTAAAACTAAAACTAAAAGCTTTATGAATATGAATAACGTTTTTGTGCTAATATTTGGAGAACATTAGTGAAGTGTTCATAACGTTGAGAGAACCTTGAAGGGTTCTGATAACATTCCTTGCTAGCTATGGTAGTGTTCACCACAGTTGGACGCTCCCTATGTAGACTGTAATGTAGACAGCAAGGTCGCTCACTGGGTTTATGAACGGAGCCGTGTGAGTGAAAAACGAGCGGAGCAGCCACACACACACAGAAGCAATCAGTCTTGTGTGTAACAGTTCAAAGAGCGGGATCTTTGGGCACATATTGAATTGATTTTACTCCACGGATCGCCGCTGCAGTCAAGACTTTCATTAAATCTGATGCTTCACATCTCAGCCGAGGTTAAATGCTATACACTTCCTGCGTGTGTGGTTATGCTGCCAATTCATAAAGCCAATTGAGTTTGTAGCTGTAATATATTACTTGTAGCTGTATATGTTTTCAGTACGTTTTTAGTTTTTTGGGATCACTGGGTTTGGATTTAAACATTGAGTTCACATGTAAATACATCACATTATATCACTAAAACATGTTACAAACATTTTTTTTTTTTTTTTGGTTTTATTTTTTTTTGATTTTATTATGGGGAATTGATGGTGAAACGCTGACACTTTATAACATTATTTGCTAATAAAGCTTCAAACTTCATTATATCTAGGTTTTTTTTAACAGTTCTATAAAACTAAAAGTTAAAACCATAAAATATGTTTGTTAATTGAAATAAAATTAAACTTTATTTAATTTCAGCTATTTGCCAATGCAACATTTCTCATATTCAGAGTTAAAAAAAAAAAAAACTTTAAATAGCCTACACTAAAACGAATGAATAAAAATTTAAACGTGAAACTATATAGACATATTTAAAATAATAAAAATTGACAAAACCCCTAAAATTACTAAAACTTTAATTAAAATTAATGTGAAAACAGAAAATGGAATAAAAATAAAATCTAATTCAAAATATTTATAAAAACTATAATAGATTATCAATGATGCTAAACAAATAAATAATTGTGTAAAATAAATTGTAATTACTTTTAGTTTATATTCAATCATTATTCCATAAATAACACATTTTTAACTAAGAATTAAGATGTGCTGCATATATATATATTATTATTATTTTTTTTTATTTTTTTTTTAACGCTTCTGAATGTCTCTCCCCATAAACATAAACGTCCATTGCTGTAAATTAATTTTTTTGGAATTTCGGTCGTTATCCACAGCTGTCAACAGAGCTAAACTTGTTATCAACCTGAACATTCCTTTAAGAGTTTATAAGTCAGAAACACATCTGGATTCAGGATTGCATGAATCTTCAATTTAACCTCACACTTCTGCCCAGAACAAAAGACACCTGTCATCAAAGCACACGTGACGTGTGTAAAGCGTCCATAATGCACGTTTATCACGACTGCCACGCGGGTCATGAATACACTGCACCGCATTATGGGATGAATTCTCATTAAGCCTTTCAAAAGGTCATTGCAAGCTCTCAATCAGTGGCGTTCTCCACCTTAGAAAGCGTCCCTGTTGCCTCTGAGAGCCACTCCAGAAAAGCTTCTCAGAGTTTCACTGTGGAAATCTCTCAGGAATTGGCCTGACTGCTTTGACCTGCGGTTACTTCTCTCAAGAAAGTGCAGTACAAAGGCAGCGAAGACGTGTTTTCCACCCGCCCACCTGCTCTGTTCATCAGCTCTTGTGACTTGAGTGGAAAATACGTTCTCCGTGACAATCAAAACAACGTGACAGATATCCACAAGCCTGTGAAGTGTATTAGCAGCGAATGTTTCCAGAGCAAAGCACAAACTGTAGTAGGCCATTCTCTCTTTCTCTGTCTATTAATGGCATAACGCACAGTGCACACAGAAATAAAAGTTCCTTTCTTCCTCTGAGTTCCTTTCTTCTGTTGAACACAAAAGACGATATTGTGAAAAATGTTGGGAAATAAACATTAAAATAAATATAATATTATATATATATATATATATATATATATATATATATATTTATATACAATTAAAAAATATATTTTTATATCAACACAATCTATATCAATATAGATTATCCTATTTAAATCAATGTGATTAACGACTTAGTAAAAAAAGTAATCTAAAAGTAATCAAAAAGTAGTCTGATTACATTACCTAAAATGTCTAATGTAATGGATTACGTAACTAACTACATATTTTTGTCATGTAATTTGGAATCAGTAATGGACTACAACTTCTAAGTAATCTACCCTGCTCTGAGTTGCCGGTACCCATTAACTTACATAGTACTTTTTTCACACAATAGAAGTCAATGGCTACCGACAACTGTTTGTTACTGAACATTATTCAAAACATCTTTTCTGCTGTTCTACAGAAGAATATTAGCTTTACAGGTTAGGATATTTAGGATTATATAATATTAATTGAACTTTTTATTTCATTTCTTTTCTTTTTTTCTTATTCTCTATTTTTTGGGAACGTCACCCGGTCACGGCGAGTGCAGATCCAACTGAAACATCAGTCTGGAAAGAAATGACCTCCGGTCACCGATCACCAATCCTGATGTCTAGTGCTGAAGCTGTTTTTCCAGTCAACTACATTGTGATGTGTGTATTAATCAAAACAACCTCGCTATTGCTCATCCTACAGCGTTTGTGTTCCAGACATGATTCTTCAGAAAGAGATTGATACTCACTAAGTAATTAGATGCCCCATTATCATCTGCTGAACCATAAAACAGGCTAAACAAATCACAGTCTAGCAACCACACAGAACACCCTAGCAACTGCAAAGCAGCCATCTATCAACCACAAAAGTGTGCTAAAAACCACTCGGAAAATGATATTCTAAAATATTCTAGCTTGTATTTTGACACCCATCTCAGGCATTTTTAAGAGAATTTACTACTTGCGGCTTTGAAGATGTACTTGCAAAGCTTGTGTTTTAAATTACTTATGTTTCCTGTAAAATAACCTTTTAAGATGTTCCTCAGAGGAATGCATTGCCTCAAAATGCTTCCCTCTCTGCAAAAATATTTATAGAGAAATATTTTTGCAGCGCTGAAAAAACACTTTTTCCTTCACAGTATTATCCTGGCGGTCAGAGAGACGAGCAGCTATAACTGATTACATGTGATCTGGATTACATAATAAGATTAAAAATACTTGTAATTAGATTACACTACTTGTATTGGATTATAAGTACTTGTAATTAGATTACATTACTTGTATTGGATTATAAGTACTTGTAATTAGATTACATTACTTGTATTGGATTATAAGTACTTGTAATTAGATTACACTACTTGTATTGGATTATAAATACTTGTAATTAGATTACACTACTTGTATTGGATTATAAGTACTTGTAATTAGATAACATTACTTGTATTGGATTATAAATACTTGTAATTAGATTACATTACTTGTATTGGATTATAAGTACTTGTAATTAGATTACATTACTTGTATTGGATTATAAGTACTTGTAATTAGATTACATTACGTGTATTGGATTATAAGTACTTGTAATTAGATTACACTACTTGTATTGGATTATAAGTACTTGTAATTAGATTACATTACTTGTATTGGATTATAAGTACTTGTAATTAGATTACATTACTTGTATTGGATTATAAGTACTTGTAATTAGATTACATTACTTGTATTGGATTATAAGTACTTGTAATTAGATTACACTACTTGTATTGGATTATAAGTACTTGTAATTAGATTACATTACGTTTTAGAATACTTGTTATCAGACTCCAGTTACCTTTTATTGATTACATGATTACATCACACAATGGCATTAAATTATTCATAATCTGTTGATTGTCCCTAATTCTTCCCCAGAATGGAAAACCTTGACCTAATGTAATTTTTAATGCACTTCATGTTGTTTAAAACAATAAATGGAATAAGTGACACTAAAAAGGATACCCATGTGTGTCGAAAAATGGCACTAAAGGGTACCTTGAGCGTCGAAAGTAATGCCAAGGGGTCCTGACCAAGCGTCAATATGTGACGAGTTGGGAAAACAACATGGGTTCACCTCAACAGTAATGTGTGGTCAAAATATCAGCAAATGTCTCATACTCTGGGATTAGACTGAGATAAGAAAAAACCCAAAGACATTTTCTAGTCCCGCTGAGAACATTACAGATGTGGAAATTCAGTGTGTATGTGCATGAGAGCGATAAAGAGAAGCAGGGACTAGTGGATTTTGTCGCTGGCTATCTCAAGTGTTTTGGTTTGAACTCTGCTGAAGGCTTTTTTTATATTCCGATTGTGAAAAAGCAGTGCGAAAGCATTTCTGTTTGATGTGCTAATATCAACAGCTTCAAAGGGAAAGTGTCGCTCGCTCCGTGTCTCTCTTATCTCGCTGCTCTTCACGAGGGGACGCCAGACTTTGGTTATACCTCTGTCTCGTTGGTTTGTCAAGGCCATGATGCGGCGGAGTCCTTCTCAAGCGAGACAAGACAGCATTGTCTTCAACAGAGAGCAAGTCAGGTGAAATACTGAGAACTACATAAGAAATAAACACACTTCACACCAGTGCACATGAGTTCATATCAAGCTTGTTTGTTTTTGAGTCACTTCTTTAGAGAGTTAAATTGAAATTGGCTTTTTTTGAAAGACATTAATGCTTTTTTTCAGCAAGGAAGCATTAAATTAATCTAAAGTGGCAGTAGGGGCATATATAATGTTAAAAAGATTGCTATTTCAAATAAATGCTGTTCTTTGGAAACTGTCTATTCCTTAAAGAATCCAGAAAAATAAAATCATGGTTTCACGGTTTACATAAAAATATTGTGCAGCACAACTGTTTTCAACATTGATGATAATCAGAAATGTTTCTTGAGCAGCAAATCATCATATTAGAATGATTTCTGAAGATCATGTGACACTGAAGACTGGAGTAATGATGCTGAAAATTTAGCTGCGCATCACAGAAATAAATTTATTTTAAATTGTAGTAATATTTCACAATTATACTGTTTTTACTGTGTTTTTGATGAAATAAATGTGTGTTTTACCAAAAAGCCGCTTAGATGGTCCATCTTTTTGAGGAGTGTGTGTGTGTGTGTGTGTGTGTGTGTGTGTGTGTGTGTTACCAAAAAGCCACTTAGATGGTCCATCTTTCTGAGGAGTATGAGTGTGTGTGTGTGTGTGTGTGTGATTGGTATTGGAGGTTAGCATGTGAACTTTTGAACGCCTGGGGCCTCTGGGCTCTGGGTTTTCTGTGATATCTGACAAGTTCCCTTTACTCTGAGAAGAACACACAGCTGGGGAGGACGAGTGTGTGTGTGTGTGTGCGTGCGTGCATGTGTGTGTGTTAGGCTCATCTGTCTACACGCATTTAATGACTCAAACTGTGTCCAAACCCAAAGACAGCTGCATTGCTGGCCAGTTAGTCAACGACTTGTTCTTCCAAATGAAACTGCTCTCAGACTGCCATCCAACACACCATAATGTCACGTCTAATGATGCAGAACAAATTCAGCTGAGCTTTAGACAAAACTAAGCAAATATTTAGCCAGCATAATGCTTATTTCTCAGCAGAAATGAAATTTTATATATATATATATATATATATATATATATATATATATATATATATATATATATAGTATATTTAAATATATACGTTTTTAGAATATTTTGTCTATTTTGATGGCTGTTCCATTTGGTAAGAATTATAATTATGCTGCCTTCTAGCATCATGCACACACACACAAAAAAAAACAAAAACAAACAAACAACACAATTACTGAAATTTTTTTTTTTTCTTACCCATTATTTGTGTATGCTGTGTATCTTCATGCTAATTATATTGCATTGCTACCGCAAATCATATTTGATTAAATGAATGAAACCATGGTTTCTCTCTAATTCTTTCTAACCAATGTCAGTGTGTTTTAAAATCCTAGACTGATGTGGATCTCCAGGTGTGCTGATTTCACACCTGGTCCTCCCTGCTGACAGCGTGTGTGTGTGTGTGTGTGTGTGTGTGCAGTACATGCATCTGTGCAAACGCTGTGTTTTGCAGTCCGATTTTCCCTTACGCTGCTTTCTGTCAGGGTGACGACTCGACTCCGTCTGTCAGCACTTCCACCGGATCGGCCCTGTGATGCTCGAGCGACGAGAAAAAATGCTCTCCACACCACGACTCCTGCAGAGCTCAGAAATCAATCTTTCTTCATTACAGGCTTCCTTCAAGCAGACAAGAGGAACACCTGAACTACTTCTGGATCAGGTTTTGATCATTACATTGGATAAAGTTTTAGAAAAAGAGTCTGCTCCCCATTCAGAAAGAATCAAAATCTCATTGACTGCTTTCTGCTCTGTCTTATTTTCATCAGTGACTTTCTCAGCAGTTCTGAAAAAGTAATTAAAGTATATATTTTTCCCCAGACATTTAAGAAAATGAATGTTACGTTTCTAGCTAGGCATTTATTTAGTAAAGCCCAAACTAGTATTACTGTCCTGCACCAGATATTAATGTCATGTTGTGTTGTGATGTTGCATCAATGTTTCTCAAAAATAAAGTGGCTTTTTGCAGAAGAATGCATCATCATTTCATAATCTTGGGTCTCATGGTGGGTCTGTCTTGAAAAATTATTGCTTAAAATCAATTTCTCTCTCCATGGAGCTTTTGAATGGCATTTTTACCTCCGGAGCCCTACTGTTGCACCGTATTAAGGTCAGGTGAATAAATCAGTTTCTTCTCATCTTAGAGTTAAAAAGGCCACATGGCCCCTATTTCACAAGCCTTCATGCGGGTTAAAGAAGAAGCCCTCGACCTCATCATTTACATGTTTTAAGCAGGGATTAAGCAAACTATTATGAATGTTCAGAGGTTACCCTCAGTGTTACTTAACACCATGCTCAGCGTGTTGTAATAACAGGACTGAAGGTTAGTTATTTTATTCTGAAGAATTCTGCACATTGTACATACTGTTTAAAATGCAATCGTCAAGAAGAACCACAAACAATTACAAATAACGTGGAATCTTTTTTGCACCACCCCTTGAAGCGAAATTAAAAATTTGCTGGAAATGTCCTCATTCTCAGGCTAACAAAGATGTAAATGTGTTTGTTTTGTCGTGGGAACATATTTAGAGTAATGTAGCATTACATCGCTTGCTCACCAATGGATGTGAATGGTCGCCGTCAGAATGAGAGTCCAAACAGCTGATAAAAACATCACAATAAAGTAATCCACACCACTCCAGTCCATCAGTTAATGACTTGAGAAGAGCTGCGTGTTTGTAAGAAACAAATTCATCAAGATGTTTTTAACTTTAAACAATGTTTCTAGTTAAAATACGACTTCATAATCCATAATAATACTTCTTCTAGTGGAAAAGTCCATCTCCTGTTGTCTCTGTTTTGGGCTGTTTTACCTGTTTACACCGTAAACTGTGCAGATTTCTCTCCTGATTCAGACTAAATTACTTTTTCACTGGAGGAAGCAGTCTTATGGATAGAGGACTCATGTTTTAGCTGGCAATATTACTCACCCTCATGTTGTTCCAAACCCGTAAGACCTCAGTTCATCTCAAGAACATACATTAAGATATTTTTGATGCATGCCGTGAGCTTTCTGACCCTCCCACAGACAGCAAGTGTCCTTTTCATTTTTGGGTGAACTATTCCTTTAATGATGGATTTGTTTCTCATAAACACACAGCTTTTGTTTTCTCCAGATGTCAACTGATGGACTGGAGTGCTGTGGATTACTTCTGGATTATTGTGATGTTTTTATCAGTTGTTTGGACTCTCATTCTGACGGCACCCATTTACTAAAGAGGATCAATTGGTGAGCAAGTGATGCAATGCTACATTTCTCCAAATCTGATGAAGAAACAAACTCATCTACATCTTGAATAGCCTGAGGGTTAGGAAATTTTCAGCAAGTTTCCATTTTTGCTTTGGGTGAACTTTTCCTTTAAAAAAGAAATATAACATTAGTACCGCAAAACGTCATATTCACGGAAAAAGAGGAGAACAAACAATTTTTTTACTCACACATTGCTGGTAAATTTCATAAACAATTACAAAGAATTGGCAAGTAACAAATTTAAAGATGAGTTAGAAAAACTGAAATAGTAATTTCTAGTAAATTTTATTTATAACTGAAAAATACTTTTCTTGATGAATCACATTTTCTTGTAAAAAAAAAAACCGAAACATAGTTAAAACATTAAATACTGTATAAGATATTCTCATCTTTTGCCTTTTGCATTGATTTCAAGTTCACGTTGCATTCTCATCTCAAGGGGCACTAAACTGTCTGTTTTCTTTTTCACACTTTGTGGAGGTAAAGTGAATTTAGTTATCCTATCGATGTTTATCTGGCTACCCTAGTAATATTACATATGTGGTTTAATGGCACACATTTTAAGGAGTTTACAAAATTTGCAAAGAGTATGTTTCTGCATCCTTAACATTTGCAATGTGCGCATTTTAATTAAAATTCACCTCTTCTGAAGCACATGTGCATATGCATCAGCTAATTTGTATATTCACTATGAGGTGTTGTGCTCGTGCACCTGTCTGCACTGTGTAACCTGTTACAGGGGTTGAGTGCTGCTTTCATTCTGTATAATATGTAGGTAATTTGAGGTCTGTCAAAGCATGCCTTTGATTCTCTCCCCACGCT